>JAPJYX010000022.1:10590000-10945000 GCA_030503985.1 Himalopsyche tibetana
GAAATTCATAAATCGATTTATAAAACTGTCCGTACTGGGATTCGAACCCGTGACCTCCGTAACCGTACTAGGCTTATTTTCGAATATATTTGTCTTACTTACATTGTATTTACTTACGTTTTACAACTTCATATCGACTGTGGAAAGGAAAAAGGACGTAACCCTCAATTTTCCAAAACAGCTTTTTTTCGACAATCACAATGTATACAACTTGACACACATTCTATCAAAAGGATGGAAGCTGAAAGTGCCGAATTAGTATCTAAATTTAGCTTTTAGGTTTGAAAAGGATGACCTTGTAAAATGTTAAAACCAAGAAAAAACATTGAAATAAAGGTTTTTCCGAGACAATTTCTTTAATTAATATTAGATTATGTCAATTAAACACCAGTTTAGAAGTATCCGTGCACTTCAAGGCTGTATATAATTCATAATTTGCATATGTCACAAAATCATCAAAAACGTTTTTAGCGCCTCCTGCAAAATTTGATATGTGTGGGTTACGTCCTTTTTCATTTCCACGGTCGATATGCAAACGGGAGTGTAAATTTTTCATATCAGTACTTTATCTAATTATCTCGATAAAGAATTAAAAAATCTTTCCTGATTTTTTCTCATCTTACAAAATACATAGTTTCATTTTATTGAACGGGGTTCGGGCCTCTAATATATTTTTAAGATTAGTGGCATGCAGTGGCGCCATTTTTTATTCTAGCGATTCGTATGCACAACAAATTAAAAAAGGAGTCAGTTTTTTGATTCGTTTTAAACCAACTTCTGATTTTCGACTGATTCTCTTCCTGGAGTCAATGTTTAAAATACCACATGCTCACGGTATCCGGATAAAACAGAACATGAAAAAACAGAACATAGTATTTATATGTTTTACAATCAATTAGTAATCTCTATGTCGTATTAGACACAATAAATAAAACAGCAATCTTGCATATCAATAACACTTTCAAACTGAAATTGTCGTAAATACACTTATATTCGACGATTATAATAGTCGCCATTGACTAATAAAGTAAAGCGCACGTTATTGCACACTGTTCTGAAATTATTACCTGTTAATCTAAAATATTTTTCCAATAAATAGTTAAGAAGAAACAGTTATCATTCAACTAAAAATTGATTGTGTTCTGAGTTGTCTATGTTCTGTTTTATCATGATCTGTTTATTCATGGAACCCATGCTCACATATTAGTTTGATGCTATCTTTGGCTCGATTGGATTAAAATTTCGCCTCCAGATAACACTATTGAAAACTAATTCAAACTTGCCATATATTTTAAAATTACAATAATTTACACAATTTTTAATATAGTATTGTTCTTCTCAATTGATAGATTTTTTGTTTAGTAGCAGTTAAAATGGTCAATATATTTTTAATAAACCTAGTTTTATAGTTCATTACTCAAAACGTTTAACTTGCTGTAGAATAAACAACGCTTCACTTGCCCTAAATTAGTAAACGTTTGTATGTTCAGCAGTAACTTGGTTACAACAATTTTGAGAACTAATAAAATGACCATAAAGCTAAAAAAAAATGTCCAAGACATTGCAATTCCCGATATACTGACGAAGAAAGGGTATCCTGATTTATTATGTTGAGGTCAAAAAGACAATACGAGATCTAGGTGTATGAAGACGCAAAACATCAAATGTGAGTGACAGACCTGCCCGAAGGACGGTTATCAAGTCGACTCTGGACCTAAACCGACCGTAGGTCCAGCTAAACCAAACCAACACAAATTTTACGCTTATTTTACAAAATAACTGTAAATAATTTGATGTTTTTATAAAAAAATAACTAACAGTTTCGAAAAGTAAAATAAAAAAAACGGAAATTCAAAAAATCACATGTGCTTTTGGAGGCCGTTTCTGTCCCCACGGCTGATGACTAACTGTAGTCTGTACCCTTCTTAACCAAATATGAGCGAAAGCAACGATATTCAGGTAGAAAAAGGATGAATAGTGGGATCAATAGACAACGGTGTTTACTGTGACCATATGGTGACGCTCGTCCTTGGAGGGTTAACTCAAGGAGAATTAAATTCACAAACACCCATGTCTAAGATCTCAAATTAAAATTGAAATTGACCTTACCGAGAATCGAACCCAGACCCACCTGATCGGTACAGCAAGCTTTAACCAACTAGACCACAGCGGGAAATATAATGACTAAGTAAATGCCAGTTTATGTAAAATAATTTTAGAAAGACTTTTTCATCAAATCTGTAGGCAGTTCTGTGATAGCTGAAATGCGAACTTCTATTATAAAGAATAAATTACACAACCCATCTGCATAATGCCCTGTAAATAATAAATCGAATAACATGAATTGTCCATTGAACTTGTTGTGTTCGAAACGGCTACTGGAATGCCCAATGATACAACAAAGGTTGTAGATACAAAAAAATAGCGCACGAGAAAACGCGCGAATCCTGTTCAATACTAATCGGCTATTCCTCGAGTAGGGCAAGGTTGATGACTCCATTATTTCGGTGTTTGTCTTTTTAAAGTGTCACCTCCTCACGCGGCGAGACGAAACGAGCTTCTGACGTTCGCCCGATAAATAGATACCTGACGTCACCTGCTTCCGCCTGTCATCGGCAGGGCTATTTCTGCATCTGATTTTTTTAACACACTCCGTCCGATGGCATTGCAAAAAAAATACGATCAATAAATACTATGTAACGTTAAAGATAACGGTAGCCGACCAGTTGACAATGCTCGCGATGGGTTAATTCGGTTCTGATCTTTATTTAAAAATAATGTTGATACAATGTAATTCTATCAAGAAACGACGGTGAGCAGTTGATTATACTTCCGTTGAGGGATACCAATCCTGATCTGTATCTTAAAAATATGGAATTAGTACATACATAAGTCTTTTTTGTTTGCTTAATAAACAGTTGCCGTTTTTGTAACATGTCATTTTTATCGATAGCTCTCGCATTCATATGGCACTTGGTTACTCATCCATGGTTATCTCCGGCTATTTAAAAATGGCAGGCGGATTCGTAATCGTCATTCCAAAATTATTTATTTTAGTCTTAACAAGTAACAATAGAATGCATTATATAATATATATCAATAGGAACACTCACTGTGATACTGTCAAAGGGAAACAGAAATGTTTGGCATTTTAATGACCAAGATGGAGTCAGATTGTCATTAGTCGTGTAAGCGTAAGGTATGCGCCGCGTTATATAATTGTGGACTTATAATGCAAAACGTATTATTTCCAAAACTCAAGCTTTTCAGTAGAGTTAATACTATAACGAATAACACAAACAAAATAACATTTGCATAAATATATTATTTCCAATTTGAAGACGACAGCCTTATAGACATTTTATATTAAAACTATTAGGATCAGTCGATTATTTAGGCTTGAATTACCCTATCTGCATACCTAACTCAATATCGCTCATTTTGCAAATAGTACGTTTTGCATTATAACCCCACAATTAGAACTTAACGTTACATTATCATTAGCACAGATATACATTGTAGCTTATTCCACTAATTCCAAATGCGCTTTTCATTAAAACGCAGTGGCAAAGATTATTTGCCCTACGATTGCGCAAAGTTTCCAGCGTTGAATTAAATCCGAGAATCGTGCATTTGTATCAATAACATGCTGTTACAAATTGCTTACCTTGTCGCGTTAGTAACGTGTAAAATGGATGAGTTTCCACGAGGGATGTGCGTATGTTTACTTCGCCAAACTCTTGCGCATTTGAATTTCTCTAGCAGCAGAGTAGTTAGTGTGTGTGTTATTTTCTCGAAATACAACATTAATGAACGTGAAGCATTGCCCAAAAATTTGGCTTCGTTTCGATATTATCTCTAGACACGCTCATGGAAGCACGTCTTGTGACAGTGTGCAAATTGCATGTAAAAATGAACGTCACATTTTAATTATTGCATTAGATTCATTTGTCAGGGGCATCACTTTTACACTTATAGACAGAAACTGCTATAGCGTGGTATGTTTTTTAGATCCCGGAATTTTAAACTACATATAACATCTGCATTTATAGTTTATAATTTTCATTGAAAGTGTGCATTTTTTTAAAATAATATCACAACAGAACGTTGTTTTCTAAACGAACATGTTTGTTTATATTTCTATTAACGCCGTATTATCACTTTGCATAATAATCATTTACTAAAACATCCGCTGCATTCCACGACCAGAAAACTTGACAATATCGACTGCGGAAAGAAAAAAGGAAGTAACCGACACAACTCATCATCAAAAAAACATGTTTTGATGATTTTCGGCCATATGCAAATTATGAAATAAATACAGCCTTAAAGTGCACGGAGACTTCTAAACTAGTGTTTAGTTGACATAATCTAATATTAATTTAAGAAATTGTCTAAGAAAAACCCTTTTTTCAGTCTTTTTGCTCTGTTTCAATTTTCACACGCCCATCTTTTTTCAAATTTAAAAGCTAAATTTAGATACTAATTCGGCATTTTCAGCTTGCGTCCTTTTGATAGAACGTGTATCATGTTGGGTACATTGTGATTATCGAAAAAAACTGTGGGTTACGTCCTTTTTCCTTTTCACAGTCGGTATGCATTCATTACATTTGGAAACAAGCGACGCAGCGCAGGGCAGCACGGAATCGGCAGGTGCAGGCAGCCTAAGCAGACAGCGATCAGCGTATGCTGTGATATTTATGAATACCACATAGTGACCTAGAATAGCTCTTTGCCCACGATGTCTTTTAATAGAAGTATACACGAGTATTATCGTTTTAAAAATTTTGATTGATTATTTTATCGGTAATTTTCGACACAATTTGAATTTCGAAAACCCCGGTATCTTAAGAAACAGGTTCGATCTAAGCATAGAGATCACTCTTAATTATTTTCAAGTTTACCAACATAACTATGTGTTGTCAATTTTGAAAACAGAATAATATCATAACAAAGACATCTCGTGTCATTATGAATTCATTGCTTTCAGTGATGTCATGTCTGAATATTTACATATCAATGCTAATTTAATCACTGCTTGAATATCATTTACACACATTAACTAATAGTGAATTAAAATTAACATGTCGATGCGAAACACTGAGATTTAATTAATTTTAAACTTATGCACAATAAAAATTTATTGTCTTGCTGCAAATTCTTCGTAAGTGGAAGACACTATAACGCTCCTTCGCCTTTAAAATCTTCTTAAAAAATATTGATTGAACCTGAAGTTGCAGCGGTCAGTCGTGATTACAGTTTATATTTTGTGAGATGTGTTATTTTTAGCCTTCTCAATAACAATGTAGCAATTTTAAATAAAATTTCCTGTCGAGACTGTCAAGCTGCTTATGTAGGGCAGACAGGTAAGAATAAAAGGACGCGTGAGATGTCCAAAAAGATTTTTTTTCAGAGTTTGCGAATCATTTGATAGAAAATTATCACAATTTTGACAAATATGAAATCGTTGAAATGCTCTTCTAGTAAGTAACAAAGGGTTAATAATATTTTTTTGTAAAATAATAAAATCATAAAATGGAAAGGTTACATTTAAAATAAGATAAGCTGATCACCATTGGTGGATTTATTTCCTTTGTGATTTACCGCACCTAATCTAAGTAATTAATTTGTAATAAGTACTATCAATTTTTGTATCTTACCCCCTCTTATTTTGTATTATTTTGTAATTTATAACTTACAATTGTAATATGTTTTAAGTTTATTCGTAAACCTTGTGATGTTATGTCTGATGATGCTTTGCAAATAGGCGAAACACGTGTCACAACAAGTGGAATAACAAAGTTATCAAATAAAATTGTATGTTATCAATAAAATTGCTCTATCTGTAATATATCGTCATATTCAGCGATGTTCCCAATTGTATACATGTAATGTATTATACATACCTGTAACCGGTATGAGCATTTATGTAAGTGTGGTTTTGCATTGCATAGATCAGGGTTTCCCAAACATTTTTTGGAATGGAACACTTCGCAAATCCGGAAAATATAACGGAACACTTGCAGAACTGTGTTGCAGCGTACAAAACCATTCCATTTTTTTTCGGAACATAGTTTGGCAAACCATGATAGATGAAGTTATTTATATACAGCTTAAAATCAGGCTTAAGTTCGTTATATCGAGGTTTTACTGTATTTAACCTTTAATGCACTATACTCTTATATTACAAGGAAATCATGTCATTACAAAGTCGTTACAACACGCGCTTGAAATTTCACTATCTCTTGGAGTAGTGCTACTAATTATTTAAAACGTCCCTTTCATTATGCAATTTCGAACACTGATGTATTTTTTTTTTTTATATAAAATTACCATTAATTCACTGTCATAATAATACTTGGTAGATGCTCGCTGCATTGTTCAATACTTACGCCCGTGACTGTTTTCTAATTCTGGGAAATGATTATTATTGCCAAGCCGCTTGTTTGAAATTCAAGAAAGTTGAAACTATCACACCGGTCCCGCCGGCCTTTGTACCAACATCATAATATGCACACACTGCCTTAGGTTCCATGACCTAGGTCTATTGTGTTCTTACTCATCGACTCGTAAAACTGCAATCAAATCGAACATCGATAGCCCAATCTAATAAATATAGAGACTGTAATAAAAAAATATCGATTAATAGGTGATTCGATGATGATAACGAATATTACGTATCCATGACTTCGCCGCCTCGAAAAACTAGGTCTAAATGAGTGGATAGTGCTCAAATTTTAATTCGGCGTCTATTTACGCCGCACGTGCGCCTGTGTGCGCCACACTCTTTACACACTCTACGAGCCGGCCCTTGGTAAAAAAACTTTAATTTCACATTCTATGTATTCATACACATTTCCGATTTAGCAGTGGAAATAAGAAATCTGTGCAGCTAAAAAGCATTAGAATATGTATAGGTTTCAGCCAGATATAGCTGCCAACGAAATCGACTTGGTACTTTTTTTTACCATGTCCGCTCCCAATGTGGAGCATATGGACTCCTAATGGAGTTTATCTCAACAGAAGTGTTTCTACGAGAACAGCTCAGTTGATCAACCTCTCTTTTTCCAAAGAGAGTAGGAATAGAAGGATAGGGCTAGGACAGGACTAGTGGTTAGCTAGTCGCTCTCCATACGCCCCGTTCATAGGATATGATGGGAGGGGGGAATTCACGATATCACATACATCCATGAACAGAAATTCGTAAATCGATTGAAAAATCAACTTATCAAACTGTCCATATTACTTCTTTGAATATCAAAATAAATAAATGTAACATTAATCAGCTTGTTTTTTTCAGACTACGGAGCGTGTTTAAATCTTACGACATGCATTCATAACTGAAAACAATTTTTGACTTAACGTTTTCTGGCAGTATATCGACGATATTTAATTTCCTGAGTCAATACGCGATAATAATTTTCTGCGCTCGGTGCTCGATTTCTTTACCGTATAAAATACATAAGTTATTAATGTGCAACCGATAGTGAAACAATGCATGTTTACCGAGTGTCATAAAATTCGAGCCGCAAAACTGGTATACGGGGAAACGTACAATAAAAACGGCAAACTCTTTTTCTTATCGTAAACAATGTTTATTGCCGACTATCTGGGGATATTATCAGAAATGCATACCAAAGGTACATAATTTGCGGTTACACAGTAATAAAAAATAATTATTATCTATTATTCGAGTGATAAATAATGTTTTTTTTTAGAATCGGAACTATTTTAGGAAATCGTGTAAACCGCAGCGTTAGGGCGAATTTGTTGCGGATAACATTGATGACGAATGATAATAAATGTTTTGCAATGAACTCGGTTAACATATTCATTCGATTATTCACAACATGCGTGGGTTGTTGGCATTATCGTGCCTTTTTAAAAGATTTTTTAATACCACACGCTCGCGACCGTGGTACTCTAAAAATTGTCAACAAAGTATCTTTCTTGTATTAAACTTGAGAAAGAAGAAGTGTTTTTATTTCGGTAAACAGAACTCGGAATCGTTGAATATCTATCATATGAAATTCATAATCAATGCGAATCGGTCAAATTTCTACCAAAATCTAGTCGACATAAATAACTGTAGAATACGTGACTATCTCATGTCACTCTTTATCTGATTTCAAAAATCGAACTGAAGTACTCTTGTCAATTTTTTGATGATAGCTTTTGTTTTTGAAAAATTATGAAAACTCTACTTGTACAGCTACAAAATATGTATGTGTCACAGCCAGCGATGGGCTGCCAAAATGTTAACAAGGGTTCATTGACTTGGCATTTACTTGGCAGAACTCCATTATAATAGGGTAAAAAAAGCAACGTATTTAGTTCTACAGTTTTGCTGTACTAAAACTGTTAAACTATATACGTTGCTATTATATTTTACCCTATTATGTTAACAAGGGGCTCGGTTAAACTGAGCTATTCACTGTGTCTGGAGGAGGGGTGAATTTTTTTATCACTCTTATAGGATGATTCGCAATTATGATAAAAGCAATCGAATGTCACTTAATACGTTTTTATAATGTAAAAATATACCGCTATCCATATATATAAAAAAAAACAACTGAAGGTATCTTTTTAGTAAGTACCCGAATTAAATGTACTTCGAGAGAAATTTCCAAATGCAACACTCTTTTGTTTCATAACACATATAAAACAGATACCGCAATTACTGTTGATCTAAGAAAACTTTTTTTACTTTAACAAGGGGCTCGCCGGCCTAAGTAAAATTTAACAAGGGGCTCGCTCGAGATGCTCCGAAACCCTTTCAGCCTACCCCTGGTCACAACCTACCATAAAAGCGTGTCAGTGTTGAAACCAAGGCTTTGGAGTCGTGTAAAAAAAAGACGACTCCGACTCCAGCTTTAAAATAATTAACGACTCCGACTATGAACTCATATATATGTATACCATCAGATCAACTTTAGTCAGCCAAGCATGAAATGTCGACACTTTGGCCAATTTCTTTGAATACACATCATTAAATATATTTTTCAAAAAAAAATTGAGCCGCTCATTTTTTACGACTCCGACTCCGGTCAAAACACCGCGACTCCGCGACTCCGACTCCACAGCCCTGGTTGAAACAGATTTTTCCATTGTAATGTACAATATTATAAATGAAAACATTCGGAAAAATGAGAAATACTTTTAATTAAGTTTTCATCCTTGCCATATGGTCTTGGAAATCAGTCAATTAAGGAAACCGGGATTTTACAATACGTTTATGATTTTGTTATTACAATAAACCCAGATTTGACCAAGATTAATTTTTTTAGGCAGCCCATAATATAAATTGAGTTAATAGGTAATGATTATAATTTAACATGCTCAATCGATTCGATCCCTGCGGACAATATAATTCTATAAATGTAACAGATACCCAAATCAGCACGCCGAGTCTGATTTATTGCGAGATCGTCCGCTGTGTATTCGACACTTCCTCGTTCAAATTTATTTATAGTCTATTTCATAGTATTGCTATAAATTATTGATCAATTTGTTGAACATCGTGTTCATAATTTGGCTTTGTGAATATAAATCTTCATAAACGTACCAGTACCATAGCATATTGCTGAACTTATCATGTCACATAGAAGACGAAAAGAAGATATCGGTTTTATTCATTCAATTGATTTAACGTGTGTTATAATCATTGGACGTGGTATTTTTAACATATCTTATGCCACAGTTCCTATAAAATAATATGGTATGGAAAAATATAGAATATTAACTAGCCATTGTTATAATATTTATTTTTTACAGTGCCTTCGTTGCATTTCACCAAAGCCCCCTTTAGTTAACTTAAGTATAGAACCTAATACTGCTATGATTTCACACAATAAATAATTCGATTGTCTCTAGTTTGTCTAGAAATTTTACACTTTAAAAATATTCCAGCGGATGCGTTTTTTTATTATTTTAAATCACACCCCCACGCGACGCAATCCGATCGCCCCCGTACATCATCAACAATACGTCAACATTCCAAAACATTAATTGGCGCGAATTGTCGTGATGCTGTTTTATTTTTAAGGTTAATCTAAATTTAGACAGTTCGTTTCTCGGAAGAGGCCGCCATCGTTATTTTATTATTATCGTATTTATATTTTTCGAAGCGACACCCATCTGCTCGACTCCCGGCTAGAAAGTTTTCGTTTCGTCGGGCGGCCTCGATGGAGTCTTCCGCGAATTTGGCCGTAAATTGGATCCCGACGAGCCGAGCGCTACGTACGAAGCATAGGCCGCATAATTTCGATTCGTCGACCGTTTCTCCGGCCGACGTCACGTCAGTGTTCAACGAGCTCTCGAAGCGATAGGTTGTATCTTATGTGTTCACGGTCTGTGGAAAGGCCGCGGAGTTCGATGTGAAAAAATAATCATTCTTGTATTAACGAGATAAATAGCGATTACTATAAAAACTTTCACCGCTGTGAAACGTTATTAATCAAAACAAACCCATTAGCGAGTGTATCTGTGAATTTATGTTGCTCTTTCAAACGTCAAATGACTAGAGACTTATGTGCTCAAAAGTAAAATTCCAAGAATGGATATTATTTTTGAATTGTGAAATACACTTGGATCGTTTACGATAAGTGGCGTGTTAGAATAAATACGAAAAAATCATTCATTTAAACAGTAATATTACATTATTTTCGTATTTAAAATCAAGTTCTACTTTTTGACGAACTGTCAGATTCGTATTCGGAAACGATTATTATCAATATTAAATAATAAAAAAGTGTATTGATAGTGGAATAATTATTATGTGAATGTGATTTTCGTTGTATAATAAATATACTCAAAACAGTAATTAAATGTCTGGTGGAGGAATAAGTTTCGACGCAGGGAGCCACTGGTGGCGAGATTTTTTCCCCAACACCAAACTGGATTTCACAATGGACACGAGCACCATGCTCATTTCTCCGAAGGCCTTCGGTAATTTTAAAATTTGCTGTTTCTTTATGTTGTTTTCTCGGTAGCGTATACCTCGCTATTCACCTCGTATACAATGCTGATCTTTTCTTGTCCGTGTTGCCGATACTATCTTTGATGTTCAAATAATTGTATATTTATTCGCTTAAAATATATCGAATCTAATAACACAAATTCTATACTCGAAAAAACCGCTACGGCCTCAACATAATTCTAAGTAAATGCACAAAGGTGTTATTGTGTACAATCCAAGTCGTTAAAACAACACAAACTTTATACAATATTTTTACTGACTATGTATCAATTGATTATATGTAATTCCTAATACGAATTGCTTAATATAGTCAGTAAATGTGTATCGTATTGAAAACGTTGTTGTTATGTTTGGTATTGATCGTCGATCGAGTTTTGGAAACATTTTTACTAGAAGCATTGAAAATGAAAGGCTTTTGTGGTTTCGAATCGTCTGGTGGTAACACCACCAAAACCATAAACACAAACGCCCCATTCTTTATTATTAAATGAACTAGAGAATGTATAAGATAGAGATTAATAGGATAATAAGCCATTACACATTGGCTTCTGTCAACCATTGGTGAATAAACAGTACCGTATTACCTAATTGATAAACGCATTCTTAATCGACCACAACCTCTTGAACGCTTAATGTTGTAATTTTATCATAATTATGTTGGGTATTTGAAATTGATTACTAAGAAAAATCAATTAGTTTTAAATGAATAAAGGCACCACATATAAATGGCACGTAATTCAACTGCCGAGTTATGTTTGAGACAAATCATTGATATAGAAAGAGTACAACAGTTATGTGCTGGTCGGAATGCCTTCTGACTGAATAATTCGCAATTAAATACATACATACACTGTAAAAACCTGACCTACCTTAAAACGTCATAATTATAGCCGACCGAGCGCCTGGGAATATAAGGGTGGCCGTCTAGCTCCCTCTATGATAATTAAAATTGTTTTAATAGCTTTTATTGTGAACCAACAATTTATGTTTGTAATCTGTGAATGTAGAAAATGTTCAATACTACCCAAACGTGTCGGTATAGTGTTTGCTATAAATTAACCTTTGCATACTAGTAGAAAAATGTATATAAAAGTGCAGCATTTTAATGTTGTAATTTTTTAAATAAAAATTGTCGTTTGATGAAAAGTACTATTCCTTATAACATAAATGTATAATATACATTTCTGTGCAACCTAACAACCTCATAACTAACAATTACAAATCGGGGACCGCATGTAATATTTTCAATGCTAAACAAAATTTGACTGAAACAAATCAGGCGCGTCATCATGATAGGAACGCTTTATTTCTAATATATCTATCAACACTCTTCTCAGTATTTTGAATTAATATTCTGAAATAGATAAAAAGTCTTTGTTTGATTAAATACACCTATAATAGTTTGTTATTTTATACTGTTTACGTTGCGTATATAGGTGTTTTTGGACTGCTATGATTTGTCATGGTAATGATTGAGAATTTGTACTGTTTGTTTGTAATCGCATATTATTCTGTAACCGACGACATTACAGTTTGATTCGTGGATTCAGTATTTTGAATTAATATTCTGAAATAGATAAAAAGTCTTTGTTTGATTAAATACACCTATAATAGTTTGTTATTTTATACTGTTTACGTTGCGTATATAGGTGTTTTTGGACTGCTATGATTTGTCATGGTAATGATTGAGAATTTGTACTGTTTGTTTGTAATCGCATATTATTCTGTAACCGACGACATTACAGTTTGATTCGTGGATTGGACAGTAGAGAGGAGAGTTGAAGAAAAAATGCGAACCGTAGAGTTTCAGGAAACGAGCGGTCGCAGTTTGTTGCAAATCGCCAATTCGGAGAATCATCACGCTGCTTGTGTGTGCGTCGCTGCAGCGAGCGCGAACGGCTTGCACCAGCGTTAATCGCTTTGACTAGTTCCGCGCGGACGGCCACTGCATACGCCGCGGTCCTCGATTGCGCTCATACCCGTCGACAAAATCTTACTTGTGCCGACTTTAAACTTACGGTGTGCTGTGCGTTGCTGATTAATTACACGCCGAATGAACACAAGTATACATGTTTTGGTAATATAAATATTCATATATTATTTTTACCGCTAAGGCGTTGTCACTCAAACTTGTAAACCTACTTTAAGCACTATGAGTTAAATTATTTTATTATACTGATCGAAAAACGCTTAGTATGAAGTATTTACTAGACATTTCGTCACTGTCATGTTTGAAAAATTGACTGCCGTTGAAGATTTTTTTTTTTTTTTAAACTTTCAACAATCTATTCGTTTTATAATAAATTATGAAGAAAACTACACAAAATAAATCAAAAAGGACATCACAGAAAACTTTACCACCGTCATGATATAGTGTGATCTTAATAGAGATGCTTTTTTCTTTAGATTATATGTTTAGTTTATTTTAAAGTATAACTAGAAGTGCATTAAAATATCATAATCATATCCATACAGATTTAAATATAAAACGAATGTATTGATAAAACGGTAAAGAGTCATCCTATCAAAGGCTATATACACTTTACAGGTTGATGGGTTTAGTAATAAAAGTCAGCCTAAATCCATCAACAGATTCCACAGGTGTTTCGCATTATGTGCAAGTTATTTTTATGTAGACTGATTGATTTAGTGGCGCCGAATTGCGGTGCCTATTATCGGTTTATTTTACAATAATTACTCGCGTGCGTATGGAAATAAACGCGAGCCGCTCCGGCCTGTATTCATTCACCAAATATTGCATGCCTCGGCAAATTAATCGGTCTTGTAGTGACATCATAGTGTTTTCGGTAATTTTTTTTTTTGTTATCCATTAAGCAAATTGATCGGCGGATAACCGGAATTATGGATTTCGAAGAACGCCGTTTCCTGTTTTTCGCTCGCAGGGGAAATTAATCCACCCTTCTTCTTTTTGGGCGGATTTGATTACGTCGTCTGCAATGTTTTACCAGTCCCGTTAGCGATTTCTTCCTCTTCGTCTGCCGTGTCAACTTTTTTCAAATCTCCTTATTGATAGTGATCTGTGATTTTTACATCCCTCCCGTCCATCAGTTAACCATTAATGGTACTTCTAGTGTGATATGTAATTTTAATGCGTTATACTTGATTTGTGTATCAATTACTTTGCAATTCAAGTTCTTCTGTGCTTCGGCCATTTTCACGACGAAATAAACATACCATATACTTACTTACTAGCATTTCTTAGTGGCTATCATCCATGCAACTTTACTATAAAACAGATTCAATATGCATATATAATGCTTTTTAAGATAAACCTACTAACCTATTGTAGGATTAACCCGTAGACTTATTATTTTATTTTTTGTACGGTATTTAGTTTTATTTTGCGTCCATACTCCTCATCTAATCGTTAACGTCGTCTTCATTTGCTAGGACTTACCTTACCTGGTGTGCTATATATTAAAGTTTAAATTTGGTTATATTTTCAACGTTATCGTAGTATAAATCACAATTCCAACAACGCCTTCTTGAAAAGGTATGTTGTCTTTTAATACCATTTCCGCCCTTAATTAGACTGACCGTAAACTCTATTTATTAGAACTCTTAACGAGTTCCAGAAACTAACTACCAAATTAATGTTTGTCCCTTGTGTACACACAGCTTTTCAGCAAATGGGTGGGTCTTCCGCTGAAAAACATTTGTGATAAGCAACAATATAGAAAATGTATTGATTCCAATACGGAGAATTTGTACCGATTCGCTGAAATAATAATAAAGTGTTGCCTGTACGCACAATTTACTTTACCCCGCTGCAGCTGGCAATATTCGCAGACAGCGTTTGATTCGTGAAAATTTTGTGCGAAATCTCTTTATTCTGGAGATTCCGCACGTGTTTATTGTTTGTTTCGTGTAAAGTTGATTTTGAATCGATTCGTTCCGAGATTTGGGCGTGTGTTTATAGCGGGGCGAATTTCATTCTTTCCGTTCGCAGAAGTGTTTTTGTATACGCGTTGTTCGTGATTTTGGGAAGGAATTTACATAAACAGTACTTAACATCAAAAGTCATTTTATAGTGCTGGTAGTAGGTACCTACACGATATAACCGTTGATATGGCGGACGTGTCTGAGTTGCCAACCATTGTCCATTCACGTTGATCCATTTAATAATATAAATAACACGCAGCCTTTGTTGAACCTGTTGAATTTAGGTAGACATTCCTTTTACCAATGAACATCTGAAAAAAAATATTTTTCTTTCTGTCCATATCCAGAGAGAGAAAAGAATTTTCGATCTTTCCGTTAAGGTTATAGAACAAAAAAAAACATCTTTTTGTAGTATTGTTTATTATGTGCGACTTAAATATATTCAACATTTGACCAAATAAAACGATATTACCCAAAATGAATATTCACTGCAATGCTTAATTAAGCATGCGTACGAAATATGGGAATAGTGACATTATTCCACTCGTCGAAAATTAAATTTAGTATTTTTTGTATCGAATTCAGTGAAGTCAATTTAACAATCTATCGTTCAAGTGCTTAAAAACGCAAAAATTATTACAAATACACTATTCAAGCGATGACCATCGATGATGTTTATAAGTATTATTGAATCAAAGACGTAGCTATTTTGTAACTTATTACAATGGAGTTGTATCATGTAAATGCCAAACAAATGATAAATTCTAATTTATCGTACCAATATTGTGCACCGTACTCGCTACTCGCTCGTCTTGATAGATCTTCTGCTTACGAACGTTCATGACGCTGGTTCCCCGCTGCCTTCTGTAATTGCAATATATTTTTGTTCTTACATGCAATTATCTTATCAAATTGTATCTCAGGCACAAGTTATATCTGTAAAATTCATTTTGAGAAACCAATCAGCGTTGATTTATTCTAAAAAGATTCTTTGTAAATTTACAGATAAAGAAACATATTATCTCGGATTATCAGTAACAAACCTATTGTTCCCATCGATTATGTATTACTACTTGACACGTGTTGCTCAGTATTTTTTATGAAAATGAATATAATTTGCCTTACCTGCCCAATTGAGAAGTTTTTACACTAGTAATTATTATCTACATGTCGTTGAATGCATGCTCCAATTTATCATTGTCAATGTTGTTATAACTAGACCTTCATCACCTCGGTCCATTTTGGTTTGCGTAAATTAATTTTAATTAGAGCTTTTAGCCCTTGCTATTAAAATAACTCTTCATAATACCAAGAATATCCTCGGTCGGATTAAAGAACAACGGACTGGTTAATTAATTACGTCCCGTAAGGCCCTCGTGCAAATAGAGGTGATATGATGATGCTGGTGCGGTGCCGTCACTCTTTCGTGGCCCGGATTCTTCGGCGAGGCAGTCACTGGCCGGTTGGTATTAAATATTGCGCTTCGAGCGATGTGTTTCCCAGAATTACTCTGCGCAAATCTTAATTTATTTTCGGTCGACTTTTTATTGTTGGCTTTTCGCTGAACCGAACAACGGGATCGTGGCGGATCAACGGAATTCATTTGGCTTATAAAAGAAGACAAATGCAAAACTGACCGCAGAACACCATTTTATCTTACTTGGTAATTCGTCAATTGGCTTCTGGTTTTATTTTCGCAATTGAAATATGCTATTACTTTGTATGATTTTTGATAATGCAAAATATCCCGTGGTGGGCGCAACGTACTTATGTTCATACTTTGTCTGTTGAGATACACCTTATTATTAAGCGTACAATAAAAATATCTTTATTTTTAGTTATTAGCTTTATATTTTAAAAAAATATTACGTGATGCATTGATTCCAATTTATTAAGTTAATGGTGCCATCATACTCCGTACATATTTATCAAGGTTACAATACAAATAATCGACAGCGAGCGAATATATATTAATTTACTGGCGACATTGTTCAGCCTCGTTGAATTTCTTGGAATTGTTTATAGAATTTTATCTAGGCATGTCTTTTTAACTCGCCGAGTCCCGACAGCGTCGCGGTGATAACAAATGCTACATTTGTATCTGAATATTTTTTATTATCATATTTATTGCAAGAAATAATTTTGTTGAACGTTGTGCCCTTCGTAATGGCGGTTGGCGATGAATTTCGTCAAGGTGTAGGATTTACTGTTTTTTTTTTACTCGTGACAGCAAAAGTGTCATCCGTGTTTAGATTGTTTGGGTACGACTTCATATAAATAATAATAATAGCCGCAGTTGCCTGTGAGCAGATGTCGATGAATAATCGTCATTCAGGCGCGAAACGATTTTATCTAAACCAGAGACTGTATGGCGACCGTATGGGAAGCGAGAGAAAAAAACTTTGCCCCGGGTGATTCAGCCCATGCGTTCATAACACGGCTTCGAGAGCAATATTAAATGCACTCCATATTTGCATACATCACCAACGCCCGATGGTAATTCGATGCCTCGTTTGCATTATGGTTATTCAATAGTTTTTAACCCGCGTGACGCTGGGTGTGTCTATCTTTCTTACACAACGACGTTTTTCATTCCTAAAAACTAAAATATATACTAACCGATTCAATGTATGTATTAAAAAACCCTACTAAATTTATTTATTTATTTACTTGGCATTTAGTTCTACAGTTTTTTATATTAGCCGAAATAGCTATCAACTAACAAATATAAAAAAAACTGTATAACTAAATATGTACATTGCTATTTTTACCCTACTTACTTAATTGTTTCAAATTCAATCAACGACCATCATTTATTGTATAACAATCATTTTAGACTTTTTTTGTACAATGAGGTATTTTTTTTATAACAGACCTATACTGATCAGTTGACAATGCTCGCAATGATCAAAACCAGTCCTGACCTATTAAATAAAGTGGAATAAAGTACAAAGGAATATTGTGTTTTTATTAATGTAATGCCTTTCCACCAAGTATTGACAGTGAACACCCTAAAAGTGATACATAAGTGTGCTACAATACACTACTTTCCATTATCTTACTCTTTCATTATTTTCAGGGACGGGTTTTGCTTTTAGACAGCGCGACAACTGAAATAGTTTGTATAATTGTGCACAAAATGAATTCCCGTGAAGTTTATTTTGTTATCACGCCGCCAGCCTACATTATTGCTTACTACTGTTTCTGATCTGAGAAAGTATGATAGTTAAGTCCCACGTTTTCTAATGCATAGATTGCACAGCGTGCTTTCTCCGCAGCCATCTGACATCAATTATTTTCTTTAGAGCATAATGAAAAATATTGAAATATTTTTTGATCGCATGTTTAGGTACTGTACGTGTACGTTCGTCTTTGAATCTCTAAGATTCACGTGTTCGTTCTCATTAATTGCATCGTCTTATTCTTCAAGTTAGTCATCGATTGATAAAGGTGCACATTTAAATGAAAATCTCTAATTCAAAAAATAAAATAACTGGATCACGAACAATTTTTAAATGATATGAATATATAATATATATATAAAATACAGTCCTATTGATACTAAACCATGCTAAACTAATTAATCTCTCAACCTCATGAATATGTATTATATTCTGTTTAGTGTCACTGATGTATTTAAAAATTCCTTTCATATTCGTTCCCAATGTGGGTTATATGGACTCTCAATGGAGTTTATCTCAACAGAATTGTTTCTAAGAGAACTGCTTGTTAATGGTTAGCCAATCGCTCTCGATACGCCCCGTTTTTAGGATAAGATACCGGGTGCACTTAGATGTCTTAGAATAGAAATCTATAAATTGATTGAAAAATGAATGAATAAAAAGTGTCCGCACTGGGATTAGTCGAACCCGGGACCTCCATGTTCTAAGCCAACGACGTTGATACTCGACCACGCAACCGTTACACCCTTATTAGTTTTACCTGGCTTAGTGAACGTGCTCGCAGCGAAACCAGCTCATATCATATTAAATAATTTGGAATTAGTACGAAATAGTGTTTTATTTTTGTTAATATAATGCCTTTCCACCAATTATTGATAGTGAACACATTGTTAATGAATTTGAAGCATTGTGTATTTACTACATTGTATATTTTATATATACATATCTCGAGTCAATGGAAATATACCAAATTCTCGCTGACCGTTTAACCTTTCTTTTAAATTCATTCGGCTCATGATGATAATCAATTATAATTATTTCATTATCATTCTATGTACTCCCTTATCGCTTATCAGAGCGCTCAGTTGTGATGCTGAGAAAAGGAAAGGTCAGGCACTATTTATGTTCGCGACAAATAACTGTCGATAGCGAGTAAAATTGGAGTCTTAAATTAAAAATATATTTTTGCACTCGTTGGGAGATAATTCTGTTTATTTTGAATACGTTTCAAAAACTCACCGGAAAATTATACACGTAAAAGCGTAAGCTCTCGTCGTAACAAGCATCGCATTGCTTCATAATTATTCTACTTTTACTATTCTTGTGTTGGTTTTTAGTGCTTTATTCAAATGTGTCACATTTCTATGCTGTTTATATTGAAGGAGAATTCACATCGTAGAAGCTAACTGTACTGTATCTATAATTCTAATAGTAGGCATAAAAACATTTTTTAAATCATAGGTTTTTCAGCCCGCCTCCATCCTCCGTAGTGAAACCATAGCCCTCTCGCAACACTTCGCCGTGTTATTCGTCCCGTACAAACTGAATCCAATTCGCGCCGGCATATCTTATTCAGTGTTGAAAATCTTGCCGAGCTGCTCGTAGTAAGCAGCTCAAACCCTGAAGATTTCAATGCGCTCTGACATCCCTGTGCTCGAATATCTCCAACCTTAACTGTGTCGATAAATGTTATAACCGTAAGTAATCGTTTCTAAGATGCGATCGACGCTTTATTTTTAGTTCTTATGGTGTACATTGTATAATCAGCCCATTTCTAAACTCTTCGTTGATTGTCCAAAGTTGATTGAAGTCCAAAGTAGCGCCACCACGTGCTACCTAAGCCCATAAGTCGTTTTTTAAAGCGGTCAAAGTCGTCTTATTTCTTCACGACTCCACAGCCCTGGTCAAACCTACAGCTAGATAACTAATAGCCTCTATAAAGTCTTCACGGTTATACATTAATTTAATAATAATTTATAGTTTTAACAACATTATATTATAATAGAACCGTCGTTCGTACCTTTTGCTTTGGACTGAATGTTATTAAGCAACACTTTTGTTCGCATTATACGACGGATCATCAAATTACCATCGGGGCTTCCGCTTTATCTGTGCTGACTGATCTCCCGTTTCTTTATTGGGAATGATGCTACGTTTTCTGAGAATAATGCGTCCGATAAGAGGAATTAATATTAAAGAAGTCGGGGTCTATTCACGTTGCCGACCCAGGCATTCGTATAACACTATTGTAGGAACTGAACGTTGAACACGACTCGGCTTTTGTGTGTACGTCCCCATTGGATATGTTGATGCAGACGCTCTCATCATCACAGCTTTGAATATATTAATGCTTCTGCACTGTCTGGCTTAAATACGATGTATTGACACACCTTTGCTTAATGAAACAAACACATTCAAATTGTTGTAGCCATATTTTGTTTAGAATTTACTATTTTTCAACATTGGCTTTGTTGATCCACCATTATTATTATTATGCACACGAGTCGGAATAATTTTCCATTATTAACATGATCCGCTATTGCAACACTTATACCTGTTGCATCGCGTGAATTTAGATTGTGTCAGATATTGAACGCATGCAACGTATAATGGCCAATCCGAATTAATCTGTTATACTTACTCCTTGTTACTTAACAGGATTACATGATAGTTAAAGCGGCGCAAATAATGCACCGTAACATCACAGCGTGCTAATCCAAAATACAATATCTGTCAGTTTAGTTCCTCGTTTTGCCGCTCGCCAGATAATGGGATCGCGCTTTTTGCCGATGCCGAAAGCGTAACTAATTTTAATATGTATATGCTGGCAGCACTGTTTATGGGGATTATTGTTTATCAAATTCGCTCTTATAATTTAGGCCTTTTAAGTAAAGTATGTTATTCAATTGTATTCCTTATTTGAATCGTAAGTATTACGTATTTGGACTTATTTCTGTTGGAGGTATTTTTCAATTTGAAAATATACAGTTGTAGGTATTTTATGAAATAAGTATTGAATTAATATTTGACATCAGTGCGGTAAAGTGTGTAGTTGACAGTAGCTTCTCTCGGTTTATTAAATTGTTTCCTTTGAGAATAATTATGTTTCTCCGATCGATTTACGAAAGTGCATAAATTCGGTGCAGGATGCAATTGTCTGTTATAAAATTATTTATTATGAAATAAAAAAGCTGTCCTGTAATCATCACTGGATAAATATTTCAGTTAATTAAATAAAACAAAAGACAAATACATCATCCGTAGAGTCTGAGGATTATAGAGTATTATAATGGAATAGTTCGTAGCAACGTTCCCTCTAAGCTGCGCGCGTGCGCGGCCGCGCAGCAGTTGGGAAGCCCCCGCGCACTCATTCCGGGTTGGCACGCACTACAAGACAGTTGTTCAATTAATATTTGATCGGTCCGCGCAGCCTTTGAAATTTCCGCGCAGCTAACCCTTCGGCTTAGAGGGAACGTTGGTTCGTAGAGTTAGTTTACATTGATATAATATGTAAATGAAAAATAATTTCGAAGGAATTTGTGTATCGCTGAAAACTTAATAATTAAAATATACTTTGAGGGCGATATTAAATTCGTTATTATTGCATATATCTAAATTAAAGTATTCATCGATTCATTCGGAACGTATTTTGTTAACCGCGTAAGTGGCCCACTGTGTATCTAAGTAATATTCGCAGTTTTCTTTGTTTATGGTTGCGAAAGCGCTCATTAGTCACTGAGATTATTTCCAAGATACGTACTCCACCGCTTCGTTTCAAAAGGCTTACTTAAGTTTTCCGCGTATTCCTGGCCTTATTGGAATTAACTCTGATGAATTTATTATTCTCGGTCACCGGCGGAATATTATTATACTTCTCTGTCCTCAAGAATTGAGCAAACAAAAATATTTTTGCGGGTTTTTTTTAAAGTAAAATTGCGGTGTCGGTGGTTGTTTGTTTCCTGTCGCTTTGCGCCCATCGCATCTTCTGTGACGCTCTTCGACGGATTATCTCGCGTTGTGGATTCTCTTCGAAGAAATTGGTGTGTTTTTTTTTTGTCGCATCGGTTCGTATTTTTCTATCTGACATCATTTTTTAAAAGAACTATGACCGATTTTTTCGATAATGACATGCTCTAAAGGTCGGAGATGAATTCATTAGAATTCCATACGGCATTCATACATAAATATATATATATATCGACTATGGAAAGGAAAAAAAACGTAATGAAACTTTATACAGTAACTACGATGTCCACCGTCGCTCGTTTGATTGATAACCTCTGCACCGTGAGTCTGTACTACCTTTCAATTATTGGTGTCGGTGCTGCCTTAACCAATCGAATGCTTCTTTTACATTAGAGTACCAAACGCCAAGGTACAGTATTTTACAATATCACATCCACCGTACGCCATATTCCTCCAGTCTAGTGAAAGGTGCGCTCGCAGGTCCCGCCATTCACAATTTCAAAAATCGAATATCATTACGGCAATCGTAGAAACAAGTTTACGAAACATCCACAAGCCATGTTGTGTTTGAAGTTTTGTATTTCATACAAAATGGCCGCGAATTTCACCACAATGGACGCATAGAAACTGTAGGAATTCTTGTATAAGGAGTACGTTGTGATTGTGAATCGTTGATTGTATAGTATATTCAGTAATTTGTGCTATTTACGCTGTGGTCCACGCCCCCTTCGCTCGGTCCCGCAGACGGAGCGACAATAAAAAATGCATTCATACTTTTGAGCAAGTTTTGAGTTTTAATTTTTATCAATGAAAAAACTTCAGGATTAGCGCGGTTATTTTTAACCTATTGTGTCTCTACTACTGAAGTGATATTTAAAGATCAAACTATTTCATTTTAAAGCATTTCAAAGTCGCTTTTCAGTTGGAATAAGTGGTTTTCTTTACATTCGTTAAGGTTTTGCTAGACGAAAGTGATTGGAAAGTTGGAACAGAAAAAAGCATAGTATACATCTCGATCCCGCTAAGATAGTATGGTTACAATTTATAACTTGATATTTACATTGCATTAACAATTACTGAATAAAATTTCGCCTTACTTCTCACCGAAAAAGACGAATTGACATGTAAACTTAAATCATAGCATTGCCTAGTTCGTAATGTGTTATGACGTTTTCATTTGATATCTTGACGCTGCCAATAATTATAAGTCGTTACGTCTTTATATTATAATAGTCATTACGAATAATTCTAGATATGAATTCCTTTGTAGGTTTGGGAACATAATTCGATGTCTTCCTTCGAGAAGACTATTTGCGAGATGTTTACGTAGCCCCGTATGACACCAAATACCGAGAAACGCGATTCCTACAACGAAATAAATCATGAATGACGCTCGCCGTGTTTTATTTTAGATTCGCACTTTATTCGTGTAGGAGTTGGCCGTGCTCCGAAAGTGGATGCTGCAACGTGTGGCGGTACATCGCGTTTTTAGTGCAAATCAATTTTCGCGATCCTGCCGATGCTTTTCGATGTGTCATGTCAAGGTGTCGGTGCTAACGTGAAGTCATAGAAATTAGAAAAGCGCCGGGAGCTTCGCTTTACCGCCCCACTGTCGAGCGCAAAGTTTGCATATTTGAAATAATTGAAAAGTGTTTATCTGTAATGTAACATTTTGTCTAAGCAAACGAAAAGTCCCTACGTGACGTAACAGACTTGGAAAGCCGTGACTGCAGTTCTATTCCTGTTTCATAACAGTTTTTGTGGTATTCGTAATATAGTAATTATGAGGTGATAAAACGTATTATGATTATATAGATGTCTATATAAATATCACTTTTAAGGTGTACATTCTCACTGAAATATACAAAAAAAAACACCATTTTGTACTTCTCCCACATTAATATAATATGACCAGGACCAATTTCATTGTGAGCATTGTCAACTGATAAGCAATTTATTACTTTTTTGAAATGTAAATCTCACTATTGAATTGTGATTGATAGATGAAATTATGTATAAGTACACCATGGTTTATAATCATCAAAATGGTCGAGGGGGGTGTTGCGCCCAGGCAACGAATACTTGGGCCTATTTTTCACCCCGATAACTGTGCTAATATTACTCTTTCATTCATTACTTAGCATTGTGAATTATGACATCAATGTTTTCTAGTACATCATGGTTTATAATCATCAAAATGGTCGAGGGGGGTGTTGCGCCCAGGCAACGAATACTTGGGCCTATTTTTCACCCCGATAACTGTGCTAATATTACTCTTTCATTCATTACCTAGCATTGTGAATTATGACATCAATGTTTTCTGCCGTCTAAAACGTTTTACTTATATCTCCGAACATTGTGAGTATTATTAAAAGATGGCATCATCCTAATGATATAATTTTGTTTATACGTGTTTACAATGACACCGTCCTGTCATCGACTAATATTTCTATTTAAAAAATGTTGCGTTTCTTTTATTTCCACGGTTCAATTGTCAATGTGGATTTCCATCCTTTCAGGCCGGGCTGACATTGAAAATTATTTCATTGAAAAAATAGCGGCCAGGCTGTTCGCGCACGAACAGCACGCTTGCGCTGGTGGAGCGGCAGCGCTCTTGGAAAATGTGAAAATAGAAAATCGAGAAAGTCACGCGCCTCCAAAGCTTTCCAATTATGTGTTGCCAGACGAGAATGTTTTTAAACATTAACAACCTGATTTTTTATTTATTTATATAATAATTTATTGACAGAAAATTATCAATGCAAACATCACGACGTGTGTAATGTATCCATGCACTTGCGTATTAATCGTTATTCGTTATGCTAATATAATTTTTATTTTATTGACATAACAATTCAATACATTTGTTGTATTTATTTTTAATTTCTCTACTATTCTGTTATACTTATTGATATAATTGTTAAATGATAATAATACGACTTCATAAAATAATTAAAGAACCACACAATGTTTTTATAACTTCGCAGAAGTATCAACCGCGTCATTAAGAGGCATATATTTTGCTTTGATTTGTTAGCATTGTCATTTTTATATTGTAATTTTATTACAAATGATGCCTGCAAATCAAAAAAAAAGAGCGATCATGTTTACTTCGCGATCTGCGGAAAAATAAACTCGACTGGCTGGAAAAATAAAATCACTCAACCGCTCCTCGATGTGTACAAATTTTCCACTAGCGATTATTCGAATTCCTGGAAAATGACAGCCGTACGGAGAACTGTTGCACGCGAATCAATTTTTACCGCGTAATTCCACTTCACTTTATTCCAGCGCTCTTCGGTCATATTATATTCACTATACTTAATGTAGGCACTTATTGTTCTTTTATTAAATGCGTTCACATTTTCGCGGGATTTTGTCGCGATGTGTGTGTGTGATAGCTTCTTGTCTACGTATACATACATACACGGTAGACTCATAGAGAATGGCTTGCGGAACGATTTCACAAGCATGTTTTCTTTGTCTTCTTTTACTTACTTATCAACTTGTGTCTATAACTATTATATGATAACAACGCGTAAAGTATTTTAAATTATTCAACTTATTGTGCTCAAAGCGACGCTACATAAATATTATTGTATTATGTATTTAATTTATTATTGTGAATTTGTGTAATAGCAACACCATTAGATGACACTTGAATGACTATATTTTGAGGATTATGGCAAAATCATTAACATATTTATAACAATAGATATCTAAATATCCTTGATGGTTTTGTGTAAATAAATTATATGCATAAAATCTTCAATTGAATGTGAATTAAGTATGAATCACAACAATACTTGCTTACTGCCAAAGTTTAAGATTGTTTACACTCGGGATTGTCGGAATATTATGTGAATACCGATTTATTTTCACGTATTAAAAGGCTTATAACTTACTGATGATTTATTATTTACTTCAAAATATTATTTTTATATTGTACCAGTAATTAAGTAAGGTACTATAATATTTACATGAGACATCCGTATTACTTAATAATTCCAGTTAGTCAAAGAAATCGGAACATTCATAGATTTCTTTTAATTGAATTTGTACTGTTTTCCTTGACTCAGCAGGTAGTCCGTATTTAACCAATTCAGTGAAATTTAATGTTCCAGCAACACATGACTAGTTTTTTTTTTTAAGCAGAAGAAGTTTTCCTCTTACGGGTTCAAAAAAATATTAATATTAGTCATTCAGAATTCAAACGTTTATCGATAATTTATTGTTGATTTTAGAAAAAGATTTCCCTTAGTTTATTTCCCATCTTCATTTGAAGTGGTAGCATTTCCTTTCGTGTATAATCGCGGCCTTCATTATAATACGTCAATTTCGTTACATTTATTAGGAAATTAAAAAAAAAACTCCATATCTTTTGATTCCTACAATTAGTATAAAGATTAATACTATTTGCCAGTCTAAATCGTTCGTATATTTGAAGCTTGATTTCACCCCTTATTACAATAATATTGTTAGTGTGATATTTCTCACAGAAATCTTATGATCGGACTCTTCCCTAATGTGGTTAAGTCGATTCTCTACGACGTATTCAGCATACATGAACGTCGTGTTCATGAATGGAATAGTTCGCCATCGTTAATGTAAGCCTTTGCGACCAATTCACTCAGAGTTTGGATTAGATAGTAACCGATCAAAAAATAAACGGTTATTTGATGCCTCGTGGCTCCAGTGATCGATCGGTTGATGCATGTACGTATGTAGAAAATAACGCCCGGTATCGCTATTTCGGCGCTTCCGAGAACGCGAATTTCGTTTCGATAATTCGTTTGCTCTAATAAATTAGCATTATTTGACGTCACGCCGGCGATGATTTTATTATTATTGCGGGTGTAAGTTAAAGTAGCTTCCAAGTTGGCAGTGTGGCCCATTTGGATATCGGCCAGATGCTCTTCCCGGTAAAGCGATCGGATCAATTCTTTGATGCTATTCGCATCGTTCCAGCGGTCCTTTTTAAAGTCATCCAAATTTCATATGATAAAGTAATTGTATTCAATCATCATTACCGAGCTTTTATTTCGATGAAAATGCTGATCGTTGTTTATCTTTTCCAGGTTATGGCCCCGACATGATGCTGAGTTTCAAGGCGAGCTGTCCGAACTGCCGGCACGTGTTCCCGCTGTCGCCGTGCGGAGGGGCGGCGGCCGACGGCGGGACGGGCTGCAGGGAGAGAAACACCCTCTCGGGGGGTCGGCTTTTGACCGTCAAACCCCAACCGCCCGGTCCGCTCGCGACGCCGCCCCCTCCCGACGGTGACCTTCTGCGCCTGAAGAGCGCCGTCGACCGCCTGCGCCGCTCCGGTTGGTACTACGAAGACCTCACGCTGCTCGCCAGCCAGGAGGCGCTCAAGGACTGCTCCCCGGGCACTTTTCTCGTCAGGGACTCGGGAGACCCCAACTTCCTGTATTCCCTCAGCGTGCAAACTGCCAGAGGGCCCACCTCGGTCAGGCTCCATTACGCCGGCGGTTTCTTCCGGCTGGACGCCGAGGCCGGCCTCGTCCAGCACATGCCGCGATTCGACTGCGTTGTCAAGCTGGTCGAGCACTACGTGGAGGCCACCAAAGCGAGGAAGGGTGGACCCGGCCACGTCTGGGTCGACGCGACCGGCGGGCAGCACTCCCCGGTGGAAGTGTGCCGTCCTCTCACGCGCGCACCTCCCTGCCTCGCCCACGCCGCCCGCCTCGCCGTCAACCGCGCCCTGAAGTCCGCCGGGGCGCCCGTCCTGCCGCTGCTCCCGCCCTATCGCCAGTTGGGCTTGCCGCCCCCGCTGCAGACTTACCTGGCCGAGTACCCCTACACTTGCTGACCCCGGGGTGTGGCGCCCCAACGCAACGCGTCGATTCCTCCAGTCCCGCTGGACTTCCTCCGTCTATCCGAACGAAAGACGTCGGCGATGACGGAGACGCTCGCGATCAAATGTCCGTCGGCCTGTTACGGTCGGCTTAGACTGCAGATCGCGTGTCGATAGTATTAAGAATGACCGATCGGCGAAATCGACAGAAGAAGGCGCAGTCTTTCATCCGGCTGCCAATTGAAGGAATCCCCTTCGGTTACAGTGACCCTCTGGAAAAGTGAAACATAGAATGAACGTTATTGCCGTCGGCAACGTCTCCGATTTGCTGCTTCTGTGAAGTGCTCTTCGAGGGCGCGCTTCGAATGTTTCAAAATATGTCGACTTTGTCTCGGTCGATTCCCTCGAATTAACAAAACACCTGCAGATACTGCGTGGTTGCCATTCTTATATAATTCATTGTTTTATAAGTTGTCTGAATCGCAACAAAAAAAAACAATGTTTGTCATCTTATTAAAAAAAATACGATTTATAATTTGATCATTTTTCAAGGTAAATTAATGGTAAAAGATAAACAGGTGTTTTTCATTCTCTAACTGTAAATATTGTTAGCTTTATGTTACTTAGATCTGAAAATGTAAGTTTGCATCAAATTTTCATCACTACACGATACGATACGTTAGTTATTAGAGTTGATCCATTAAATTTATAATTCCCGTAACTTAAAAAAAATATTCGTTTCTGTCAATCGTAACTTTTAAATATCTCCGGAGTAGAAAAAAATTCTATCAGTTTTTCATGTAAAAGTGAAGTGAATTAAAATCATATTTATTACATAACCAAACTGACTGTACATAACGTACTTAAGACGATAAACACACGAGTGACCAGACTTATTAAAACAATATTTTGTATAAGTGAACATAAATGATAAGGGGTACCTTTACATACCCG
The DNA here is from genome assembly GCA_030503985.1 of Himalopsyche tibetana. Lineage (NCBI taxonomy): Eukaryota > Metazoa > Arthropoda > Insecta > Trichoptera > Rhyacophilidae > Himalopsyche > Himalopsyche tibetana. The sequence continues at coordinate 10,618,799 of JAPJYX010000022.1, forward strand.
GATTAACAACTACGCTATTATATATTTTGCAGAAATGTAACGATACCATAGGTTTAGATGCGAAAGATAGAACGGATCGTGGTCCAATAGAGGGAGGTCAAAAGGAAACCGCTATAGTATTCATACATTTTTTTACGTTTTTAGTGACGAGCAAAAAAACTAAAACCCTAAAAATTATCATCGTAATACTCCTCCACAAACAACTATTATTTTAAATTAAATAGCAACAATTATAACTGTATTAATCTGAATTTCTAGACAAAGAAATAAAACAAAACCTATTTTGAAAAAATTGGCAGTAAAACTACGATGCAACGACCGATGAGTTAGTATCTTAGAAGAGATTCCCGCAGTATAGTCTAACATTATGAGGTCATATCCTGTTTGACCATACAGGAATCAGGCTTTATTAGATTTCAACTAGCGGGTTGTACTGCAAATGACAAGGTGAAATATCAAAAACAATAGTATGCAACTTTATTTATTATAAATCAGATCGAAAATTTGTACCCAAAGGAAATTCGCATATTTGAAATGAAACAAAACCTGTAAACCCAATTTGTCAAGACAAACTGCATATAACTTAAAACATAAAGTTTCACACATCCAGAATTAAAGTGATCTTGCTTTATATAGAAAAAAATCTTAAAATGTATGAAAACCAAGTTTTGTGTTTTTTTAGTAAACTCAATAGTTATAAAAGTTTTTTGAAAAGCCCTTTTTTCAGATAAATACCATGAATAGAATATGTTTACTTTTTATTTCACCTGTCTTCAAAATCATTTCATTTCTCTGGAAGTTATTTAGTTCATTGTTCACAATTTTGTTTCACTTTCTTGAAGTCTACTGTTATGTCAAAATATAAATAGATGCATTGTAAGAAGCAGCTCTGTTTATTTAGTATAATGATTATTGTAAAATTGGTCAATAAAGACATTGAAATAAATTGGATGTATTTCTGGGAAAAAATCTGTCACAAAAAATCTTAATCGATATTTGTAAATAGTTTTTAAACATTTTATCTTTGCTGTACGCAACGGTTTTTCAGCCGAATGTTCCTTTATTTATAACCCCTACTTAAGTAGATACAAAAATTGTTAGTTCTTAGCTAGGAAAATTGTTTTTTTTTTTTTTGTTAGTCTAATTAAATAAAAAATTAATATCTTCTGGATAGCTAAAAAAATTGCGGCAGATCTGTGAGCATCGTATATGAAAATGTACTCATCTTAAGCTGGGCAGAATTAAAATCGTAATGTACATAAAGTTTTTGATAATGTTTAAAAGAATTGCCAAAACTTCCGTATTTTTTAAACTAAGACGTCTCGCAAACTTAACATAGTGTCTCTATCAATTGTTACCCACTGATGTGATATCGAACTATGTCGTTTGCTTCATTTAAATTAACATCTCTAAAGTTTTATTTTTATTTATTCACAAATACCGCAAAATACTAATCGGAGATCTGTGCCAGAATTAAAGGAAACGTTATTTTTCTGACACTAGATCTCTGTATAGGACACTCCAAGGATAAAAAGCATAGGCAGAATAGTTATTGCAAGCAATACATATTAACACTATCATAAGATAAACTTTTTATATTATTAAATCTTACCACTGGAGTTACAAAATATTTAAATGTAGAAAAAAATATTGAATTATCATGTCATGTAATTCTAAAGTAATGTTGTGATGAAATGTCTATTCTTTCCACCTTTTGTTTTCAACGAGTGCCCTATGATAGTTGAATGTATTTGCAAATTTAAAAAAAGCGCTTTATCCAATCTGTTTGTAATGAATCCTTGCAGATTTCCAAATGCCTTAAATAAACAGAATGTACTGAATTTTCTGCTGTATTTTTTAAAATTTCAATGGCTGGTTTTATCGTTACGGATAGAATACTATACAGAAAGTTCACCAATATTCGGGATTGTGAATTATACTAATAGGTCCAGCAGAACAACTGCATCATGATTTCATTATTTAATTGTGTACACATCATTTAAAACAAATTCTCATTTCAAATCCATAAATATGTTTTTAACATCAAACGATGTAGCAAAAGTGATGTTTCTGCATAACTTATTAATAAATTCAAAATATCAATTCTGAATATGATCTGTAACATTAAAAACAGTCACGCATCTCTATACATGTCTGTCAGACTGTCTGGCATCAAAGATATTGTACATTTTAAGTAAGTAATCAATAAATGGATACATGAACAAAGACGACATTCGTTTTTGGTCGCTATGTATCCGAATAGTGTAATAAATTTGTAATGTGAAAATCCATAGGTAGCTTAGCATATATGCAATAAACTATTAAGATATTTTTTGTATGAATGTCCATATAAGGTTACACTAATTGTAGGAATAATTTATCACCGAAAGCATTAAATATTTATTATAAATTGTAAAAATTATTGTATCATTTATTAGCCCACAACAACCCTCCCTTTTCCAAACATCTATTGAAACTGACGCATGGCATACAATTTAAACATGCTCAAAAAGTTTGAGCTGTTGGATTCGTTTGATAATCTACCGAATCTGAACTAACCTAGCACCGACTCTTTTATTCATCTTACTTCCTAACATAAGCGAGACAAACATATTATGATACATGGTTGATTGCATGTGAGACTTTGATATCCAGTGATTTCAGAGTAGACCTCAAAGTTGTCAAACCGACAAGTATTCCAATTGATGATCAAATGAGTGTATATACCAGGGCAGTGTTCTGTGGACCTTTGGGTCGCTGGCTCTGCCACAGGGGTCCGCCAGCTGCCTAGTCAAATCACATATGCATTATGATACTGATAGCTTTTGGATTTTTTTATTCTACATAGAATTCTTCCATGTAATATTGCAACAACTACTGTTGTCAAAAATGAAGCCAACACCCATTATATATTATAATTTATCCCGTTTGTGTAGAAAATAATTTTAATCAGATATATATAAAGGAATGCTATATAGACACATTGTGACAATGGTGGCGCTATCTTTTATCATTTCTTAAAATTTGGGTGTTGAAAATTTCACCGATGCTGAACATACACATTGAAAATATATATGTAAGTTTATCAGGGATGTGGAGCCAGACTTCTTTTTTAATTTTTTGTGTATACAAATAGCTAGAGTCAAAAGTAGCACTACTGCAAGGTACTGAGCCTAAAAAAAGAGTTGCCGAACCCATTCAAAATAATTAAACTCTTTAATACATAAATAGTCTGCACCGGTCTTTCCTAAGAAGCATATAACAATTGTATAGAATCCCAGCCAAAATTGTTGCCATTATCAAATGTCTGCACGATTGGAGTGAATGCTGCAAAAGAATCTGTGATATAACCACTGAATGGTTTGAGGTTTCAATTGGGGTCAGACAGGGCTGTTTCGTTTTATTATAATTTTCGACTTCATTCTGAGGAAGTCAATTCAACCTGACACAGGTGTGGCCATTGCATCCAATCTAAAGCTATGCAGATGATGCTTTTGTCGAGGGTTTTCAAGAGAGAACAGATAGGCTGCAGAGCAACTCGTATTACTTCCTAGAGCTTTTATTAAGCGGCATGATATGGCAAATTAATTTATCAAGCGTCAGTGAATACCTACCTATATTTTTGCGCACATTTTTTGTTCTTGCTGATAATTTACTGCTCAAAGAAATTGATGGTCCGCACATGCAATAAAAAAAATTAGAGGGAATGTGGTCTTAGGTACATAAATTTATATTGAAATAAATCCAAATTTGACATTGACCTTACCTTTCCCTTAGTCGTTAATTGCACAAGCCTCAGTAACATTTGTGTTATACCAACCTTCCAAAGCTTATACAATAATATTTCAGACTGTCCAAAATAAGTGTCTAGATCAGTGATGCAGAACAGGGTACTTTGAGAAAAGAAAATCCACAAGCCATTATTGAAACGCAGTTTTATCAACAAAAAAATCACTGTTTGGTGTGCTGTATGGTCTGATGGAATCATTGGTCCATATTTCTTCAAAAATGATGCCAGCCGAAAGTTACAGTAAACAGAGAGCGCTATAGATTCGTGATTACTGATATTTTCGTTCCCCAATTGAATGGCATTAATGTGTAAAACTGTGGTTTCAACGAGACAGCGCAACATGCCACATAGCCCACGTCGTAATCAATTTTTTGGAGGTAACATTCAATGAGCGCATAATGGATTTGTGAATTGACCTCCAAGGTTGTATGATTTAACATCTTTAGATTATTTTCTTTGGGGATATGTGAATTCGCTAGACTTAGTAAAGTTAGTTAAGTAAACCAGGAACGATAGACTTCTAGGAAATCAACATTCACCGCGTTACTGCCTACATACTACCACAGCTGCTCCAAAAAGCTTTCTTCGAACCATCCAGTCACAGCACAGCACCCATATGCCCAAAATCATATTTCAACTCTAATGGCATAAAATTTTCTTTAAAATTAAACCAATACCATGGCCAGTGTGACACTTTTTGTGTTTTATTACTTTTTAAAGTACTATATCTAAAGAAACACCTTTTGTTAAGTATAGTTCTTTTTTTCATATTTATTTATATTGTAATTTGATTGCACAAATACTGTTGAACTTGTTTATACAATATGTCAAGCAAATAAGTAATAAAAAGTGGGAACATTTACTTTTCTATTGAGTGATACCTTTTTACAAATATAGCATTTAAAAAGTGGCACATGGTGCCCACCACTGATCTAGATACTTGTGCACATGAGAATAGCTCCGCAGAAATCTAAAAATGATGGAAACCAGCAGTATGAGTGTGGCAAAGGAGTTTTTAAATAAAACAAATACTTTTTTTATAAATCATTTTAATTGTGGTATTGAAAAACGTATTACAAAATTCTTAGTTGAGTTTCATTAGCAAATATTTTCATAATATACTCATAATTAAAATAACATATTATATTTATATATAAAATCTATTGATTAACTTACTTGGCTACCCTCTCACCCGATTTTTTAAATCATGAGAATAAGCATTTTCAAGTCGGTGTGATATTGCCAAAATGAAAGCATTTGTTTCGGAATTCGGTCCGGAATTTAATGAAGTTTTTTTTTTAAAGAATTTCTAGTCCAAATCGGACAGGATATAAGTACCTCATGCGATTAAAATGCGAAGTTGACTCCGTCACTATCGAATCGCTCTCTTTTAAGTAACGGTTTTTATATTACCGCGGGTCTCTTGAAGAGAAGTATCAATAAAAGAACACAAATATTTACATTTCAATCTTTAATAATACGTCGATCTAAAATTATTTAAGGATGTCTACATTTTTCTTAAATATAATCGTAATTTGTAGCATTTAGATTATGCCGTAAAATCATTTTTCATCAACATAATAAAAAGAATGTTAAAAAAATACTAATCAATCGGTGTGTTTTGTTAAGTATCCGTGTCGAAGGAATAAAAAAATATTTTTGTTTCACTTTTAAAAAACGTCTTCGGCAATCCTCGACGGCATCCTTGAAAATTTCCAAAAAATATGTAATGACAATATAGGACTATCAAAACAGAAAACAGGCAGAGAGTGAACGAATAAATAAAAAGAAATATATAAAACACACCTCACACATATAATATAAGGCTGTTAAATAGAATGAATGAAACAATGAAAATTAAAACATTAAATTATGTAAAAAAAAAAATTAAAAACTTACAATGGCAGAGGGAATTTATAAATTATTTAATTAATTTAATAATTAATAGGTACCACAATTAATTAAAACAGCGAATTCACCAGTGAGAAAAATTTATCATAAGTATTAGGCTCTATTCATAACTAATAATAAAAGCACATATGGATTTATGATACAATAGCTTATTTAAAAAAAAAACTTATCACTACTTTTATAATATATATATAAATGATTTTTTCTGTTTGAAATATTAACACAAATTATAATCCCGAGAAATAAAAATACTGGCAATTAAACTTTACAAGCTAGTATTCTTTTTCTGTGTCTTAGAATATTATGTATAACTATTTATTCCTTTTATTTACTATGGCAAAACGAGATTGGAAAACGATTCTAGACGGGTAGGTGAGAGAAATCCAAAATTTCAAATAAGGATACTTCAATAACAGGGTGGCCGTCTTGAACACCGTGTACGATAATATATATGGACATTGGTAAATGTACAATTTTACATATAAATGTACTTAAATATTGTGTGCGATGATGTAAAAAAAAAAAACAACATTATTTATAACGATGATAAAAAAGTATAAAAAAACTTACAAGAGGGATTTTGGTAAAACGAAATCCGCATCTACAAAAATTTTATAAATTTTGAAGGAAAAGTTTTTTTTTGCCAGATAAAGTTTTATCGTTTTAAAAAACTTGAGCAAAAAGAAAATGGAAAGTTTAAACGCATTACGAGCGACGCGGCGCGTGTAGGAATACATAAGAAAAATTAATACTTTAGACTCGGAACGATGCATCCGGGCGTCGCCTCGCAACACTGATAGCCTATTAAACCTTATTTTACGTAAAATATAAGTAAAAAGCTAAGTCCGGCAAGGCAAGAACAATGTGTACAGCCCGCCCGCATTATTGCGTATTACAGAACCGAATAAACGCAACCCGCCTTTCAGTCTTCATTTATAAATAACAATGAAATGAAACTATACTAAAGAAAACAAACGTATAGTAATATATTATAATGCATTAAATATATTTTGAAAAATTTATAATGTTGATTATGCATTCTGTTTACATTTTGACATTCCTACAATAGTTATTATTTATTGCTCAGTACGATTGTTTCTATACAAATTAATTTTTAACACATCTCGCACCGTGAATTACATCGGAAGAGAAGACGGCGAGCGGGTTGCGCGGCATCGCGCGTTGAGCACTCTAATCGGCGATGACAGTGGTGTCGTTGGCTTCGTCCAGGGACTCGTCTCCGGAGCCAGTGCTTCCGGGTGCGAGGGAGGATCTCTTTCCGCCCATCAGTCGAGATGTCAGTCCGATACCGCCCCCTCCACCGGTCCTTCTAGCAGGAAGAGAAAAGGGAGAAAATGAAAAAAACATCGTAAAACAACACTGTGAGCCATCACACAATGAAGAGTTCAACAAATATCACCATAAATAACAATAAGCTCTCAAGCAAATATGTTTGAATCCAAGCACCATTTTAATGAGCAGTACAAATCAATACATACATATTTGAGACGTGATAAGAATAGCAGTTGCATTTACTAAAGAAATGGATCAACTTATAAGTTAACATTCAATAAAAATATCAATATTTACTATAACTGCACATGAGAACCATGGACAATACAGATTAATGGTTGTATTGCTAAATAAGTAAAAATTTACAGTTGCAATATGAAGTTTGAAGAGTATTTTCGACTCAAAGGGCATCAGTCTTTGACTGTTTTAACCATACTTGAAGACTATCTAATCTAATATCTACAATGCTCCAAAAAAAACTTAACACACAGGGTTTGTCATCCAGACACTATATGCAGTGCGCCTGCGCTGCATCAGGCGCGATAACGAGACCAAACTAATTCATTTTCATAATAAGCATTCGTCAGTCGCGTACGTCGCTTATTGTAAACCAACGCCATACAGTTTATTATATTTTGACGACTTGGATGAAGATGATAATAATTAAGTTAGTATATAATTCTTTCAAACATATGTAGTCCTGACGGTGTGAAGCTAAAAAAACTATCAAATATATCTTACAATTCTTGTAGTATTAAATACTTTGATGATATTTTTACCCCTTTAAAAATAATAAGCGCGTTAGTTCAATTCTTGATATCGCATAAGTCACAATTGAGGACAATCAACCGACCTGAGTTTGTTGCGAAGATTGTTGCACTCTCTGGAGAGGGTCTCATGGGATTCCATCAAGTCTTCCAGTTCTCTTTGGACCTTTCGTTTGTTGGATTTCTCTACCGTCAACTCCTCTTCCGTTTCGTACATTTGCCGTTTCTGCACCTTGACACGTGTGTTCATCTGTAAATATAAAAAAAAATATTAATCTTACAGGTCGACTTGTGATTTCATCACCCAGTCCACTTGCACCCAGCAGGACGAACCGTATAACCGTAAGGTGGATATGTCGCACAGTCCTAAATTTCGAATTCAGAGACACCAAAATAGTAAAAAAAAAAAAGTGCATAGTAGTAATAAGAGGCAATACAGTATATTACAAAAATAGACCAAAAAATTATGAATATCCAAAATGACTATTTTAGACTTGCGACACTTTTTTACAGAGAATGCGATGTGCATGTAGCAATAGAGTTGCGGTGATCTATTTTATTCAGAATGTAGAAAAGGTAAAAATGACCTTCTCGATTTGATCCTTGTGTTGATCAGTGTGTCTTCTCTCATCCTCGAGTTGCAGAATGAGTTCTTTAAGTTTCTTGTCCATCTTACGGTTGACCTTTTGGTGAGCGAGTCGTTCGCGACTCTCCGTCTCCACTTGCTCTTCCAGATTGCTAATCTTCAGTTCAAGAGATGCAATAGCGCCCTGAAATATTTAAGAGTCGTATTTATGAAATATGTCTAGTAGAAAATCGCTTAATGAGACATAATCAAATGTTTTTATTTTTATTTTGGTAATGAATAATAAAGAATTAAAAGTAAAGGTAAAAAATGATCTGATCTATAAAATGAATGAATGTCAAATACCTTCGTCTTTGAGCGTTGAGCGGTTTCCAACTCTTGAAGTTTGGCTTTCAATTCCTTGTTTTGCCTTTCCAACACCAATTTGCTACTCTCCATTTTCTGCACGCTCCCTCGCTCAGTGCCCAATTCAATGGTCAGTTGATCTATTTGATTCTGTACACAACAAAATAAAACAAAGACATGAATTAAAAAAGATGATACATTTATAAAACTTGAAGATAAGCTCAGTAACTAGGTTGTTTAGTGCTACACTCATCCTTTTTGGGCCCGTGGTCCCTATTCAGTGGCTTTTTTTTCTGTGGGCCCCATACCATTGGTTTTTCTTCCCATCAAAATTCGAATTTCAAGGAATTCCCAGGAATTTGCAGATTTGCCCAAATAACCAGTGTAACTTTTTTTTTAGCTTTTCCAATCCAAAATCACAGAAATTTTGGGATTTCGGAAAATCTGCCTGTGGCCCCCCTAAACTGTGTTGTGGCTCCCCAAAATAAAATCTTGCAGGGCTCTCGGTTGAGAACTCCTGGTTTAGTGAATAGAAAACTTTCTGTACAAATAAAATTTCGGTGACGATTACCTGTCCCTTTCGTGTTCTGTCTTGAAGGATTTCATTGTTTGACTGTTCTTCCTCCAGGTCTTCTTCTAAGGCGGCAATTCTGGCTTCCAGCCGTTTCTTTTCATCGGCCATGACTGAACCCTGTTCACAAAAAGAACATTTCATTTCATTTAATTATAAAACGATAATAAAATAATATATAAATAAATTTATAAATATGTTTAATAAGGAGGTATTAAGCGATATAAATGCAGTCAGCTTGTTTTGATTATTCGATAAATAATCAAAATATCAAAACTATAATAGAACGGTATAACAATTGCATATTGTTGCATCAATCGAACACTGTGAGATTGATTGTCCATGAATATACATTACAGGTAAGATTTGCTGTGCATATAATTTTGGATACAATTTTGTGAATATCCGATTTCTTCAACCCCTTCCGTAACCTATTATATCCTTCATACTCAATCGAAGGCTATAATATACATTTAAATTATAAAGTAAAACGCAAGCAATAAATAGGCTAAGGGATTTATTTTGAGTAGGATACTATGTTTGATTCGATACAGACCTTACTACTGGAGTTCATCATCTCTTCCATAAGCTCGTCTCTTTCCGTTTCGGCAGCCCTCTTCGCTCTCTCGCTGCTTGCCAAATCTTCAGCAAACTGAATACCCTCAGCTTCCAAAATTTTAACCTGTGATTTAACAAACATAATAAATAATTTATAAAAAAAAATATTTTCATAATTCCAATACCATAAGAAAATGATAGTAAAATAAAAAAAAATCGTATTTGTTTGCGATCAATAACATTTCTTGTAATTATGATATACACAAACCTTTCGTTCAGCATCCTTGGCGGCTTGAGTAAGTTCATCTCTGCCGAGCCGAGCCTCTTCGGCGTCGCGGATTGCGTCCTTCAACTGTGCTTGCAATTTCTTCAATTGTTTCAAGCTGTCCTCTTTAACCTTTAATGAAAAAAATTAAATATATTTATAATGTCGTCACTGAGGATTTACTCTTTGTGCCCTAACGTGTCAAATATATGGGTCAGTGAAACGTTTCATTCATTATTATAAATCTTTATTTTTTTTTATTATATATTTAAACTCTTGAAAAAATACATTTATCAAGTACATAACCGGAAAAGTGCTATGGGTGTGTTTACACACTCGACTTGACACTCAGTATACTAAACCGAGATCGATTATTAAAAAATATACATATATATATTTAGTCACACTGAGATATCTCTTAGAATGATAGTGAAATACTTACAAGTGACAAATTATAAATTTGAGAAGAATTCAAAAAGAGATTCGCTAGGCAACCAAAACGCGAAATTTGAGGAGTTGGGAAATGCATCACTGCTTGTAGACTATATAATATTTTGGGATACGTTGGAATTTCCCTTTAGCTAAGTCATGATTTTTTGTAATTTCGTTGTGATTTTATATACTTTTTAAACAAAACTTATGTATTTAAGTATAATAAAGTTTGCTAACTTTCTATGATCTAAATTAAAGAAAGTATTTGAGTCATGACATCCCAATCTAACCAAATTTGTTTATTTGAGTAATTTGACGAGTGCATTATTCCATATCAACATACAAAGACTACTACCCAATTGAAGCTTTTGCAATAAACGAAGTATCAATATATTCTCAATTGACAAATGTGACCGTTGCCTTAATAAGTAAATAAATAACAAAATGAATCATACCTTATTGTGCATTTCGATGGTGGTCTCAAAGTCCTTAAGATCGGCTTCCAATTTTTTACGAGCAGCGACTGCACTCGTTCTCTGTTTCCTTTCCTCTTCCAGTTCGGCTTCAATGTCTCTCAGAGACTTCACTAAGCCCCGGCGTTTCTCTTCAGATTGCTCTTCTTTTGCCTGAAAAATTCAATATAATATTACTAACAAGAAACAACATCTACTAAAGGTAATAATGTGTAAATGTGCGAGCATGGGCTGTAAGATTTAAAGTGATAGTTGATGAGTGCACTATTGTGCATGTTTTACGTAATTTTTGCATCTAATGAACTGCAGGGACACGGACTGCAAGGACTCCTGTTGTATCAAAAATATGATATGAATAAATATGCTAACGTAACAAGAAATAAGACGGATTTATACCTGAACATCTCTTTCAAACTGTGCTCTAAGAGCCTGCATATTAACATCCAACCTCAGCTTGGCATCTTCCATCAACTGCAGTTCATCTTCTAATTCCTCATTCTGAGCACGAGTCTCGGCCAATTGGGATTCCAAAGAACGTTTCGCTTTCTCTAGTTCGTGAACATTCTTATCGGCAGTGCCCTGAGTGTTGGCTAGGTCATCTAATTCAGCTTGCAGATTGCGCTTGCCTCGTTCCAAATCTTCAACCTTCTCGCTGGCTTCGTCCAATTCTCGGGTCAAACTCAAAACTCGAGTCTCCTTCTCTCGCGCCTCTCTCTCCGCCGCATCTCTCTCGGCTGCGTTTCTTTCGGCAACCGCTCGCTCCTCGGCGACTACTTTGTCAAAACTCTTCTGTTTCTTTTCTAATTCCATGACTTTAGCGCGCTGAGCTTCCAATTCGATGTTGGTATCTTCCAGCTCGGCTTGGATTTTCTTTTTGCTCTTGTCCAATTTATCGTTGGCCTGTTGCAACTCTTCGATTTGTCTCAAGAGTGCTTCCATGTCTTTCGAAAGTCTCTTGCGTTGCTCTTCGAGGGATGTGGCTGATTCAGCTTCATCTTCCGCCTTCTTCTTGGCCTCTACAAGTTGAGCATTGAGGGCCAAAACCTGAAAATTAAAATCGAAAATATAGTACAAGAGTGGACAGCAAGATTGAAGTGTTCAATCCAAACATGCATGTTTTAAATTGATTAAAAACATATCGAATTTATTTTATATTCAATATCGTAAGGGATTTTCCTTAATTGTTTCCCCTATTCTAAGCCTTCAGGTGACAGAATCTTCAATAATAACTAAGGTAGAATACATGCAAGAAATGGATATAAAGATTCATTCTGTACCCACCCTAAAAATATATATAGTAAGATAACTGAGAACCCGTTTCGCAGACTGCATTGTTTCAGTAGGTAAAAAAAAAATGATTATACCTGTTTTTCAAGAGCACGTTTAGCTTCCTCTTCTTCTTCGAGTTGGTCATGAAGCGCATCTTTGTCGCTTTCAAATGTCTTCAATTTCATTTGCAGTGCCAATTTTTGTTTAGTCTCTTCTTCTAATAATGTCTATAAAGTATAAAAATAAAATACGTAATATTATGTGTAACTAAAAATACAAGAAAAATATGGTTACATTTGATGACTTATAACTTACATCAGTCTACTATTGTTATCTTCAATATTGATTTTTTTTTAAACATTACATAAATAATTGTTAAATATCTATATACGGTTAAAAATATAGCATATTAATTGAGAGGTGGTATTAACCTGAGCTTCAGACAGTTGAGCGTCGGTTGTGCCGGCCTGTTTAATGGCCGAAGATGCTTTCAACTCCGCTTCTTCCAACTGCTGCAGCGCCAATTCACTTTCGGCTTGTAATCTCACAGACTTCTCTTGCAGTTCAGCCCTAGGAACAATAACATTGAATGAAATTCATTTACATTCGCGGGGCCTATATTTTAATGTTTAGGGTGCGGTGTGCACGGATTCAAATTATTCCAGTACAGAAATTTTCATAATGTGCTTTTCAATTGATTTATGTTTAAATGCATGGATTTCTGCAATACTTATATTCTCTCTTAATGATCTTAAAAATGAGACAATGCGAGAGCAATTAGCCAACAACTAGTCCTATCCCATCGCTCTATATACAAAAGTGAAGGTCGAAAAATAATATGATTGAATATAGCAAACAATTAATGTCAATGTAATTGAAAAAAAATAGTAATGTTTTAAGTTCCACAAGGATTCTTAACCCTATTTCTTATATATTTATCATTTGTACTATTGTACTATTGCTACACAAAAAAATATAAAAATTTGGGAAGAATAATCTATATATTAACAGCTTAACGACCGTGGACACGTATTTGAGTCTTTGAAAAACAAAGGTTGCTGGCCGGCGGACTCATATATAAGCGAAGTATCTGGAAGCTAAGAAAATTAAATTTCGTAAAGATATCTCAATTTGCTCACAAATTATAGTGAGTTTAGTAAAATTACAATTTTTGCGAATTTTTCGCAAAATTTTATTTCACCTGGTGAAATTTAAAAAAAAAACTTGCGGTCGTTAAGCTGTTAATAGCCGATAAGGTCCGTTTGTTTGTAAGGTGTCCTCGATTTCACACCTTTCAGTCTCCACTTTTTTAAATAAAATAAAATAAATTAAAATAAAATGAAATGAAATGAAATAAAATAAAACAAAACAAAATAAAATAAAATAAAATAAAACAAAATTAAATTAAACACAATGCAACAAAAATCTCACGTTGCTGGGCAACGGGCTTACAGCTAGTAATTATTATTTCACAAAGTAAATATTTTTGTTGAATCATAAAACGTATAGTTAAAAGTGTAAAGAAAAACTAGTTCATTATTACTTTTAAATATTTATTTTTGCTCTCATCTGTGTGCATGCAAAGCTGAATTGATGTTGATTCCAGGGAATGAATCTACCCGAAATGAAATTTTACGCACAATATTATATGGCAACCGATTTGTTTAGAAATAACGTGACTGCCAAAAATCACAGATAAAAATGTTTTATGAATGACAATCCAATAAAAACCATGAGAATGGCAATATATTAGGGCCGGCTCGAGGATTTCTGCGCCTGCGTGCGGGGTGAAAAACTAGATCTTAATGAGTAGATAGTGCAAAAATCTTAGTCACACTGTTTGCACAACACAACATTGGAGCGCACTCCTGAAAGGCTTAAATATTATCAACAAATAACACAGCATCACACTATTTAGTACGCTTAGAAATATTATTAATTGGTTATCCGAAAGAAAAAGAATTTAGTTAGTAGGAAATTTCAAACCATTTTTCAATCATTTTTTTTGTGTCAAGTCAACAAATGTTTTTTAAAAAATAACTGTATGCACTGGAATAAAAAAATAGACTACATATGCTCTTTTACATAACATTTAATGTACTCACTTGACTCTATCAACTTCTTGTAACCTAGCAGTGAGCTCTTGAAGTTGTTGTTCGGCTTGCTTTCTTCTTCTTTCTCCATCAGCTCTGGCCGCAGCGACACCTCGTAGTTCTTGTGCCAGATCTGCATTCTCCGCTTCAAGGGTCTGTTTTGATTTTTCCAAGCCTACAAAATTTAATAAAAAAAAACATCAATATTTGTTGTAATTATGTTATACTTACATTCTTGTATTCAATTTTGATTGTATATGATTATATGCATCATAAAGGCAATAATAGAAACCCACAGAAATGTTGTAGCATATTTGCAGTGACATCTACTGATGAAAATAAGTAATTGAAATTTAAACGAATGTTAGAATACAGAAGAATGAATACCGGGTGTATAACATTACTAGTTTGCTAACAATAGTAGATTTAAATTTGAATCGTTCAAATTATGTACATTCTCACAAATTTTGTCACTAACGACCCGGGTCGTAATAGTAGATTTGTTCAGTTTAACATTGGTTTAAAAAAAATGTTTAAAAAGTTCTTTTTGGGTATTGAAAAATATTGCTTAAAAATCGAATATTCTTTGAGACACTATTTTTCAATTAAAATAGTAAACGAAGAGGTATTATTTGGAAAGTTACAAATACAATATAACATAAATTTTGGGTTTAGTTAACTTTTGTTTTTAGATTACTTTGAATTTAGATAACTATAAAAACTTACCAGTTTTAACTTTGTTGATTTGCTCAATGCGTTCATTGGTAGCCTGGAGTTCCTGGGAGTGTTTGTGTCGCATGTCAGTAAGAGCAGCTTCATGGGTCGCAGCTTCATCTTCGAAACTCTTCTTCAACGTTGCTACCTCTTGTTCCCGTTTCGATCTCAGCTCTTGTTGGGCTTTGTAAAGAAATAAACACGTTACAGAAAAGATCCTTGAAAATATTCAAAATTGATAAAATAATTTTATGCTACGTAAATAAATGACAAATGTACCTGCTGTGGTATCGAGAGAATCCAACAATTCACTCTTAAGGGCTTCTAGTTCTTCATTGAGGTCTCTCTTTTGCTTCTCGGCCTTTCCTCTGGCGGCTTTCTCGGCTTCCAAATCTTCTTGCAAGTCTGCTAACTGTGATTCAATTTCTCTCAAATTCTTTTGTGCTGTGGCACGCACTGCACCTTCCTCGTCCATCCTCGACATCGATTGAGTCAATTCTTCTTCACGTTTTCCTGTTGATAATTTCAAGAAAATCATTAGTAACTAATTTCATTAACAATTCATTTTTTTTTATATGTAAGAATCTTGATATAAGACTCGGGTGAGGTAAATCGGGTGAGGGGGTGGCTGATAAAGCCGAAAGTCTATCATATACATAGTAAGTATTCCGAATGAATTTTTTTATTAATATTAAATAAATTCTTTTCCATTCTTCCTTATTGAATGGAGTGACAAATGCATTAAAAATTTGTACTTTAAAACTATTAAAAAATGCCCTAAACATTATGGTCAAAAATTGAATCACCTAATTGCAATTGCATTTCTTCGAGTTGAATTTTCCTCTCATTGAGCTGTTCTTTGAGGTCTTGAACCTCGGATTCAATCTTCCTCTTTGATCTGTCCGATTCTTGTCTCTGCTGGTGGTCTTTCAGCAATCTTTCTTCTAGTTCGGCTATGGATGCTTCTTGTTTGGACTTTAATTTACTCAAATGTTTTGCTTTTTCTTCTTCCTCCGCTAAGGCTTGGGAGAGGTCTGCACTGCGTTCTTCCAAGAGCTGTAATCACATACAAAATTATGGATTTTGTGTTGGCAAGTGATCATAATTGATGGAACGATACATTTTGGTGATAGATGAACTATATTTATTCTGAGCAAACGGTAAAATTCCTAAACAGAGGTATCCCCAAGCTCAGCTGGAATGGAGTTGTAGAAAATCCACACAAATAAATTTGTTTCAACTGCTTGTTTCAGCAGTAATTGTCTACAAACAATAAGGTTTGTCAACATTTTCCAATAGTAATTGACTACAGACAACCTCGTAAACATTTAAGTAAAAATGATTTCATTTAAAAACATATAATTCACCTTCTTTTCCTTCAAAAGTTTTTGATTGGTATCTTCACAGAGAGTCACATCTTCCTCGAACTTTTTAATGCGCGATTCACATTGAACTTTCTCAAGTTGAAGTTTCTGACGAGCGCCTTCTTCCTCTTCCAATTGTTCTTCCAAATCCTGCAATGGATATAAGTAAATAAATAACATTCAATATTATAAGCACACTTTATTTATTTAAAAACTCAGAAACATTTTTAAGTTTCCAAGTAATCTGCAGAATATATAAGTTGTTTACCTGTATGTTAAGTTGCAGTTTCTTTTTCTCGCTGTTGAGGGCATTTCCTCGCTCCTCTTCTTCTTCGATACGGGCTTCCATGTCGTGCAATAGTTCCTCCAGCTCTTGTTTACGAGCTGTCGATCTCACGCGCCCTTCTTCGGCTTCGGCGCATAATTCAATTTCCGCCTGAAAGTTTTTAAAATATAATTAATACGAGACCTCAGTGGAGTGCACAAACTCATTCAATTGTAATTTAGTAGAAAGTGTTCAAGGATTATTGGCTGAAAATCAAATTCTCAACCATTTCTTTTAGAGCAGATTTAGATGAAGGATGAGGTTAAGAAAAGGCAAATAATTAGCAAATGAATCTCTTTACGCCCGGTTGTCAAGATCGG
Source organism: Himalopsyche tibetana (assembly GCA_030503985.1). Classification (NCBI taxonomy): domain Eukaryota; kingdom Metazoa; phylum Arthropoda; class Insecta; order Trichoptera; family Rhyacophilidae; genus Himalopsyche; species Himalopsyche tibetana. The sequence continues at coordinate 10,635,875 of JAPJYX010000022.1, forward strand.
ATAGGTAGGGTGAGAAAAATGAAAATGAAACAGATGATGGTCCCTTTAACCTCTTCCCGGTCACGCCTGAGTATACTCGGGCATTGAATGTCATCAAAACGGACAGACGATATAACTCGGGAAAATTCCATTAAAAAAAACAATGAATTCTTTCACTAAATATAACACTTGTGTTTGATATTCGAGCATAATAAAAAATATGTGATCCTTTTTGGAACATTTGTATAAATCAATTGGACCGGTAAGTGGTTAAGATACAAAGTATCTATTCTGAGATTTGAATCCTTGACTGTGCATCTAGAACTAAAGCCTACTCAGCTATGATAAACAACAATTATTATAAATCTTCGATGTCATCCAAAGTGACATTAAGTATGTTCTTCTATGGCATTGTCAAAATTAAAATGGATTAGAAAATGTGTTTCCAATAAAAAAAATAATTATCCTTTTTATGAATATTATATTTATTGAACATTTGCATGATATTTGGCATGTAATAGTGTCATCAAAATTAATATACACCAACCTGCAGTTGTTCGGAGAGTTGTACTTTTTCTTCGCTAGCCTGTTGATATTTCACTTCATATTCCTGGCACCGTTTGTGTTGCGCATCCAATTTGTCTCTGATTTGCTTCAATTCGTCTTCCTTCTGCGTCAGCTTCTCTTCTTGCTTGGTTACTTCCAGTAAAGGTTTCACCTGCAAATTATATTTATAAAATGTAGAATATATCAAAGGTAAACATTTTATTATCCAAATAGTAATTGAAAAATTTAAATAGTACAGTAGAATTTCACTATATCAGGACTAATGCGGGCAAGGGGGTGTCCGTTAAAGCTGAAAGTTCCTTCTATAAAAGTAAGTTCTCTGAATGCGTTATTTTTGATTTTGAGAAAATAAATGGTACTGCAGTAGAAGATTAACAAAGGTTCTATAAATAGATTGAAAATATTATGTGATTTGAAAGAATGATGACGTAGAAATGAAATCTTCAATTCATAGAAAAACGAAATTTACTCTAAAGAAATTGAACAGCCGTGCAGCTGTTTGAATCAACAGACAGTGTTTGCAAAGTTAGTGCTATGTTCAGTCCACAAGCAAAGCAGCATTATGACTTGAATTCGAGTGTGCCTGGATGGTGTGAAACTTTGATTTTAACAAATACAAAATTAATACCCAAAGTAATCAAACAAGCTCAGATATTACTTGCGATTTCAGGGCAAGAGGATAAGTAAAATATTAACGATATGAGTTCACCGAATCAACAAAGAACTCACCTTAATATAAAGCCTCCACCATTGCCAGTTTCTTAACTTCAGGTACGCAGCACAATTCCTCTGAATGATTCTGATGGCATTGAGTTGCTGCAACCTCTTCTGGTAATTCCTCCTTGCCAAATATCCTCGGCAGAACGATTGAAAGTTGACAATGAGATCGGTGATCTTGTAATCCCTCTCTTCTTCAAGATGAGCTAACACCCCAGCACGGAAGAAAATCTTAGACTGACCCACTCTGAACAAGTTTTGGTCTAAGTCCAACGCTCTTATCATCTGTTCGCAAGCCTTCTTTCCATCCATGAAACCTTTGGCGATAACATTCGGAGTGAGTAACTCGTATCTCTGTCTGAATTCCTGGAATGGAATCCTATTAGGGAAACCTTGCCTGCAAATCCTGATACCTTCCAATACACCATTACATCTCAGCTGATCTAGCACCAGCGGCGCTTCAATTTTACCAGCGCGCTTTTCGTGATTAGGAATGATGCAACGGACGAAATTGGGATTGGTGTTTCTCAAAGTGGCCATAAGTTTCGTGAGTTGCTCCTTGTAAAGTTGGGAAACAGTTCTAAACATACCCTTTCGAGTTCTGGCTCCGAATTGGGTATCTGTTAACGCCTGCTGGGCCATACCGACAATCTCGGCATCCTTCCAAATGTGGCATACGAAAGGATCTTGGGATGTCTGCAGTAAAGAGACGATGTTCTCATTCAGAGGATCCATGTTCTTCATCAACCATTTAGCGGCGGAGTAATCTACTTTACCGGCGTAATGGATGATAGCGAAATCGGCAACGCCTCTGAAATCGGTCTTCATGAATTTGGGGTGAACAGAATGAGCGCCGACCAACTTTTCAACAAACGTCTTATCGGTGGCTTTAGGGAACCAACACTCTTCATCTAAGAGAGCCATGATTCCCATAGGCTTATCTATCAAGTCAATGGTGGGCTGCAGATCGAGACCGAAATCGATAAACTTCCACTCGATACCTTCCCTTTGGTACTCTTCCTGTTCAAGAATGAACATGGTGTGATTGAAAAGCTGTTGGAGTTTTTCATTGGTGTAATTGATGCACAGCTGTTCAAAAGAGTTCAATTCGAAGATTTCGAAACCGGCCATATCGAGGATACCGATGAAAGATGCCCCTTGACGTTTGGTTCTATCCAAAGACCGGTTGATTCTGTTGACCAGCCACCTGAACATCCTTTCGTAACAAGCCTTGGCGATGGCCTCAACTGAGAACTCTACTTGCTCCTTGGTCTGCGCCTTGGTTACAAAATCGCGACCGACCTTGATGCGGGGTTTTAGGAATGCTTTTGTCATTTCAGTGACAGACAAACCTGGAAGGGATAACAAGCAAAATTAATAAAACAGATGAAGATAAATCCGTACTGTAACATTTTTGTGTGTTTTTAGATTCAAAAAATGTTTCATAACAAATACTAGAAAATTCTTCACGGCTCTCACAGGCATTTGCATCACTCATTCTGACAGTCGTAAAGTATCTTTTAAGACCATCATTAAACACTTATTTCTTGACAGCTTAATAATTTTTTGATATTAGACCATTTATAATTCTTTTTGAATTCCATTATTATATTAATTTTACTATGTTACTAATTTACAACAGCTTAAGTAACTTGACCTTAGCGTTACGATGAATAAAACTCAGCCCAAATCTTCAAAAAAAATTAATAACCATTAGAAAATAGATAAGCTGAAGGTATTTATTTAAGATGTATATTAATTATTATTATGTGTTTTATAATCGATCCCTTACATCCTCAATATAACTCAAAATAATAGCAATCAATGTCAGTAAACTAACCTAAGAGGTGCGCTACTTTCTGAGCTACAGTGTTATCAGGCAATGTAGCTTGATCGGAGTTCCTCTCCTGCTTGAACTGCATGTTGCCGAACAGCATCACAGCGGAAACAATCCGGAATATGGAGCTGAAATCTTCTTGAGTCATTCCCATGATGTTCATGGACTTAATTGTCGCTTGGTACTCAGCCGCATCATCAATTCCAGGAACCGGTAACGATCCATAGGACAGGAATTGATATCCTTTCGCGTCTTCGAGAATGAACTCGGCTCGGTGTTGGGCCGACGCTCCCGAGAGGAGTTGATAGAAGATGTGGAAAGTCCTTTCGTCCTTGGCTTGGCGGATGGCTCTGGATTTTTCCAAAAGGTACGTCTCGATGTTTGCACCGGCGATGTAACCCGAGGCATCAAAGTTAATTCGGATGAATTTACCCTGAAAAAGAAAGCAACGACATTCAATTAATCTGGTCTTCCAATAACACAACAACAAATTATATGCTGGGAGTGCTCAATATCAATTTTCAGAAATGAAATTTAGGAATGGGCTACTTGTTAGGCTAGTCACTGTCTTTTGGTGACGGGAGAAAGAGCGGTTGACGCTTTTTGGAAGCAAACCGATAAATTCATTGAAAACTTTACGTGCAGTAGTTTTCATTCCAGGATTCGAACAAGTGACAAATAATATTGAACGTTCGAAGAGAAATGTATCTGGCCATATATTTCTTTCGACTTATACGAGGCCAAAATGAGAATTCCACCATTCTTGTGAATGTGAATCTGAATGTTCCTGATTATTTTTTGAGAAATCGTGGACATGAATTGTTTGTTTTCCCAAGGTGTAGAACCAGCCTGCCAATGGGGATGCCACTGGGGAGAGCTTTAACGGTGTTAAACAATATTGCTTCGGATGTCGACATATTCCACGTAGACGTGGGTGAGTTCCGACGAATACTATTTTTTATGTATTAAAGTAGAGTTCGTCGGAGCTTACTCAGTTGACTTCCTTGCCATTTTTTTCTACTTCTTTTAATATTAAATTGTACTATTTTTTTCTACATTGTAAAAGTTTTAAATTTATAATTTGTCAACCTTGTGCAATGTTAATTAAATAAATAAATAAATGTAAGATAAAATAAAATAATATTTGACAATATGGACAATCGCTAATTTGCCACATATTAGTTGATTTCAAATGAGATTAACACAAGAAGAATAGAGGTCACTTTTCTTGAGTAGAATGAGATATAATACCCATATCTCAAATGTATAGTTCAAAAAAAAATAGGTTAAGGTTATGTACAAACCTGAGAATTTTGAAATTAAGCTACTTTTAGTATTTTGATGGAAAATAATATAATGCAAACTTAAATGATTGGGCATAGATTTACCTCAGACGACTGTGCTACATACAGTTAACAGCCAACCGGCCATGCACATATTAATCCGTTAATTAATTCAGTATTGATAATGAAGATCTGTTCAAACGATCCGTTTATACAACTCAATTCAATCGTATTCAGTAGAACACAGTAGTGATTCTCTCATTTGCATTTAGTTGCGGTTTCACAATTATTGTGCGGTGGAATGCAATTTTTCAATGTTCCATATTTAATGATGAAAAACGTACAGGTCTTCTGAAGCTGGTATTTCGACGGCGACAAAACATCTGGACACTGCATCGGCAGAGGAAGAATACCCGAGAGCATTGAGCGCTCGGCTACAAGACTGACTACACTCATCTCCCTCACATTATAATGATAATAAAGTTAATTTTTATGCCAACAGATATAGTAGATTAAAAAAAATAAGTGCCAGTTCTGGTATTCAAACCAGTGGACACTGCAAGTGAAGAGACCGACGTTGTCTATTCGGCACAAATCGAAGGTTATACATAGATTGCCAAATTGGTGGCTTATGGTTTATTTTATTATCTACTATTATATATGTAGGTACTATATATTTTATCGTTAAATATAATATGTCTAAATATAAAATCATTTAGAGAAAAACTGTTCCTGCTGTTTTCTCAAAACCATTTTTTGTGGTTTCGCCCTTGTCACGCAAAACCTCCGAAATTTTTTACAATATCTATTTTAATGAACTAAATATGTTGCAATTTTTAGCTTATATTATTGCTTCAGTTTAAAAAATAATAATTCTCAAGCTTGCCTTTTTCTATATTAAATACATATTATGCCGAGTGAGGATAAAAAAAATTAGGCTTAAATAAATTCCTCAACGTTTGCATTATTGCACAATTTTATTTTGTCAAGAATTTATTGTTTTATTGGAATAATTGAATACTTACGAAACGCGATGAGTTGTCATTCTTGACAGTCTTGGCATTACCGAACGCTTCGAGAATGGGATTGGCCTGAAGAAGTTGTTGCTCCAATTCACCCTGAATAATAAAAATAGCACACACATCAATACAATTCGTGATTCATCAATAATATTTCGTAATGATCAAAAAGAAACGTCAGACAACATTGCGTTGCTATGTTTGACAATTCGATAAATGAACCAAACCAACATTCATTAAATTGGTTATGCTGATAAGATATCTGGACAAAATACACATGTAAAAGAATATAAAATCAAATTTATTGCACACATGATAGATTAGAAAAACATTTGTTTAGTAATTTTATTGGTCCCAATAAATGTTGGAAGTAAATGATAAATTTCAAACTATTGTACAAAAGTGACAAAGTAATTTGACCTCGGGAGGTGGTTCCTACCTTCCCCAAATTGTCAGTAATCAAATCCGACACTTAAAAAACAGATCTACTTGTTATATATCTATTTTTTTGTAAATGCCATGCACTTTGGGTCGTCATAAATTAATTTTAACAACACATAACTAGAATCTATGATTCAATTTCGACACCATGCTTTTAAAACATTGGGATGTACGACAAATATCATGCATTTAAATAAGTTATTTTACTCATATCAATATAAGATCAATAGGTTTTCCATCACTGCTAACCCAATAGCTCACTCAAAATGCTCACTTCAACAGCTCATTTTACCCAGCTCCAACATCATAGGATGTATTTCAAACTTTTTTTTTCATGTAAAATTACCCTAAAGAAAGCGTTACATTTGGCTTTATTGTGAAAATGACAAGAATAGCCCTGCATGTTCAACATGCATTGCTTCATATGATTTTGACATAATACTCTTACTAATTCTTAGGAAATCAAAGCATGGTGGTGGATAGCTACGTATATAATTCTATAACTATACTTGAAAGACTATAATACTAGAACCTGTAAGATTTTAATTACATTAAACCTTAAAGCCTGGGTCTGCTATTAACGCTGTCGGCTGCGTACAGCATTACCCGACATTAGGTGCAACCCGTTGCTGCGCTTCAGGTTTTGTGACTATACTGACTGATGGTTGTTTTATGAAATGCAGTGCTCAGAAATAACTAGACACAGCATTTGGAAATTAGACGCTACATGCAGCGCTCCTGCGCAGCGTTCGGCATGATGACGAGACCACACTAGTTCTTTTCAGAGCAAGCATACAGCGTCACACTGTACACGTACGCGGCGTACGGCGTTAATTGTAGACCAGCGCCCAACACATTTAATTATAAAAAATGTCCATAGCAAGCTATCTATTATCTTGTCTGAAACAATTACTGCTTAAAAAAAATAGCTGAGCATTGTCCCTTAAGCTCCAGCACAAAACTATTCGCCATCATGATCGGTTTCTTAGTGCATTTTAGCGCAATGTCAAAGTGTCTTGATCAATCAACAGCGAATGTGTTAATACTTTTTTAAATCCCAAGAGTCGTAAAACTGTTCTAAAACATTACAACGCTTAAGAGGAAATAAAGGTATGGTTCATCTCATTACGAAAAGCAAAACCAGATGCTACGATGATTAAATGAATCACGTTTGGTGATTCGCAATCATTTTATCTAATAAAATAAAGTTTTCTGTTGAACATGACGCAGAGAATAAAAAAATATCAGGAAACCAATCTTGCTTATTACCAATTGAAATACGAAAAATTGCCACCACCGTGCAACCGAGGCGGTCACAAATAATGCTACATCTAAAACATATATATATAATATAATCATTTAAAATTACGGTGACTTAAAAATGTACGACTAATTGCTACTAGGATAAAACATTTACCTAAATGGCTAAAACCACACACTGACTGATAACTTTACCACACAGATAAGGTATACTTTAAAACTTTTGGTGTGATTTGGTGTAACTTTACCTCGAAGGTGGCTTGAGCTTCAGGGCACTACAGGTTTGCAATAAAAGCCGCATGTGGGAACACAATTTTGTTATAAGCATTTAATATTAATATTGTACAGGGGCAACAGCAAATGTATCGTAATGAGCGAGGAGTAGGAATTATTTAGTATTAACATAACTATCAATACTTTTATTTTGAATCAACCCCATCGCTGATAAAATTCTAATTTTAATACATATAAAATCGTTATATTTTACCTAGATATGAAACTATTGTACATAAATATGTGAGATTTTCTTAACATAATTAAAGTAGTAATAGACTGTGGAAAGAGAAAAGGACGTAGCCCACATATAACAAATTTTACAAGAGACACAAAAAACGTTTTTTGATGATTTTAGACCAAAGGGAAATTATAAAATATACCCAACCTCCATGTGTACGGAGACTGATAAACTCATTGACTTAATCAAGTTTTTTAAGTAATTTTACCTAGTTGCAATTTTCACAGGCCCTTCTTTTGTCAAGCATAAAAACTAAATTTAGATACTAATTTGGCATTTAAAGCTTGCATCCTTTTCATAGAATGTGCATCAAGTTGTAAACATTGGGGTTCTCGAAAAAACTGTAGGTTACATCCTTTTGCCTTTCATCAGTTGATATTAAAACATGTAACGCTTTGGTGGGCTTAAATTTGGCACTAGAAACATTGGAGTAATAAAAAATAAAACTCCTCGGTACTAATTCCACATTTACTTATTCGGTACAAACCGGTTTCGCTCACCACGAGCACTTTCAAACCGGTCCTGATTCTATTAATGTGGAATTATTGCAAGAGTGTCATGTTTTTTAATATAATGCCATTCCACCATTCCACCATTCCATTGACAGTGAACACCTAAAAAAAAGTGAAGCAATATACTTTTAGCTTCATAGCTTTTATACAAGTGATAAGGTTTTTGCTTTTATTTTATCACACAGCTTTTAAATGTCGAGATTTCTATTATCATATTACACAGCTTACACTGTTGTACCACAGGGCATGGTCACTCGAACTTGATAAGCGCAAATTTGAAAAAAAGTTAGAAAGGTACAAAAAGATATTCACAACACATTGATTGAATTGGCATTTACTTGGTAGAATTCTGTTTTAATAATATGAAAAATAGCCAAGTGTTTAGCTCTACAGATATATTGTTTTATTTATTTGATAGCTATTTCGGTGTATGCCTATTCCGATGAAGGCATATGTCGAAATAGCTATCAAGTAAATAAAAAAATAAAAAATTATATAGATACTTCGCTATTTTTCACATTATATGTACAATACTTATCATGTGTCATCTATCTCAAATATAATACAAAGGATTGATTGCATATATTGCTTTTGTTTAAATTGATGACTTTTTATATAATTGCAACCCTGCAACCATTTTAATAAGATTAATAATCATTGGCTGGTTCACTATTTCACTGGTTAAAGGTAAGATTTCAAACATCTTAAAAGGAGAATCTTTCTTTTTTCTCAGTACGATAAGGATAGTACATAAAAATGTATCCCAATTAATTGCAGTCCATGGTTAAGTCTCTAAAATAACAGAAGTTTCCCTATTAACTGGGTTGGCTTACAACTGCTATCTGTCAAAAAAATAATTTCATAATAAGCTATCACTTTTTACAATATCTACAGAAGATTCTAGCGGTATTAATGTGAAACATTACCGTGGGACTGTAGCCTAAATATACAAAGGGTCACAGAAATAAAGGAAGAGATGATAAAATCCATACTTGTTGATGCTTTTGCATAACGCCATATTGCTTGAAATCATAAATAATATACAGATTTTAAATATTGCAGAACTGATACTAAATACAATATAAAATAAACGATTTTTTCATTATTCTGAACCACCAATAGAAACATTTAAATGAAAAAAAGAAAAATACTAGAAATCCACAACTTTTTAAAGTGAAAACATGTATAACTGAATCATTATATCCTCGAAAATTTACTTAAATAATATATTAAACCCAATTCATACATCAATATAATCTATTTACAAAAGAGTGACACAATTTCAAACATAGCATCTTGAATCACCAGATGCATAAATGCTGAAGGGTGGCTTTATTAGGAATCTTCAAGTTACGAAGTTTTTCATAGTTAGTAAAGTTAATTCGCACAAAAATTTTGTTGATAAGTAAATACCTCAAATATTTTTGATTCCTTTACAATATTAGCCAGGAAATTAATTTAGCATTGTGATTCATTTTTCACTATCTATCTCGGTTTAGTAGAATTCTACCTTACCAATGATTTGAACTTTTAATATTATATCCAAATAAATGGGATACTTCTGAAGTTATGGAACTGATTTTAATATAATAATAAAAATACAGAATTAACATTCACCACTTCTTTTTATTAACTGACTTAGTGTTTATTTTTAGCAATGATTAGTAGTTGAGAGATTTTAAACTAATAATATTTAACATTTCAGAGTGGAAGTGTACATACTTTATTATTTACTTCCAAAACGTTTCACTTGGCAGTGGGAATAATGCAAAAAAACATTAACTGTGCCAAAATCGTGAATTTCAGCATGACTTGTTTACATTTCTCATTCAATGCATCGTATAATGCTATTAATATTACAATTGCAAAAAAGTACTTACGACAATGAGCTGGGGAGTCGGCGCCTGTTTGTCCGGTCCATGTGATGATGCGATATATGGGTCCGATCGGCCAAGATACAGCAATACATCCCCAAGAAGACAGAGGTGAGCAGTGGAAGATCGGTGGACAGAATATGCACAAAGGAAGAAAAGTGTGACATTAGAAAGAGAACTTAAAACACAATGCAAATAATAAATAATGCAGTCTACCATAATACATGACTACGACAGTATTGAAATAATAATGTTCCTCATTCTGCACGCCACTGGCAATATGATACAAATAACATGTTCAAAGAAGGCAATCTAAGTATGAAATAAAGTATCAATTTGCTATATTTGATACCCAATGCTACAATTGATAGTAAAAGGAAAACATATATATATCAAATGCAAAAAAAAAGCATTCACATACTACTGGCTTACTTAAAAAATGACATTCTTCACATAATAATGTCAAAGAAAAAACATGAAATAATTACACTATATTTCTAAGCACTAAGTAAGCTTTTGATCATTGGTGGGGGGGGGGTTAAAAAGACTCAAAGTGACATGTGTTTTCATCATATTATGAGAAGCATATTCAAACTAAAAAAGTAATATATTCAGAATTATAAGTTTTTGAATATATGTATTAACAATTATACCAATTCAAAAGAACATATGAAATAAGATTTAGAAAAATCTAGAAAAAAAAGCCAATAATTGGCCATATTGAAATATATTAATGTGAAAGCCGATAATACAGAACCAGGGCTAGTGATATACATTACTTCATCGCCCACTGCGGTTTAATTGGTAAGAGCTTGGTTCTACCGATCATGCGGGTCTGGGTTCAATTTCCGGTAAGGTTGGTGTCAATTCTACTCGTGTTGATCTCGTGTGACTGCGAGTCTTATCTTTCTTTTAACTTCAAAATATTTGGCGCATTGGCATTAGTTGTAATGCCACATATGTATATATTTTTTTTTAAATTTTAGAATACAGAATTGAAAAAAGATATTTTAATGGTTTGAATGGAGTATATTTTTTTTATTATCATATAGGTATGGTATCAAGTAAAAAAATCCATATAAAGGTAGATAAAAAAACGATTTATGATAATGTTTACACTAAAAAAAACATCCCTATTTTGGCATAGACGGCTGTTTATGTGCTTACAAATCGAGATACCAATAATTTGTTGAATAAAAAAATATGTCCATCAACAAACATGGTCAAAGATAAAATATCAACATCTTCCAGGTGCCTGACTCATCAGTAGACAAACAATACGTTATCGCTATTGTAGGCATAGAACGATAAGTAATAGTTATATTGCATAAATATAATTGAAAAAAGTTAACTCAATACTAAGGGCTTTTGAATTATCGCCTTTTGCCAGTACACCGACGAATTATGAATTTGCGGTACACGAGTAATATAAAACTGGCGTGCCGAATTTGGGACTTGGGGAAATTGCACGAACATAGTAAATATTGAAATCGTATAATGCCAAAAATAATACTATAGGATTCGATCAATCAATAAGCTATATTTACAAAGGTCTTGATTAATTTAAAATCATATGCTATTTGGACAATTTTAAAGTTTTAAAAGAAGATTGAATTCAAGATGATCTTCATGTCAAGAAAACCGTCAAGGAACAGGTTTGTATCGGGAAGAGTATTGACAATGAACGTAAATTTTTCCTGAGCGAATTTCATTTACTGTAAAAAAATATTTAATTCAAATACCCGATTTTATACCGGAAAAATAAATCAGCACTAATGAAAAGATAAACATTAATTATGAATAATCAATCAGGTACAAGCCGATGGTGGGAAACAAAAATCACTCAGGTAAAGGGTCTCGTGTTACACCGGGAAACTTATAAGATAGATTAATGACATATATATATTTTTCACGCTCGACCTTACCCAGCGATAAAAATCTCCACAAAGTAAATGCTGCAGCATGCAAAAATAAAAACCAAACAAACAAATACGGCAAATAAAATATTTTTTTATTTAAAACATATGGCTGATAGTTCCATTTTTAATATGTATAAATCGTAAGACGTAAAGCTCCTTACTCCATTTAGAGCAGTGATGCACAACCTTTACCTTCTAGCGGGCCGCATAAAATAAATAATCGTAGGTTTGAGCCGCAAAGAAAAAAATAATTTAAAGTACGCTCGATCTTTTTTACACGGAGCATATGTGCGTTCCATGTAAAACAGCCTTACAAAAAGATGTAAGTGAATTTAGATAAATGAATGTTAGATTTCATAACATTATTTTGACCGTGTTATTTCGAAAACGTGAATATAAATAAGCCATGCAAACAAAAGGATTATGAGTATTTTTGCTTATTAAAAATCGTTTCATTGTGAAATATGTACGTTTCATTTATATGTAATTCAAAAGGTAATGCGATCTTGGTCTTTATTAATTTTTAACTATTTTTTTTATTTGACATATTTGTAGTATTAAGCCGCACAATCAAATCCAAATTTTCATCATTAAGCAAGCCTGTTTCGATGAACCGATGTATTCTCCTTCTTTGAAGAAAAAGCTTGCTTACATTTATTAAATAAATGTTTTACGTGAAAAAAATATGTTTCAGAAAAAGATTTAAGGGTCGCCACGAAATTTAAAAAAGGACCGCAGTTTGTGCATCACTGATTTAGTTTATTAGAGTGTTTCTAAAATGAGGTGGCATTCAAACTTGAATTTCCTAAGTGACATACAAGCAAGAGAGGAAAACGATAATATCAAAAACATACCCAGAATGAAAAATAATTATCTACGATCTAGAAAATTATAATCGTACATTTGCGGAAAAATTCGATGGATTATAAATGATTCGATTTCCAAAATGTTTACCAACGTTTCAAGACACCCAAAATTATATGGAACACTTGAAAAGATATAAAAATAAATAAATGACTAATTTTTTTGCCACTCTTGAGATAAGATAAAAAAAAATTAGCTTTACTTTTAACGACTACCTCAAAAAAACAGGTTTCAAATTATCAACATGGTGTTATAGCTAAAGAGATCACCAACTTAGATAACACATTATGAATATACAAATTAATAGGATAGTGTTACACCCCGCCCGAAATTCCGCCCTGATATTCACAGTTATTGCATCTGTCAATTTTAGGTACATATTTCGATTAATGAATTCGATACAGGGTTTTTCGTCTAAGAAAGAAAAAAATTATTAGTAACTACGGCTTCTAGTATGTCTAATTTTTTTTTTAATCGGTCGAAATCAGTACTGTGAACCGCCAAATATAACATAGTCGAGGAGATGTGTCAAAATGCAAAAATGCGTCGCCCTATTTCTCGCACATGTTTGTTTATACGCCGTTGATATTGTAGGAGTAAATAACGCAGGAGTAAGATTGGGTGAAAGAACTAGAAGAGTTCATGGATGATCAGTGAACAGATCTTAGATCTGTGAACTAACGATACTTTCCAAGGAAACTGTGCAGCAAAAAGGCAAAGACTAGCTGGACGACTAGGAGAATTCGGGGCCGATTCCCAGATTGATATGGGTCACAGCTCACATGCACACTCTTCCGAATGTTTTTCTTATATGTAGTGATTTTTTGCCGGGACTAATCGACATATTTATCCAATAATAAAAACATACCTTTCAGATAGATCGATTAGAATAAAGAATACATTATCTGGGAGATAGAAATCTTTTTCGAATAACAGTTGAATAGAGTTGCAACACCGAACGAACTAAAGCGGCGGCGCTATCTAGTGAGAAATAACCGCGCCAAATATGGACAAATGACCGACATCCGTAAATGGTCATGTCTAACACTCTCTAAGGCTGTCTCCAAATGGGGTGGCTAACTTGCTTCTCGATTTGGTTTATAATCGCAGCCTGGCGAACATCTGTCGGTGGACCACTAAATCGCACAGGGCCTTCACAAGGAGCGTGTGAAACACGTACTGTTCTCTTCAATTTCATAATATAGTCAACGAGCCCATTTTTATTCAGATATCGTGATGGCTTTGAATCTTTTCGTAAAATCAATCTACGCAATGGTTATGATAGCTCATAGGAATAATTTTTACATGGCTTATGTGAAAGCAAGAAAACTAGCGAGACAGATAATCGAGATCTAAGATAAGCAGCGTAGTACTTAAATTCACTGTTTAATGAGAGTGACTGTCCAAAGAAGACAATGCGATGATAAGATAATATCAACACGTGACAAAATTAAAGCAAAATAGCGAGTCTTTTTTTCTTGGTGCCGTTTTCTATCGAAGGATGGCGATGCAATTACAAGATGTCCTGGACTAGTCGCGTACGAAAACAATCTTTAAAATATTTAGTACTTAATTGCCGAAATAGGCAGCTTTTCTGCATTCGATATCAGTTAGAAGATCAATTGTTTTGTCTTCAATACTTATCATTGTTAATGAATCGATTAAAACAATAGTGTTCATTAATTGTTCCATAAACATCATTGAGTCCTACGCATTCACGTACAGAAAATTAGTGACTATTGAATAATCCAGATTTCATTTATTCGATACATATCCAGCCTTTATCTTCTCCAACATACGAATCACAGAAAATTTGTGACACATACCAATTTATAATTGAGGAGCAAACATTCAAAAAGTGTTTTGTCACAAATTTTGAAAAATGGCGTTTTATATCAATTCTGATAGCCCATAATAAAACCTATGAATGGAAATTAAAATTAGTGTTCAAAAAGGTTTTTTTTCATATTAACACTTAGGAGTCCGGGCGAACATATGTGTGCATCTCACTTTCAGTGCGCAGGAGTCCGCGCGAACATATCTGTTCGTTTTGCCGAGTGTAAGTTTACACAAAAAAAAGGTACTTTGTGTGATGATTTTTTTTCTTCACATTTAACATCAAGGTTGCCAGTGGTATTGAAATTGATAATGTCAAACAAATATATTAAAAATATTTTTTTTTTAATCGTAAATATAGAAGTAATTCCACAGTATCACCTAGTAAATAATATTTTTTGTATAACTTTTAACGTTTGGTGTAATAGTATTTTCATGGAAAAATGCATCTTTTTTTGTTAGATCTTTTGCTTCGTTTACGTATATAAACACGGGTTAAATTTTCGGATAAGTTTATTTATCGCTTCTTTGGCCGCTTCACAATCCTTTACAAAAAAATAAGTGTTCGTTCTATGGGATTTTTACGAAAGTGAAATTAGTCATGACAATAATTATATAACACAGATCCATTGTCTCAGATTCATTTTACATCTGTATCCTTTTTTTCTTTTGTAGACATTTTGCAACTAATTTTTGTTGGAATGTCAACCCTATATTCAAAGAAATGAAATCATTATTTTACTTCGAACAAAGCACCGCTTTTACTCAATATATGTTTGGCTTGCCAATAGCAATAAATTATGTAATTCTTAGTGCCCTTTTCGAGATGCTGTTGACAAGGGGCTATTTTTTCTGAAAGTTTATGGCTCTGCTGTGAAAAAAATGTGACCCTAAGCTTCATAATTATTACACATATGAATGGCCACCATTAATTAATAGCATATAACTGCACCATTCTAACAAAAACAAACGATTCTCAAAGATTTAAAATATTTAAATAATTGAAATATAACAAGAATTATTTAAAAATATCTGAGAGTTGCGAATAAAACCTTACGATATAGAACAGAGTTAATTTTCGGTTTTACAATATCTCAAAAAAACTAAAATAGTTGTCGTTGCTGAGAAGAAGGAGTTGGGGGGTGGGGGGGTGTAGTAATCAGTAATTTTATTTTAAATTAGTGTATATTATTGCAACTCTTTATAGCCATTTCTTACTAAATAACTTTATTTTTAAGTTGTTAAGACTCTATATGAAACCCTCGGTTGAGAAACACTGATTTTATCATATTTTTATATGTATAAAACCATACGAACGCTTTTCTGAAAGAAAAAAAAATATACATGAATCGGTTAAATAGTTATTGCAATTTAAACGTGAGCGCAAAAAAAGTTTCATTTCCCCGAAATTCGGCCGGCTCCCGCGCATTTTTTAGTATGCAAATCTGCGGACCTATATGTGTTAAAATGAAATCATAAAGTTGACACATTCATACAAACCGTCACTTTTGCAACACTTAAATCATCATTTTCCAAGCTTTATATTTGTGTGACAAAACACTTTTTGAATGTTTGCTCCTCAATTAATGACTTGTGAATATTCTTAATTTTGGCTGTTCATCTGATATGTAGATTTGTTGAATCATCATCAGAAGAAGTTGCCGCAATTTAATAATTATATTTCTAAACGGTCAAAAGAAAGTGGACGATTTTAAATACAAATATTGCTGAAACTAAAACAAAGAGAGCACTGAATATTTTTCACCATGTAAATACGCGACGAAGGTCGTTCGGTTGGAAAGAATATCAACGAAAGCCGAGTAATGCTTATTGGATTTCATCTCGCGAACACAAGATGTGTTCCAAACGTCTGCTGAACACTAGACGACGCTCGACGTATTAAAAAGATGATAAATAACATTATGTAGAACGTTTTTGATTACCCTGTCATAAGTAATAAAATAATTGAAATCGTTACACGGCGAGATAGTCGCCGTTGCGCAACGCTCGATTTATAAAACACAGGCAGATGGTTTATTGCGACCTAACCTAAAAGTATGAGTTATTGCGTTTTTTATGCACGGATTGACGGCTGCGGCTGGCGATGTTTATTTTATTCAAATAATTATTACACGGGAACGTTGGTTGAATAAAACGTTTTGCAGCAAAATAAAGTCAAGATTTAAATTTTTCAAAATTGCGCCAGGCCAATACATGTCGATTCAGTCTTATAAAAATTTCGTTTTGAGAGCCATCAAATTCCTGATATTTTATGTTGTAAATTGAGTAAACACTACATTGCATTGAAATTTGCATAGCACATAATCAACAATGGTTTTCTTTTATATTCGATTTGAAAAATGGTTTTTTTTCCAACATTGCACTAATATGACCAGCTGCCATGTGTGGCTCGGAAACCTGGTGCGTGACCAAAAATATTCAAACAGTGCTTGGCACTTTCGAGCGAAGTGTGCTTCACTGTTCTTGCGAACTAATCAATGACCAGTCGAGATGGAGTCACTACAAAGGTCAAACTGGGTCTTAGATGACTGGGTTATGTGTGTAAGATGGACGATTCGTGTAAGGCAAAAACTGATATTTGAATGACCGTAAGGCAAACGAAGACTTGGACGATGTCATTCAAGATGGATTGGAGATAAAAGCATCGAGTGTCCGAATATGAAAGGAGGCTGCTATGAACAGAGAGAGATGGCCAAGTCCACAGTTAATACTGGGTGTAGCACAAAGAAGAAGAAAAAGTAGTTATGTTCTTATACATACAAGAGTCTTTAACGTCACATTTTTTTGGTTGTATAATCACATAAATAAACCAGCGGGTATGTATTTAGCCCAGATGTCAAAACGCTCGTAGAAGTATTGATTTTTTACCGGTGTTCGATTAATATTAATTTCAATCAATAACGTTCACCGAGCCTCAGAATCACCAATTCGAAGTACCGTATTAAGCAATAAATTTATGAGTAATGCAATCATAGATCAGACATGAAGTTTCAACTTTTCGCGGGAAAGTCAATCAATTTTCTGCCAGGCATGCGCGCAATTTAAATGGCCTCTGAGTATGGTCAAAGACGACCAGCTGTATCGCCGCGCGCAATCTGTTGGCGTAGTCGTGCGTTTTCGAAGCATTCTAAATTCAAATATCCTTTTGCGGCGGCAAAACGAAAATCTAGGCTGCACGTATGTGCGTGTTTTCCCAAAGTTAGATTTACAAACGCATATGAGAACGCGGCCAGCAAAGCAGTGCACGAACACGGAAAATAAAAAAAATGGCGACCGAGTGACACATGCTGTAAATATCACATCTTTCGTCGAGTCTATATAATTATATTTATATACGTTAATAATGACTCATAAATTGGAAAACAATGTAAATTTTAACTAAGGTAAAAAAGCATGCACACTAGATTTAAGTGAATGAATTTATCATCTGCTTCATACGCGATGAAAAAATACAAATTTATATTCCGTGATAATTCGCTACCTGAAAGCAGCAGTGAGATAAATCGAAAATACAGTTTTGAAATAGTTGATTAGAGTTTTGTTTAGTTTCTTTTGCGGTTTACAGTAGAGGAAAATCGTCGTTTTTCATTTTATCTCACTGTTTCAGGTATTGGACACTATGTGGACAATACTTGATACTCACATATTTAAATAATCTACTATATAATAATAAACGGATGCGAAAATGTTAACGCCTACACACTAATCTTAGATGCCCATTAAATATAATGTAAATGGGTGAGGTTTTAATTTTGATAAAATTATGCATTTTACACATCTTAATAAATGTATTGCATATGAAAAAGTCGAATACTGAATATAATTTTAAAAACACTATGAATGTAAACATTGTAAGCTAATCAATATATTTTTTCTTCAGTAAAATTAAATAAACAGTTTCTTATTACATTTCAAGTAAACAAAATATAATATAGGTATGATCAACGTTTCCTCTAAGCTGCGCGCACTCATTTCGGGTTGGCGCGCACTACAAGACAGTTAGTTGCTCAATTATTATTTGATCGGTCCGCGCAGCCTCCACGCAGCCTTTGAAATTTCCGCGCAGCTAACCCTTCGGCTTATAGGGAACGTTGGGTATGATCATAATAAAAATGACATATTTCGTATTGTTTCGACGTAAATGTCTGAACGTACTGAAGCACCAACGATTGTATGCGTTTAACGATAACTGGTTGTAAGTCAGTCATTAAACCTACTTCCAAAATTTCCCCGAACAAAACATATCGACATAACAGATTAAAAATAACAAAGTATTTTAGTTCTACAGTTTTTAATAATTTTATTCCAAATGCCAAATCAATTAATAAAACATATCGACCCCGCAATCAAGTAGACTGGAAGCCCAAGAGCGTTTACCATGAGGCCAAAGGACCGGCTTTGTATCTCAAGGCTGTGACAATTAGATATATGCGCATGTGTACAAATCGTAAAATAGACTTAAGCCGAGAAGAAAGTACTATTTATTATCATTGTAAATTCGGCTTAAAAGATGTAACACCAATAATAATAATCTGTGATATAATATCGCAATAAAATATCTTTTTAAAATGACGATGTTTAATCTAAGATGGCTGATCTACAATAATATTGACAATTCTGGTTAATTCCTGCGGCTATATTCGATATTTAAAAAAATGTACAGATTTTATAATTTAATAAATATGAATCGAGATTACCGAAATGTGCTTCTGCTAAAAAAGTTGCTTATCAAATATCCAAATACTTACAGCTTAGTTAGCACCTACCGGTCGATAACGATCGACGAAAGTGTCGATAAATCGATAATTATATTTGCATATGATTCCAATAATAATTTAAAAAATAAACTATATAATCAGCAAAGACTAATGGATTTCTAAATCGGGTAAAGTGCGAAGGTATATTTTTATTATCGCTGACCAAAACGAAAATTACTTATCTTTTGCACACGCCAAAAACAAATTGTGATTGCATAAGATTTTTTAAAAATACTAACGATTTACCGCATTGTTTTCTTTTCAGTAAAATGACACTTCCATAAAATTCAATTTATTACGCTGCACATTTTTTTTTATAAACAGTGGCACAATTTACACATTCGAAAAAAGAATTTTACATAATTATAATATATACTACCAAACTCGATTCGTTTGATTGCTCGTTTTTTACGACGACGTCATACATAATGCACAGCGCATCCGAAGAGTAACGTAATGAAAATGTAAAGGAATTTAAAAACATTTTTTATTTGATAAGCACATAGCTCTTCGCGCTGATTCATCTGTGAATGATTTATGAATCATCGGCGTGTCACCAGGTGTAAATTAAATAATAATAAAAATGTTCTCGGGAAAAATATGTATATAATAAATTTGATTAACCCCAACAGCGTGGACACCTTTGTTACAGAATAGTGGCTAATAACTTAAATACGAATTAATCAAAGCATTTTTTTTTAAAAAGATCAGTTGTAAGGTGTAAATCAATAAATACATCTAAAAAGAATAGTACCTACGATATAATTGTATTATTTAGCGAACGGATTGTTAGTCACTTCATGATTTGATATCGTCGTGAATGTTTTGACCTCACTAGAATTTGAAATGTACCGATAGTACACTAGCTCAACACTGCAGGATTCATAAGCTAATCTTGGTAAATTTCAAAGACATTATGAATATTCAACGAATTTTGACAGCGCATGATTTTTCATTTCGATTCATCAAAAACGCCATACAAACATTATGAAATTTATTTTACTAAATAAATGGGCTATAATTTTATTTTGTCTAAAAATTTTTTTTCATTTTAACTCTTCATAAGTTAAATAGTTCAATGACTAATTTATTGTAGAAAATAATAATAGCATATTGTAATGCGACAAACATTCCAAGCAATTCAAGCGACAGTTTATTCAACAACCGGTTCCTTATCTTTGGCGAAATGTAAAAAAAAAAATATATAAAACGACTCATTTGTATTTAGGTACCGATAAATTAAAACAGACTTCTAAAACCGGTTCCTGCACTTTGGCACGACTGAAATCGAAAAAAATTCAAATCGAACGTCCATTTCGATTCCTTATTCAAAAACCCGTTTCTCATCATCGATTTCGCTAACCTATTCTTAATTCAAATGATTCATTCATGCAAATATTAATAATTCACACACACTCACGTATGGATGAGATAATGTGAGTTCAACGATTTTTTGCCAGAGCCAATCACATATGGGTAAATTTGAAATGTCAACGTGACGAAAAGTATGCCGCGTACTTTTATTTTTATTTTTGAATTTGGAACAGATACAACAATACAAACAACTGCATGCATAAGATGGAAGAATTTCGCTTTTAAAAATTCAAAAAACCAAAAAAAAATCATCTATTATCGATTAATATGTATGTACACTTTTCACTCTTTTACACGGTCCACTAAAAGAACGAATACCATATTTTTAGACAAATTATCTATTTTATCACGATACCCAGAAACAAATAGTTTTTCTAGTTAAGAAATTAATCATAACAAAAGGCTTCATTAGATCTTAACACATAAGACGTGTCAGGTATTTCTAGCGATGAAAGCAATTATGTATTCTAACACGATTCCCAGAAACAAACAGATTTTCTATTTAAGAAATTCATCATAACAAAAGGCTCCATTAGATCATAACACATTATACGTGTCAGGCATTTCTAGCGATGAAAGCGATTTATGTCTAGCCTCTCATAAAAGTCCCCGTATACAATCAAGTAGCAATGAATAATAATGTGTAATTTACTTATTGGGTCTTCGTGTATATATTTTTTTTACACGATTTTCTATACCACGTTATTGATTTTTTTCAAGCAACACGGTTTTCTAAATTCAGAAATTTTCCAATTTTTATATGAATTTTATCATTTTTTTTATACACGATTTTTTATCGAACGTATCTACGGTGTTGAGTGTATAATACTATATTATCTGAAGAAGTGATAATCGCGTTGTATCACTTTTTTTCTTACTTTACCAGTCGTTCGACAAAACTTTAGCTGGATTCTCTGTGAATCTATCGTTTCCTCAATCCGTCATCCGCTATTAACAAAGTAGTGAGTGTAAAAAAAAATGATACATGACGAGTTTAATGTTTCCATAAAGACGAAAAAGGGATTCACAACAGAGATAACAGGGTGTGGATTCTTTCGATTTATTTAACACCTATAATTGATAGGTGCCGTAACTGCGATTAGAAGTGTATAAACATAAAAAAAATGCTTTCAACTCAATACATAATGTAATAGTTATAATTAACGTGCTTTTGTTTATCGTTATCATGACAAATAATGCGTTTTCTTACCGCTCCAGATCCTTTGGGTTTCGATGCAGCGACGTAGGCAAGATATTGGATGACCTTCTTAGTGTTCTCTGTTTTTCCAGCACCTGACTCGCCGGTACATAATATTGACTGGTCCTCTCGATCTGTACAAAAAAGCGTAAACATACAATCGATGGGTAAGACAAATTTCGTGTCCACTGCCAATGTGGAGCACATGGACTCTTTACGGAGCACCTCGTGTATATAAAATTACTTTTCAATTTAGTTCCAATTTGTGTGAAAGGGTTACGAAAGCATTGGTAGTGTTAGCTGTTTGCTCCCTCTCTCTCTCTCTCTCTGTATTTTTTACTACATGTCCGCTGTCAATTGTAGAGCATATGGCCTATCAATCGAGGTATATGAACAGAACTAATGGTTATCTAAACGCTTCCCAAAAGCTTCGTTATTTTAGAATTGTAATGGTGGGAGGTCATTTTAAGACATCACAAACACAAATGCCTTCGGACAGACATAGATTGAAAAAAGTGCTGTTCGTACAGGGACTTGAACCCGTGCGATCTGTCATGGAAGCCAACAACGTTGATCACTGCAACACGGTCATTGAGCACTGCTCTCCATCTATGCCTAGTTTTCACGATAAGATAGGGGGGTATTGGGAGTTATGTAAAGATTACTATCACGGATGATCATGCAGTTGTTGATTCCATGTCTCACCAAATCGGTTGCAAATCAACGGATAAAATCACCCATTTAGGGATTCAACGCATCGACCGCAAACGCTGGTAAAAGCGTCACCACAAAGATCTCGAAGTATCTCATGAAAATAATTACGTGGAAAATGTTGCATGGCATTTATTTATTGTTGACATGTTAATTTATCACAATAACTATGCACATATAATAAATCGTCATCTGACAAAGTTGACGGAGAAAAAGATAAAATTTACCAACTACGAATGGGTAAACAGTAGTCCACGTGTAAACACTGGATATTTCCTGAGAATGTATAGAGAACATCAAAACCAACTCGACTACATTTATATGCCGATTGAAAGCGTTATACCAAGGTGTTCCGATTAAACTTCCCTTTAAATTGTTGCTTTTTTGTGTCTATTTTTTAAAGTAGTAATACAAAAATCAGTAATGTTTCAATTCCTACAAAAATTATAATCAAACAATTGATTCATGTAAACTTTCACCAAGATTTTATTTTGCGAAGATACCGAGTTACTATTTGTTGTAGGTTATTACCAGTTTTTTTTTCTAATTCATTTATACGATTGCCGGTAGCGTGGTCGAGTGGTCAGCGTAATTGGCTTTGGTTACGGAGGGCACAGTTTAGAATTCTAGTAAGGACAGTTTTTAAAAACTGATTTCTGTCCAAAGGCATGAATGTACGCGATGTCTTGAATTACCTAACACAAAAACGTTCGAGGCGAGAGCGATTAGTTAACCACTAGTTCTGTCCTAGTCTCATCCTTTTATCACTACTCTCTTCAAATACTTCAGTTGAGATGAACTCCATTAGGAGTCCATATACTCCACATTGGAGGCGTACCAGTATAAAAAAAAATGCGATCAAAGTTGTGTTAAAATCTATATAACATATTGTAGATAATTATTAGACAAAAAATATATGTACAACGAAAAAATATTAAGTTTGTGTATATTATTTATATACACGATTAGCATAAATATACACTTCATTATTTCTGGGTAAATAATTGCATGCATTCACAAGAATGTTTCGTTTATCTTTGGAAATGTGCGCTATATTATGTCGGTCGAAGGAGCAATCTGCGATAAGCGAAATAGGTACGGTATAGTTTTTAACGTTAACATTCCAATGCAAGTCTGGCCAATTCACCTGACACTACATTAGCGTCTCGATTCGTTTGAACACAGTTTTTATTTTCTAAATAAATACGAGTCAAAAGCCATGATGAGAAACTACATTTTCGATATCTTCTTTTTTTGTCAGGCCACCGGCGGCTATAATTATTGCCTTTTCTGGAGCTTCGTTGCACTTTACCATTTTATTCAATGTTCTACAGTCAAGCATTTTCTAATGCAGAAATTAAATCAACCGCGGGCGTTAGTTAGTCAGTTGTCTGTCACCATTCCTCGTTCGGCTCGATTGTTAAATTTGATCAATGTAGAAATTGTTTTTTATCAGTTCTCAACTAAACAAAGTTAACGTTTATTTCATCAACTTTTTTAATTTGTATTTTATATAATTTCATTATATTTTATTACATCAAATTTCCATATATAGATGTTAACCCTTCCCTTACTATGCAAAAAAAGCACAAGCTCCTGAGCTGTGTAGTCGTTACACACCAGACAAACGGGAGTGAATTATGACAATTATATGTAGTACTGCTGTAGTAGTGTTATATAATTGTCATGATTCACTCCCGTTTGCCTGATGTGTAACGGATACAAAGCTCATGAGCTTGTGCTTTTTTTGCATAGTAAAGGAAGGGTTAAGTAAATATTTAATTACGGTGACACCATTTGTAGAAAGTTCTCTCTGTACAGGTGTGCAGGTAGGGTGTAGCCCTAATATCATTTAATATTTCGACTGAAGGAGCTTAGTGAAATTTCAATATTACATTCGAATCGTTCTAATTTTATGCACCCTCACATTTTTTGTCACTAACGACCCGGGTTTCACTTTTCGGCGTCTACATGCGTTCAGGTGCACGGATGAACTTGAACGTTCAAAACCGGACCTTTAGTGACAAAACAATGAGTGTAGAAAATTTGAACGATCCAAATTTTGCCATAACATCAATAAGACTCTGAGGGAGTCGTTTATGTCGTCATTCTGCGTTTCGGCTAGAGTAATATTTTTTATCGACGGTATCAAATGCACTCAGTTACGAAGTGCGATTAATTTAAGAAATATTTTACTTTCATTTATCAACACAATACAATTAATAAAAACACAATATTCCTTTGTACTTTATTCCACTTTATTTAAAAGGTCAGAACCGGTTTCGCTCATTGCGAGCATTTTCAACTGACAGTACAAAGGAATATTGTGTTTTCTTTAATATAATGCCTTTCCACCCAATATTGACAGTGCACACCCTAAAAGTGAACACAATAAAATTTACATTATTTTTGTCGATCATCTTAAAATAATTGTATTTCACTGCGATTGCCTGAGGGATATATATTTCTGTACATGAGCATGTGCAAGAAGTCAGTTTGTAAATGTTTTTCCTCACCTTGTAACATAGACCTGTAGGCTGTGTCTGTGATGGCGAATACGTGTGGCGGTACTTCGTGTCTTTTTATCCCCTTGTACCTTTCCATAATCTTCTCAGTGTAGATGGGCAGCCTCTTGTACGGGTTCACCACCACGCAGAAGAGGCCGGAATACGTCTGCAAGAAACAAAAGAAGAAGAACGTTAGTAAAGTCGTACACGGAGAAAATAAAGGATACGATTAATATAAATCAAAGAACGGTGTGAGCAATTTAATTTTTGTGCAATAAATTAACGTTCAGGTGAAATTTTCAGGGGGCACAAACTGCGGTTCTTTTGCGAACCTTGAATTTTTTTCTTAAATTTAAAACACCTTACCAAATGTATTTAAATCTATATCCGCTTCAAATTTGGAGCATATTGACCACCTAACTAACCTAACCTTATATCGACAGGAGGTTTCTCTACAGTTGGTCAACCTGTCCTTTACAAAGAGAGTAGGCATAGCAGGGCAGGACTCGTAGTTAACAAATAGCCCTCGCTACGCCTCGTTTTTATGATTGGAAGTGTGGGAGGTAAACTATTAGAATTATACATCACAATCTAGGCCAGGGGTGGGGAACCTTTTCTTCTCTAAAGGCCGCAGTAAACATTGACTAGGGAACAAGGAATCTAGGGTCAGAATGTCAGGAATTTACATAAATTTACAGAATTGACCAGAAGGCCGCACCACAGTAGCCAAAAGGCCGCAGGTTTCCCACGCCTGACCTAGACCTATCGCCTCCCTCTTGAGGTTAACCAACTGTGTAACAAGCAGTCTTTGTAGAAAACACCGTTGAAATAAACTCCATTTAGAATCCATTTATGTTTGGTAAAATACTGTATGTACTTACATAATTAAAATCCTGAATGAATAAATGCAACGGTTTAGACAGCCAAGCGATTTTTCAAGTCCTTCGGCTACTGGGCACCGATAAATAATATTTATTAATATAATTTATATACAATTTAAATTCTTAGTTGACCGCAAATTAAAAACATTTTTATAAACATAATATTGTAGTTATTTTAGTCGTTATCGTATGAAATACCATACGTATTAGGGATTCTGAAGTCTCGGCTTTTTTCTTGTCCCGGAACACGAGACATAAAATTCTCGCGTCCCGAGACTGTCTCACTGTAGTTATTTAAAATGCCACTCAAAACTAATTTTGTATTGATTTTAACTACCCATCGTTCGGAGGATTCGTTAAATTTTTCCGATTAAACCATTTCCATCAAAAAATAATACATTTGGTCAGTTATTTTATGGTTTTTATTGCAAACTAACATCTGTCGTACGTAGATATTTTATTTTATTGAATAAATGGAAGAATTTAAATATTTCTCATTTTACAATTGGCTGTCGAAATGTATAAAAGCATTTTATAGAGATTGTCAAACTATATTTGTTTTGAAAATTTTGCAAGTTTTAAGTCTCGATTTCCCGGGAATTTATTCTCGGGTTGTCTCGAATCGGAATCCTTAGTACATAGTTTTTATTGCAAACTAACATCTGTCGTACGTACATATTTTATTTTATTGAATAAATGGAAGAATTTAAATATTTCACACATTTTATAATTGTCTGTCGAAATGTATGTATAAAAGTTCTCATTTTATAGAGATTGTCAATCTATATTTGTATTGGAAATTTTGCAAGTTTTAAGTCTCGATTTCCCGGGAATTTATTATCGGGTTGTCTCGAAACGGAATCCCTAGGAAACATATCCAGTCGTATTTTATGGTACTTTGGTTAGTGTGAAATGTATTTGGTGGATGATAAAACGGTGGCTATGTGTGAATCATGCGGTTGCCTTATCACAGCTGTCTCCGCTTGCCTACTAATAATTACGACAAACATTTCACTGATAAGCTTCAATTCAATTTTTTAATTTATTTTAATTTATACATACACTCCAGCGACAAAATTCTATTACAGACAGCAATTAGGTAAACGTCTAATACTAGAAACCGAAGCGATAAATAATATTAAATTCGATAAAAAAAAATCCTTAAAGGAATACTACCCCACCAAATTTCTTTAGGGAATCCTATCACTTCACTCTCTTGAGGCTCGAAGACCGTTTTCAAGTTTAAAGCATTTTTCTCTTCTTCGAGGCCGTGTTAATAATCCAGAAATTCTCATGACTATTAACTTACATGTTTGAAAATTTATTCTTACGTGGGCGAAACTGTAACTATAAAAGAAGGTTTGTGGAGTAACTGATAAAATATGAATCAAGAAAGAATAAGGAATGATCGTTATTATGAAAATCTTTTTATCAAGTACTGAATATTTCCTGTATTCAAAATTGTCACTTCCTACAGAAGAGGACCGAGTGTGATGCAATGTCGATTTAAAAGCTTTAAAACAAAAGTTTAAAAAAGAACACATATATTTTAGATACTCGATTCAATTCGACAATCAAAATTGGTAGTCTGGTCAAGTTCACTGAAATTCCTTAAGGATTATGTGAGCTTAAGAAATACATTGTTATAGAATTGCACACATTACGTACAAAGTATTATGATTGTCTAACTATGCAAAAACGCCATAATGTCACGTTTCAACGCGTGCCAGTCATAGAATGAATATTAAAATATTACGAAGCGCCACTGCAATGTAGCGATGGACATACTAATATTATGTACATACGTACTATTTATTATCCTTTAGTTATATTCAACACAGGGTTAAGTGCATAAAGATACCCTGCACTTGCTTTTAAAGCGGCGTAATGTCATCATCATTATGTATTTACATAATAATAAACATTTTAAGATTCATGACCAAAAATGCCAATTCTGTGTGATGGCCGGTTTTAGGTTATCGATCCTCATAACCTGCAACAATATATTTAATCATTTTTTTTACCTGCATTCAAATATTGATAAGGAGATTAATTGATAGCGTTCAAAGAGACCTACACATTTGATATCAGCATTATCAGTTGCCACTTAAAACACCAAAACAAAGGTGTGGAACGTTTTCCGTAATTACATGTAGGTAAATAAAGAGAAAATGATAACAGGGACGAAAGAGTATTAACATGTGGTGAAATTTTATTGATTATTTATAAAAAATATATTTCATTTAATATTCAAAATATTCTTCAACAAAGTTATCGCCGAATCCATCGAACATATTTTACTTTCTTTATTTAAGGGTTGAAAAAAGACTTGGTGATGTATTTTTGTTAGTATTTCCCTGAAAAGTATTTAAAACTTAACCAGGCAAAGGTATATATTCTGCCCACCCGAATTTTGTTTTATTAAATCAGATTAGTGGTTTTTGAACTAAAAATATTTCTAATTGATTCTTTGAAATTAAAATTACACAATTCATAAAAAAAACTTGCTCTATTTATTGTGTCTAATCGTTTAGGAAATACAAATCTTTACTTGGAATAACTTTATTATTTTTAGTTTACTGCAGACTTGTTAATAGTTAACCCTCCAAGGACGAGCGTCACCATATGGTCACACAAAACACCGTTGTCTATCGATCCCACTATTTATACTTTTTCTACCTGAATATCGTTGCTTTTGCTCATATTTGGTTAAGAAGGGTACGGACTACAGTTAGTCATCAGCCGTAGGAACAGGAACGGTCTCCAAAAGCACATGTGATTTTTTGAATTTCCGTTTTTTTTAATTTACTTTTTGAAACTTTTAGATATTTTTTTATAAAAACATAAAATTATTTACAGTTATTTTGCTAATATATTTGTTTTGAAATTATGTTGATCTAAAGAGGTCAAATTGTAAATATTTTTAAAAAAATCACGTTTAGCTATATTTCAACCCCGAATGTTTGCAAGCCTATACGGTCACTTTTGTCCTTACTACTGTCCGTATTCAATATTACACGATAATAAAAGGATGAGCATGACCATATAGTCATGCGGGGTTTCTATACAACGACTTTGCGTTTTTTTTTTTTTTAATTTTGGATAGGAATAAAAGTTATCCGTGACTTCAATATGGCTTAGAAAATATTTTTTTTATCGGAAAAAAGCTCTCGTCTCTGGAGGGTTAATATTGAATAGGCGATAATAATATGTACATATTTCGTAACCTGTTGTGTTACCGTTGCTGAATGTTGTTTTCCGTTTTGAAGTAGATGGCATGATTTTTTAAATTAAAAACCGTACAGATGTTTAAAAAATACGCCATTTAAACTTTTGTTATCTTCATGGTGCCTGTTGTTATTGTCACTTTACTAAATCAATTAATTTTATAGTACATTCAATATTTCCCAAATAGATTGGAAGCCTACGGTGCGCTATTTCTGAATGAATAGTATTTCAGAACGTTAAAAATAAATGTATGCAAAAAACATCCGGTGGTGGTTTCTAGTATGTGTCAAGTAATTAATCTATGCAAGTGCTCGATATTGGCGATGAAATTTTGAATATGAATAATGTGTTAATAAAAACACAATATTCTTTCGTACTTCATTCCACTTTATTAATTAGGTCAGGAGCGGTTTCTCTCATTGCGAGCATTGTCAACTGATCAGTTGCCAATGCTCGCAATGAGCGAAACCGCTCCTGACCCAATTAATAAAGTGGAATGAAGTACAAAGGAATATTGTGTTTTTATTAATATGATGGCTTTTCACCAAGTATTGACAGTAAGCACCCTAAAAAGTGATGAATAATATGTGATAGTTAAGTCTTAGTTCAGCGACATTGACATTTAGCAAAATGACCGCCTGTATTTAATTTTACAAATCGACCGCAAACATCCTCAAAAGTGAGACCATCGTTTTGAATGAATTGACCAAACCAACAATTCTGGTGAACAGCGTTTCCTGTGGTCTCGTGGTACAGATATGCAATCTCAGGAAATAGCCATACATATATCAGACGATATTTAATTTAAAAAAAGTGTTCAATACAATTTTAAAAAAATATTTACATCATTAATGAGTGTTGTGTTGTTGAATGTTGCCTTTTTAGGAAATGTATTGGCTGAATTAAGCACGCCACCACGTCTAGGAATCACGTTTCAAATGTATGCCAATATGCAATTATAACAACAACAAAAAACTATAAATAAGCACTTATTAATTAAAAAGGATGTGGCTGTTAATCTATTCACTCCATTCAACCAGAGTACAAAAGCAGAGATCAACCATTTGCACTCCAAAGGTTTAAAAAAAATCCACCAGCTCTAAGGCATTTTTAGTGAATTTGCACATAAAAAAATATTTTTGTTAAAAATACAAAAACAGAATAATAAAAAAATGAGGGTTCATTGAACAAGACGTTGCATCAGTATCTTTTGTTGGCTTAACCCTTTCCATTCGACCACTTTGTCTCTACCAGCTCCACGGCAAAATTTTAAGTTTATTAGGTAAATATTGTTTTTCAAATAAAACGATAAGATTTATTTTATTTTTGCTTCTTATCGTATAGTATATATTATAAATCCTTAATTATTAATTTTCGTTAAGTACTTTTCATAACAGACTCCAGGAGTAATATTTTTTACATGTTACATGTAAATTACATGCCAGAGGTGTTAAACATTTTAATTTGTGATAGTTCAGTGTCACTTATTCATAATTTATACTGTAATTTGTAAATTCTTTTCAATGTCAATTGTTTTATTACAATTTGTTAAATTATAATTCGCATCAGTTGATAATACTCGCCATGAGCGAAACCGGTCCTGATCTTGATAAATAAAAGTGGAAATAAGTACAAAGGAATTAGTATTCCACTGCCGGACATTTTTTTTCGTTTGGAACTCTGTTGTATGAATTAAATAAAGTTCTTTTCGTGCAGAGTTCGATCGCTGCGTAATGAGCAAATAATATTTTCTGTGTTTTGATATTTTTATAACACACTGTGATGCCCAACCCAAATACGAAAGTAAAACGTATTTGTTATGGCCAAGAATTATTTTACGGATCCGTTTTCAACTTTGTAACAGGGAAACCGGTTCGGACGTGTGTCGTATTCAACCATTGTTTGACCGCCGCAGACTATCGACGACGACGCCCAGGCAAATGATATTATATAGCATTTTTTTTAACTCGTAATCTTTTAAGTAATTCACATACTATACCGCCAGAATAGAGTGCAGTGGATTAAATGTGGGTAACCTTAATCACAACAACAAACAATGAACATCAAGGGAAACTGATATAACCACTCAAGTATGTAAGAATTTAATGTATAATTTCTCTATCTGAAAAAAAAAGAAGTTTGGCGACTAAATAAAAAGCAGTTCTCGTAGAAAACTACCGTTGAGATTAAAATTACATATTGTTCCACTGTGGAGAGAGGACTTAATAGCTAAAAAAGAAAATAGTACAGCGTTTTCCAAAAAATATTCGGAAGGTTTTTGAAAATTAGGAATTAAACATTTAATGTTGGTGGAATTGTAAGAGCTTTACTGTAAGTAGTGGTTACATCTTACTTTTATGATTGTTGCTTTATTAATGCACAAATATATTATGCGTGTCCGAAACCGCTCAACGGCAGGGACATCTATCATTAAAATATGAATATAATACAATCAATAATTTAAGTTTGAAAAATTCATATAATACAAATTGATTTTTTTAAAATAAAACCATAAAGATTTGGACGAAGACCACACCCGTGAACATGCAGCTGTGCCATTGTGGTGTTATTTACGTGGTATTTTTAATGCATTAAAACAATATTTTATTTTTTTAATTCTACTAGAATCAATCATTACTTAGATCGCAAGTAACATAATAGTTTCACAATAGTTTGTAGAATAAATTTTTGAAACTCCACTCTAAATGTGACAAGACGAATAAAAGAGCACAAAGATAGTTATTTACACTTTAGTGTTCTGTACTGACGTTACGCATAGGCGCAGCATGCGACAGCTTTTAATGGCAATTTAAAGGGATGGTAGTGATTAGTCTGTAATACGAAACTGTATTCTTTCATACTTTTTACCGCGAGTAAAAAATAAGCAAAAATAAATTCACTACATAACTATGAACAAAATATTGATTTGAAAGATTGATAAGAAACATTTTTTACAAGATAGAAAAATAAAATAGGCATATAAAATATACCTTTCATTGAAATGATATAAATATTGCAGTGCAAGCTAATAGTAATGGGTCACCTAATTAAATAATTATTATTTACATTTTCAACAAATAACTTAAATTCATTGGAATAAAGATGTCGGCGGTGAATTCACAGAGAATATTTTACGAGCTTTAAATTTACTATCAATAATATAACACATAGATAAATCGAATCATAACATCGTTAAATCTGCCCAATAATAAAACCAGCGACAAACAATTTTACGACGCCGATAAGGGGAGATAAAACTAATTTTCAATTAACGCAAGGCTGCAGCAGTAAAATATGCATCACAGTAAACAAATTGAAACATCATTATTATATCATAGTGATATTTTAAAATAAACATTTGATGAAATATTATATCCAGATATGATTGCCTCGAGAGCGATTACACTATTCGAAATGTCACGTAAAAATAATGGTTACATTTTCTACAGTAAAAAAAATCTAGACGACTCCATAAAATGAAAAAATATTGTACATTAGTTGTGTGATTTGTAACTACATCACGCATTTGCATCAAATTTTGATGGAGGCGTTCCCAGCGGGATAAAATGCACAGTCGAAGCAGTCGTGGGCAGTGGCGCACTACTTAATTAAAACTTGAAAGCAATGTATTATTGCTTCTCATCAAGAAGAGCCAATAAACGGAAAGCGCTTTACGCGGCTGTATTGAGGGAACGACCAGATAAAAGACGTAAAGACGACGGTGTTCACGGGTTCAAATTCCAGTAGGGACAAATACAAAAAAAATGATTTTTTTAAACTGATCTATGGATTTGACACTGTAAACACCAGAAAGATTCAAGAAATTAAAATACTTACTTATTAAAATAATACGGTCATAACGAGAATTATCAACTGATCAGTTAATAACATTATCAGTTGATAATGCTCACCATATGTGAAACCGGTCATAATATTATTAAATAAAAGTAAAATTAGTACAATTTTTTTTTTAATACTTGTTTTGTGTTCGAATGTATGCATCCATTCCCTCCCACGTATTCGATCGTAAAAAGGGAGGCACGCGAGTGTAATTAGCTTGCTAACCAGTCCTAATCCTGCCCTGCCTTATCCTTACTCTTTTGAAAAAATGAGCAACCGAGTAACAAGCAGTTCTCTAAACAAAACTTAAGTTTAGATATACTTCATAAGGATTCTACATTTTAAAAAAGTGATTGATGGCGAGCATAACGAACTGCTGATACAAAAAATCGATAGGTACCCCGATCGCATTAAAATGTCAATTTAACATTATCAGCTGCAGAGATAGCATCAATAAGTAAAGACATAACAATTCATAGATAAATCGAAATTGGCACAGTGTTGGGTATATCGATAAAATTTAGTGGTAATAAATCACTCGTTTTGCAACACGTCGAGCGTGAAGGAAGCGCGAGAAATCTCTCTCGGCCGCGGGCGGACTCGAAAGAGGAATTCTCGAAAACACCTGTGCAAATTTGTATACTATTACGTGGTAAGAATTTTCCGAGAATAATGCCGGAGTGTCTACAATTACAGTGCAAGCATTATTCTCAATTCTGACTGGGCAAATAGTACACGTCGCGTTTAACGTTTCATAAATAAATTCGTTCCGACTCCAGTAGTTAGTTATTTTCAGCAGTATTTGTATACGAAAGTAGCTATGAATATAGATAGATAGCTTTTGCATGAATTTTATAATATTACTGATACGTGATTCGGCAATATGCACATTTGTATTAACTTGTAATTTACATAATAGTTTAAAAGAAGCGAACAGTATAAACTTATTTTCTCTATCATTTGAGCTCTTGAGAAGTTAAGTGAGCCGAGTTTCAAAATAATAAAACTTTTCTTTTGTATAATTTAATTTAAGATTTCGACTGAAGGTGCTTGGTGGAATTTCAATATTAAATTTGAATCGTTCAAACTATGTACATTCTCACAGATTTTGTCTTCCGATTTTAAATGAAATATCAAACTTTCCCAAGTTCATCCGTGCACTTGAATGCCAGAAGATGCCGAAAGGCGAAACCCGGGTCGTTAGTGACAAAATCTGTGAGAATGTACATAGTTTGAACGATTCTTTTGTAATTTAACTTTTTTAGATAGTGTTTTTTTTATTTTAGGAAGAAAACACAATTGCATTGTGTATTTTTACAAAACTCACTTTATTTTTACTATATTTTAAGATATGTAGAATATTAATACGCATCGACTCATTTTTTCTGAAATACTACTTGGTTCTCTATACTTCCCAGGAGCCCATTTATACTTATTTGTCATTTAAGCAACTCGGATGCGATTGATCACATCAGATGAATGGCAATTACATTTAACTAAATAATAATAACATCTTTGTGGCATATTTCCATTCACATTAAATTTTACTAGATTTAAAAATCAGTTTATAATGGTAGTGAAGCATAGTAAATAGATGTGGGATTAGTACATGTTTTAATTTAATATTTTTCCATCAATTATTGACGACAGTGAACACCTTAAAAGTGGTGGATTTCTCTATTTAAACTATGTGGAACATGATCACGTAGAAAGGTGTGGCACAACTCCAATTCAAAGTCATTACATTATCTACTTCTACAAAATTAAAATAAAAAGTATATTAAATTTGAATCGTTCAAACTATGTACATTCTCACAAATTTTGTCACTAACGACCCGGGTTTCGCCTTTCGGCATCTTCAGGCATTCAAGTGCACGGATGAACTTGAATGCCTGAAGATGCCGAAAGGCGAAACCCGGGTCGTTAGTGACAAAATTTGTGAGAATGTACATAGTTTGAACGATTCAAATTTAATATTGAAATTCCACCAAGCACCTTCAGTCGAAATCTTAAATTATAAAAAGTATATGTTAATAAAATTGCCTAGAAGAGTCATATTCGACATATCTCTTCATTAGTGTAAATTACTCAGTAACGAAGCAACAATTTTCTGTCTGTAGTCTGTTACGTATTTATTTTTCGATTCGTGGAGGCTGACTATGTTTTCACAGTTGTCACGGGCAACCAAATATATTCAAGACGACCAAGTGCATAAAAACAATACAATTAGCAAGTCTAGTCAGGAGTCTTAGAATACCATCGGAGAAATGTGCAAACTTTTAAACCAAAACCATTCTCTTGCTGATTTAAGCATCTTCTCAAAGTGAAACTTTGAAAAAGACTTAGCCTAGCCTAACCTAATCCAGTTGGATAATATATTTGCAGAAGAAATATGATAATATATTTTCAGTCACAAGAAACAGCGAAATTCTCGGATACAAAAAAACTTCAAAACATCCGATATCAAGGATTCGACCCGGTAGGCATGAATTGATTGCGACATTTGGATTGAAATTGCATTTTGCGATTGGAAAATGTTATTTTCAGCGTCATCACAGTTTTTATCAACATTGAATAGACACTGTGGCTACTAATGATGAATGATGACCACTTTTGTTGCTGAGCGAATTTCGCCACACTTAATTTATTCATTTAGTATTGCATCTATCAAATCAGTGCAACTAGCTAAATAGGTATATGTCACACTTATGTTTCTCCGACTCTCTGACCCAAGGCCCATTAGTTTAAATGAAAATAGAGCAGAACGCATTTCAATCTTTTTTGCGCGAATTTCAAGAGCAAAATTTTCGTGTTCCATACTGCTTTGATACTATTTACGCAATATTCTGATTTTTGGAACCAATTTATCAAATTACAATAAAATGAGTTTTTTTGCGCGACAGTTTCTGGAACCAATGTATCGCGTAAAAAAGAATTGGGTATATATCGACTGTGGAAAGGAAAAAGGACGTAACCCACACATATCAAATTTTACAGGAGGCGCTAAAAACGTGTTTTGATGATTTTGTGACATATGCAAATTATGAATTATACACAACCTTGAAGTGCACGGATACTTCTAAACTGGTGTTTAATTGACATAACCTAATATTGTTCAAAGAAATTGTCTCGGAAAAACCTTTATTTCAGTGTTTTTTATTGGTTTTAATTTTATACAAGGTCATCTTTTTAAACTTAAAAGCTAAATATAGATACTAATTCGGCATTTTCAGCTTCCATACTTTTGATAGACTGTGTGTCAAGTTATATACATTGTGATTATCGAAAAAAAGCTGTTTTGGAAAATTGAGGGTTACGTCCTTTTTCCTATCCACAGTCGATATGAAATATGTGTAATAAGTTTAATTCCAGTTGCACAATTAATTTTCATATCGTCAATATCATTATTTATCGAGCACCGATTCATTACATATTTCAGGGCCTACAATAGTTTAGGAACGGAACTCGAAAACAGTCTACTCGTCGTCGAGTGTGTTTTATTCAAAACTAATACCTCTTTTCGACCAGTCAAGTATGCGGCTGAGCGTCTTATTGACCGAGAAAAAATATTCACTGAGTAAGAGTCTATACATATATAACTTTTTTTGCGATTCAGTTCAATTTAACGTGCGTTTCAATCGATTCAACAACACTCATCAAACGCCTATTATGAGACGTCAAAAACGTGAGCGACGGAGTGCTACAGAGGGAATCCTATCGGCCGAGGAAATATAAACAGTTTCTGTTCAATATCTCACTTAAAATCACTCGTCGAATTACTCGGCCAGTCCCGTGTGTCGCGTTCTCGGTTGGTGTAATAGAGAAACATAACTAATAAGCAATTATTTTGAAGTTTAATCATACGACAGCATTCATTAATTCCTTTTATTACCACTAATGAAAATTAATGCAGCGAATGTTTTCCAGCGACCGAACACAACACCATTCATCAATACGTCATAATAATAAATTATTCGACCGGCATTTGTGCCTTTCGGCCATAGACAAGCGGGCCGGTTCGTCAAGTACCAGTCCAGTAGTGAGTGCAGTGTGTTCGTAATAGTAAACCGCCGAGATAACTATCGAAAAATGTGTGGCCTTACCGAGCACATTGCGCCTCCGAAGTGACACAAACATTCCTGCGAGACAAATGGACACTTTAAAAAGCCGTTGAATTATCATAGTTAACGGCCAAAATGTTGACCGGGCATACTAAGTAGACGTATCATTCACGAACAGGGTTGCCGACTTTTGTTTCTCGGGGAGGAGGATGCAATGCTTTAACTTCACAATGGATACGTTTGAGATAAAATAAGATTGAAAATTACCATCTGATTTTACCTTATGAAAAAATTTGCTTTTGACTAATAATAAATGGATGCGAGTCGATCATTTGATGCAGGTTTTTCATTTCATACTAAATAATATTTTACACATCAAATTTAATCTTTTGAAAATAAAATTAAATCTTCCAAAAACTAAAAACAATGATTGAATAGTTTTTTAATTAACTGTGTACACCTAATCATATGTATTTAATTTATAACGCTTCTTTAGCAGCCAATGGCGGCAATTTCCTGTATATATTGATATTATATTTTATGCAATTTGCCGGTACACTAAAAGTTTTTTAGCGACATTCAAAAATCAATTCTGTTCTTTTGAATCGACACTCAAATATTAAAGCGATATCTGATATTTTCTCAAAACTGGATTTGGACTAGTTTGATCCTAGGTTCCTCATTATTATAAAAGATTAATCTTTTAATCATTCAATACAGAGTACTAAAAATATTTGTTTGTAAAAAAATAGGTGAGTTATTTAATAGGCCGTGAAAGACATCGCACATCGCGTATTGAATTAAGCGATCCATTACGCATGCGCAACACAATTTTAAATCTGTTTGAAAAATACGTTAGTTTCGCCGTTAAATATGAAATAATATATAAATATTCACTTACGTCACTTTTCTTTAAATTGGCCCTGAATTGTGTATTCAAACAGCAAAACGTTTTTAAATAATATTTTTTTAAGCATACCACACACTGCAAAGAGGCGTATAGTGAAGTGATGATATTGACATTGAAGAAGTATAGTGTCGTAACTCTAGAAACATAAAAAATAGGCCTATATTTGTAGGCAATGTTGATCTTGTTATAATTGACTCAACCTCTTGGTTTTTCGGACCAGTAATAAGGAAGAAAGCATTTGGTTTAACGAAAATTATATAATATATTTAATAGTCATTTCGACATCACGACATCGTCAGAAATATGTGCCAGTTCAAACAGTAAATAGTTTAATGAGAACCGATTAAAAACAGTGGCTCAACCTCTGACATTGGGGTAGAATAAGGAAAGGACCAGAGATAATGTTAAAAGATTGTTTGGTTCCACAATAATCAAAACATTATTAGAGAATCACGTTATCGCTAGTACTATGTGCCTTATCAATCAAGGAGGAATTAGAAGTTAGCGTATAGCTCTCTGCTCCTGTTTTCGTAATTGGAGAGGTTAGGCGAAGGGGTTGAATACATCAGTGCTTCCCGAATTGGCGGCCGGTTGTTTTGTATTGAGGGGGGACGCGGCCATTGTGGTATATAGTGTTAATTCGTCGGATGGGTCCGGATTTACGGAAATTTAGATTTTTGCATTCCAATATTGTGCATATTGCGCGCGAGTTTGCTGTCTCTTCTCCTCGAGTTGATGTGTGTTTTCTTTTTAAGTGGGTTGATTATTGCCAGTGAGTCAATTTTTTTTTCACTCACACGAGACAGACATTACAATCACCAATGTCCAATATCGTAAATTTATACCAGATCGAACTGATCGCTATTGAAAAGCTCCCACCACAACACTACAGATGTCGACTTATTTGTCTGTCTTTGAAGAAATTCCTCAGCGTGGTTGTTTAAATTTTATTCATACTCCATCAATGACATTTTTTAATGTTAAAACCGGGAATTTTAGATAATTGTTGAGTCGAAATCTGAAACAATACAGTGTCAGAGTTGGGGTTTTTCAATCAACAAACTACACACTAAAAATCTGATAAAAAAGAGTTGGCGTGAATACAAGATTTTTTTTTTGATTAAAAATTGCGGTGCGATTGTTTACATATTGGGTGCTAACGTTTAGCTAAAACATTGAATGGAGTAAGAAGTAACATACATACTAGATACACACACAAGGATTATCTGAATATAGGTAATACCTTAATATTATAATGCCTATACACAAATTCTCCGCACACCATCGCAGGAAAATGCTGGCAGACATTAGCAAACATCGGGCGTGGTGGCCCCACCATTCAAGGACGATAAGTGAGTAACGAAAATTCAAAGATGAAAAACCACATTCCGTGTATGAATATTAAAAGCCTAACGATAATAGAAACATATCTATTACATTTTTAAAAAATACAATTAGGCGGTGGGATTTAAATATTACAAATATTTCGTGACTCATATACTTGGCTGTAGAAAAATAGGCAATCAAATTAATTATTTTTTCTGCAAACAAACGTGCACTGGTAGAGATAATGTGATGAATGTATAATTTTCAAATTTTTGCAGTTTTAAATTTAAAAAAAGCTGCGTTCAATCGCGTTGAAAAATGTACACTGGAACACGACAGTTATTAGTATAATATAAGATATGGGTCGGTAAACTTTCAAGTGGGAAGAGCCCAATTGTCAAAGAAATAGGATAGCAAATGTATCCGTAAATATATGGATTTGTATGGTAAAAAACGTTATAAGTAGTTTAAGAGTTGGTGTCTGAAGAGCCGCGGTTTGCCGACCCTTGGTACACAGTCACAGTTTAAAATTTGTAAATTAACTGACACACTTTAACCACTTGGATACCAAGAGGAAAAAAGTGTCCGGAACATATGCAAGCGAACACGGATGTCCAAGACATTTAAAAAATCAAATATGAGGAGCAAACATTCAAAAAGTGTTTTGTCACAAATTTTGAAAAATGGCGTTTTATATCAATTCTGATAGCCCATAATAAAACCTATGAATGGAAATCAAAATTAGTGTTCAAAAAGGTTTTTTTCATATTAAAATAAAATCATAAAGTTGACACATTCATACAAATCGTCACTTTTGCAACACTTAAATCATCATTTTCCAAGCTTTGTATTTGTGTGACAAAACACTTTTTGAATGCTTGCTCCTCATATGTACTTGGTATTATAATAGAATATAAGCAATATTTTGATGAATATGTGTAGTGCCATCTATACTGAGTCAATCTTTAAAATATCTAAGTCGAGTGTATATTGGGCAAAATTATTCTCAAAAACACACAGTATCTCTGGGACGTATTAATGATTTATTTGCGCGGTATTCAAGCGGTTAAAGAAGTTCAGTGTAAATTAGGGATTGCAATAACGGACGGATATATTAAGACCGGTATTTCAGTATTTCATATTAAACACCGGTATTGCAGATATCGGTATAGTTAAAATAGGATGTACTCAGCGGAGCTACGGGACGCTGGAATGACATGGAAGGAAGCAAGAATACCGACGGGGTGTTACAGTCGTATTTTTCGGAAAAAAATATATTCTTCCGTTATCATTCAAATCCACAGCGATATACCGATGTAAAGTAAACCGGTTTGGAGTCAAAAGTAAGAGTGATTTTAAGAGCGTCGAAAACGGATTAACTCCCGATTGGTAAGGGGGAAAACTTGACAAAAAATACTTTTCAATTAGTACACGAATTGACCACCAGACCGGGGTTAACCGTAAATTCTTGGTGAGCTACCTTTGTATTTCAACTTTCTCTGGCAAATAAAATGAATGTTTTTTTTACTAGCACCGATGATACGAGGTTTTTTTTAAACAATATAGTTTCAACTAAATTAATACCACGGCGACATAACAATGAGACTACCTCTCGTTGAGCATTCAGGACACGGCGTATTCGATAAACATGCGACCGCGAAGTAAGGATACCTTTGAGAATAAAACAATACTGAATACATAAAATGAAGCGCGCACGAGCAATATTAACAATGTCTTACATGCAAAATCGACAGGTTTCAAAGGAACGCAAGACAATCGAACCGCGCCCCTCTCGAAAGTCACGAAGCGAAATTCGGCCTAGGGCCAAGTGCATAATATCTGTCAGGATAGGTGTATTCATACAAAAAATTGAAACAACTTTTTGGATAGATTCGATAGTTTAGAATTCATTCGTCGCCCGCTGCGGTCTAGTTAGTTAGTTAGAGCTTGCTCTCCTGACCAGGCGGGTCTGGGTTCGATTCCCGGTAAGGTCAGTGTCAAATTAAGTTTTTTTTTTTCAATTTAAAACTGAGACTTGTGATGTCAATTTACCTCGAGTTGATCTCGAGTGACTGGCAATAAATTCTTATCGAGCTTTTGCTCGAATGACCTTTCAACTTTAAAATATTTGGCTTTAGCTGTAATGCCAAATATTAGTTTGTTTTAATTAAAATTTGTAATTTGAAAATATAAAAAATAAAACTTGATTTTTTAAACGACTGTCGTTTATCTTGGGAAACATTTGAAAATTAATCAAACGGAATAAGTTAATAATTCCCGGATTATTTAATCAATTTTTTTTTTAATTTGTAAATGGTTCGCATGCCATCCAAATTCTCAAACGTGCCACCTTGGGCACGCGTGCCGTAGGTTCGCCATCCCTGAACTAGGCATTACTGAAACTGGGATAACTGTACTCATGATCCTTTTCAATACCGAAATAACTTGTTTGAAAATGCAAAAATATCGGTATTGAAAATTAAGAAATAACGTCTTAATTTCTCTGCTCATTAATTAAACTAGTTTTACCAACACGGATTTTATGACCTAACATAACACCCCGTACAACAACAAGACCGGCTGATAATTCTCGCAACGAGCGAGACCGGTCATGAAATTAGTAAAATATGTATTTCATTTTGTCGGAAATTTTCCACAACCTGGTATTTTAAAAAGTACAAGTTTTCAAGAGATACATAAATGTACTTTACTCTATACCGCTATCGTTTTCTATCGCTCTAAGCACCACTGAAATGGTTTTGTCCTCAATATCTGTGATGAAGTTAATAAGGCAGAAGGTAAAGACGTTTCCATCCATGCCACCATCTCCTTCATACCAAACACAGCATAAGACCAAAATATTTTTTTGCCAAAATGTTTGCATTTAATTAAATAAAGCATGAAATAAAATATGTTCTGGGATACGATATA
Organism: Himalopsyche tibetana; assembly: GCA_030503985.1. Taxonomy (NCBI): domain Eukaryota; kingdom Metazoa; phylum Arthropoda; class Insecta; order Trichoptera; family Rhyacophilidae; genus Himalopsyche; species Himalopsyche tibetana. The sequence goes on from JAPJYX010000022.1 coordinate 10,678,242, forward strand.
GTGGTATATGTGTGTATTGAAATATTTATAATATTAGAAAAACTCAACTGACAAAAATTCAGATACGTGTTTGTATAAAATTAACGACGATTTGTATTATAGTGGCTTTCCGTCGAGAATGAATCTGAAGCAATTCAAAATAATGATCAACATGTATTGGCCGTAGTAATAATTAATAAAGACATTTTTTTATTGCGCTAAGATCGCGCAGATATTTTATAACCACTGTCTCGTAAAATATAATTTAATAAAGGTATTTAATTTACATTCAATCGAAGGAAACATTCAAATTATTTGTAATGTATACGAAGTTTTATTAATAACAAATTGAAAACCCTGCTATTCCGTGGAAGTATTCCAGTTATTTTTGTAGGCAAGTCTCGATTAATGTCATTCTATCGTGCACTAAATTCTTCAGATAGTAATTAACGCAACTATTTGTAGTTCCATACCATGACCAAGGAACTAGGGCATATAGGAAGTACATATTTCAATTCTGGGTGTGCCGTGGGTAGAATGTTTAAAAGTTCCTGGAGATCAATTATTCAAAATAAAAGAATACACGTACTAAAGAGAAATATTAAAAGCAGCGACACCATGAACACACAGACCCGTAATCATCAGATAGTTTATAAATTTTACAGGTTTTTTTTTTATAATTGTACCATCAGCTGAAAAGTTTACAAAGTGCAGCAACATTAAAGTTGTTTTAGCACAGCTATAAAAATAGTTTTCGCGTTTCTAATCGATTTAAAATTGGAACGTTTCTTTAAATTTTATATTTGCGATTCCAAAAAAAACAAAACATATGCATAATAACTGTAAGTTACAATTCAAATAAAATTAATAGAAACGAAACCGAACGGGAATAAATCAAACATCCGTTCGATTGACAGTAGTATTTTAAGTTGAAAGGCATTTAAAAGTAATGATCTGCCCCCCAGTGCGACACGAATCACGACTGACAACTGTACCAGTTTGTAAAAAAGATACTCCGAGTGACACACGCTTTTCGTAATTGGTAAAAATTGAGGAAAATGCACAACAAAATATTGAAACATGCGATCCCAAGCGGATGTTTAACGCGAGATGATAAACACTGCGGTTTGGTTTATTTGGTCTGCACCAACAACATTGTATTATCTTGAATCGAGATATTGTCTAAAATTAGTAAAGCAATGATGCCTTATTCGTCATTTAACAAAAAATACTTCAAGCAGGGCCTCCAATCGCGGTATCCCGTCCAATTGTGTGATCCCAAAATCCCGGGATAGCGAAAAATTGAAAAAGTTGCGCGAGGGCTAAAAAATAAAACCTTCTTAGTAACCAAAAGAAAAAGTACCTACATATTCATAACTGGGTGTGACTGACTTATACATGTGGAATCATAATTTATACAATTGTGTTGTTATCATGCATGTTGTTGCAATATCATGCATAGCCTTTTTCGTCGACTTCACTTGCAACGTGAGTAAATGTATTAATTGATTTGGCATTTACTTGGTAGAACTCCATTTATAACAGATTAAAATAACAAAGTATTTTAGCTCTACAGTTTTTAATAATTTTATTCGTTGATAGCTATTTCGGCTTGCGCCATCGTCAGAACTATGTTGTACTATTGTTGAACTATTGTGTATCTCTTCAGAGCCAGTATATATAGCTGAGCAAAAGATTAGTTTAAACATAGTTCTGACGATGGCGCAAGCCGAAATAGCTATCAACGAATAAAATTATTAAAAACTGTAGAGCTAAAATACTTTGTGAGTAAATGTGTTATGCGAAAATATTAAGGGGAGGGTAAAGGATCGGTGCAACGAAAATCGATGATATTTGAATACTTGATCAATTTTGAATAAAATTACGTACATTTTTTATATATTGCGTTGAGACAGATGCGAGGAACACGCGGCTTTGTAGGTCCTCGAGGAATTTTAACTATTTTTTTTATTATTATTAAACTGTTTGTTGCGAAACAACGTACCTTCATATAGGTTTCTAAGAATATCCAATTGAATCGTTCAAATTGTGGACATTCACACACGTTTTGTCACTAAGGAACCTGGTTTCGCCTTTCGACATATTCAGGCGTTCAAGTGCGCGGATGGACTTGAACTCACGTGTAATAAATAAATGTATCACTAGGTTAAAAGCTTTTGATGGCGACATGAATTAACTTTATTTATGATTTGATTTTAATGACGTTCAATTAGCTGAGAAAATACTTATTTACTTAGCAAATAGTCTTTGTAGGTTTTTGAAATTAAATTAGATACCATCGTTGAAATCGATGTTATATAATCGCAATTCCCTACATATTTAAATATTGGCTAATTTCAAGTATTACATATTCATTTTGAATTTATATTAATTCAAATTTAATATTGTTGTTCCACCAAGCTCCTTCAGTCGAAATCTTAAATTATATCTAACTAAAGTTTCTCGAATAGGCTTTTTTATGGCACGGATAAATGAATGAGGTAATTCGATATGAATAAGTACTTTAACACTGCGGTAGGCAGTATCAATTTCACACTTAGATTAGATCATAGGTTCCCAACCTTTTTCGGGTGGCGACCCCTTTTTATAAAAGCCGTGACTAGGCGACCCCCCGAGGAATTTGAAATCCTCGATTTGCTATACTTTTTCCCCGGATTGTCCCCGAAACTCATTTTTTTTAGCTCACCGGGTAAAGTTGGCGACCCCCCAGAAAACCCTTGGCGACCCCCAGGTTGGGAACCCGTGGATTAGATTGTAGATTACTTAGATTGTAGATGCACTATTTTGAATGTTAAGCCTACACCATATGAAGAGATCCGACATGGCAAAGTCCGCAGATGTATGGTCAAACTCTTGACTCACTTCACTACAAGAGAAAATTCCTGGTTCACTGATCCATCGACGCGACCGGCGTGACGTCATCGGCACGTGACTATCGCAAGGTGACGCACGCCCGGGGAATCCTACTGCAATCGTAAGTGTCGTCATCCAGGTGCTTTCGAATCAATATAATCAGGTGAAAACGCAACGGAAGTCTTCCATTTAGTATTAACCTTCGAGTACCTATATCTTGAAAAATCACACGGGTTCCGGAACGGGGTACAATTGTACCCCCCAGAATTTTTCTCATTTAACGAAGTAAAAATTAAAATAATAAATGTCAGCAGTTCGAATGTTGATTTTGAGCATGCCCTGTCAAAATTAAGAGACAATTTGTCTTTTTGAATCATCCATATCATATTGCGTTGACGATACGTCAGGCGTATAGAAGCGGTAGAAATCCATCATGTCAATAGAAGCGGCGAGAGCAGACTGAACTAATCGTAAAGCGACGTCGTTCTCCCGGCGCGGGCGCAGGGTACGATGACATCAGGTGTGTGGAGTTTGCGCTCGGCACACGCACACACTCAAACGCAACGTGTATATGTGACCCAAATACCATTTGTTAACGAAAAACGTGAATATCCATTTTATTTTCTACAATTTTTCAGATTTTTTTTTTGCATTGTATTCAGTAGGATATGTTTGTAGATTACAATAAATATCAGCTAGATATTACCGATATTTAACAAATGGTTGGTAAAATAAGAATTTAGGGGCACAATTGCACCCGCTCCGGAACGCGAAGGTTAAAATCCCTCAAAATTTACGGTGCTCCAAGATTGCCCGACGGTAAGTAGCGCACTTCTTGAGAACCAGTCGGAAGGGATTATGATTATACTTCTATACATCTTTGCCATCTTTCGTGACAAATCACTCAATGACTAACACCAAAAAAATGAAACTTGTAACAAAACCATGGTAATTAGATTAAAGCATCTCAGACTACATTTATATTAAAATTTAAGAAATAAAAACGTGTAAGAAAGTTTAAGAAAATGATGACGAATTTTACACTTGTATGGATTTCTCCATTGAATGTTTTCTAAAATGGTTACAAAACCTTTACAATAAAACTTATTTAACTAAAATATCGTATTATTTTGGTTGTCTTTAAAAGATGGCTTTTTCATTAAACCAAAAAATGTTAATATAAAATTAAATTTGATATTTTTGCTATTTCACTAACAGTGTTACACATTATAACACGTATTTCACTTTTCTGATAAACATCTTCAAACTAATTATTGTATTGTTTTTACGTTAATTTAATTTACCGTCGAATCCATCGAAAGCAGGAAATTGTTATTTGCATTGGACTTCTTTTTTGAGCTACCGATAAATTATAACGCAATTGACCTAAAAGTGAATAGATAAGTACTAGAAACTGTTTATAAAAAGCCTAAGTAATTATTATGTATTACGGCCACAACACGGAGCGGAAAATGTTTAGATAATAAACTTGTATGGGAAGAGACCGATTAGCTCACGACTTGTTTGTAAAAACAATAGCTTCCATAATTGCAGAATCATTTACACGGAGAGCCGAACCGATCGAGACAATAAAATCATGATTATCGATACACCCACAGCCCTTTGAACTATTCAAGCGCCCACCGCCAATCTGGGGATCTTCTTAACAATGGAAGGTAGGCAATTAATCCAATATCGACTGCTTGCAAGGAGCGACCCAACAGTTTACACAAGAATATTACAATTTTACAAAACAATACAAATATTCGTATAATGTGTTAAATATAATGTTTGACACCGATTTACGTCTACAATGGGAGGAGTAATGCACTATATAATGTGATATACAGTGGAACCCCAATTGCACGGTTGCATTCCATTGTCGTTACTACGAGACGGTCGTCTGTGCCGCGTATACAGTCAAATGTTGGCTAGCGTCTGTGTATTCAACACGTACCAGGCTATACACGTTTAGCGGGCGACTGTCTATGTGGGGGATTTTGGCGCCCTTTGAATTTGAATAATTGGTATCTAAATATTTCGTCAATATTTTTTTTATTATATTTTTTGCGGAAAGATCCAAATCCCTAATTTTGTATGAGATTCACACCACCAATTACACTACCCCGAATTACAATGTCCCGACTTTAGTGTAAATGAGGGTTTTACTGTACATTCCATACATATCGACTGTGGAAAGGAAAAAGGACTTAACCCACAGTTTCTTCAAAACAGGTTTTTTTCGATAATCACAATGTATTAAACTTGATACACATTCTATCAAAAGAATGCAAGCTGCAAATGCCGAATTAGTATCTAAATTTAGCTTTTAAGTTTCAAAAAATGACCTTGTAAAAAATTAAAACCAAGAAAAAAGACTGAAATAAAGGTTTTTATTAGAAAATTTCTTTAATTAATATTAGATTATGTCAATTAAACTCCAGTTTAGAAGTCTCCGTGCACTTCAGGGTTGTGTATAATTCATAATTTGCATATGTCACAAAATCATCAAAACACATTTTTAGCGCCTCCTGTAAAATTTGATATGTGTGGGTTACGTCCTTTTTCCTTTCCACAGTCGATATGTATCTAAAAACGTGAATAAGAAAACAGCTAAAACAGGACATTTGCACACTTGTGTAAGCTAATAAAAGCTTCCTGATTTGAGTTATACTCATAAAACCTAGAAGATATTAATATTCTACAGTTGAATATATTAAAATCCTAGGACAACACCGTTACAAACCGAAATGTCAGTTATTAGCTGTGAATACCAAATGAAGACTGCCACAATTTGATTGTACAATTTTCAAGTTATTAGAAATATTGTCGTATTAAAGTCGAAACTAAAATTGCCATGCATCTTCCGGATGGTTTGGTTCAGTTAAGTTTTAATTTATGCTGAGACAAAGAAATAGAGAAAGTTGAATACTCGGAATTGTGGTAGTGTTGTTCTCGTGGTGCGTCATACAAATGCACCCTTATAGCGACATACTAATTTTTCAGTAATGGTAAAGTTTTAAACAGGGCTGTGAAGTCGTGAGAAAATCCGCGACTACTTCTACTGCGGGCTCCGATTTAAAAAGAAAAGATCCAGAATTTTATTCATAGTATTAGCGTATTTTTAATAATTACTGAAATGCATGCCGTCACGTCAGTGGTCTGGGAAAAACGTTGAAACTAGATGAGTCACGTGTTTCGTATGCCTCCGGAAAGTCTTATTTTGCCTGACTCCGGAGAATTCCGGAGGCGGAGGTCATGGGAGGACGCTAAGAAATTTACGGAAGGCAGGTAGGTGCAGCCATAAACTCAGGAACTAGGAACTAATATGACCAAAGAAGAAAAATAAATGCACAACTTATGTAAATTATTGTTTTTTAAAAAAGCCGGTCCATGTTTTTACGACTCCGATTCCTCCACACAAAACACCACGACTTCCGACTCCACAGCCACAGTTATAAAGGTGTATTGTTGATAAGAGATTAGTCCACCGACATTCACAGCTATTCAAAATATACCACTTAGACTTAGTCATTCGTCAGACTTTTTTCATATAGAATTGAATGAATCATAGCTATATTATTATATTTATTTAGAATTCAGTAGTTTCTAGCAATATGACAAATTATCGAGAAAATGCACAAAAAGGCAATAAAAATAACTGTAATTTTTCATCGAACGTGTTATCTATCGTGGTAAAACCATGGCGTCGCGCGATTATCACAAGTTACAAGTAAATTCTATTCACCGATCATAAAATTGTGAAATCGCGGGTGTCGTAGATGAATTTCAACCACTCGCTATAAGTCGCGCGATCGAATCGCGTCATCCGGACATGCGTTTGATTATCACTATCGGTCATTGGGCGTGGGTCATTACATCTCCCACTCAAGTAAAAAAAAATCATAACGATTATAAATTGTGGACAGTCGAATATCAGAGTGTTAAAAAAAAAAACTTTTCGTTACTATTTTATGGCTTCAATGTTTCGATAAATCAACCATGTCCACGCGATGTTTTTCCTTTTTCCTTTATTGTTTATTACATCAAAAAAATAATTTACATAAATAATTCATGGTGTATTAAAGTGGTCGGCGATGACACCAAAAACGGCTCGATCCGGAGTTCCTCCGATGGGCAAAACGCCTCGGCGCAACAATGTTTTATTGCTGACTCAGTTCCTTTCATTTCCGACTTTCGGCCTGCCGGCGTGCAGACATAAAATTATTATATAAAGCGCGAAAAACCACGTTTGACCATACATACCAACAGTGCTGCTGCCAAATCACTGCAATATAAAAAACAAGCGACCAGTATTATCATCGATTCAATTTATTATAGTTACATACTAGAACAGCGATTTCCAACATGGGAGGCGTGGACTATTGCAAAGAGAGGCGCGAAGAGTCAAAAATATGTATTTGCTCTCTAAAACGTGTCTTAATTACTATATGAAATAGCAAAGGGAGGCGCGAAGATATTTTTTCTTCAAAGGGAGGCGCAGTAGCATAGAGGTTGGAAATCACTGTACTAGGACATTCAATACCTGACCCTTTTTCTAACCCCGGGATTTCGGGATTGAACATTCACCATTTTTGCTCGGCGATTTTGAAAACCTGGGAATTTACGGATTTCCTAAAATGAAAAGACGCGAGACTGGATTTCAAATTTCAAAAATCCAGGAATTTGCGAAATTGCTATTTTTTTTTTTAAAAAAAAAGGACCTTTTAAGCTCTTGCGCGAATTTCTAAAATTTTCTCTGTGTGCCTATATTCAACAACTTTTATAGAATGTTGCATTTCTTGCCGTCAATCCCGGAATTAGTACTATCACCGAGAAGCTTCTTTAACTATAACATAATATTGTTTATCATTTATTGAACGTATTAGAAACATGATTTGTTTAGTGATAGACTTGTGTGTGAAAGGGACGGACACACAAGTAACAAGAATAATTTCAACAGCACCACGGGACATGACTTTAAGGAGGTGACACACAATAAAAACTGAAAGAATTGAAAACATCAATATTAGATCTTGACCTGATAAAATTTTATCTAATCTTTCATTTTAATCATCGACGTTTGGTTACAGATGCGGTCATTTCAAAGAATATCTACTTTATTACAAAGATTCGGCTCAATAATTTGGAGTGTGCGGACTAGCTTTCAATTATATTATACTATTATATGTGTGTATTTATCTTTATCTTTCTTCCAAGATGTTATTTCAAATATAATAAGTCACCGATTTTCCGAGAATAAACACGCAGTCATTTCAATCACATTCCTTGTAAATTGTTACTAAGGCTACATCGTATGCATTCTACACAGGTAGAGGTTGTGACGTCATCGGGAGTGCATCCGTCGCGGTGGACGGTCTGCGTAGCCGCGTGGAAAAAATGCAGGCAGAGGAGGGTCGACATTGAAAAACAGGAACGCGCGGAGAAGGTCGCGGCCTCCGCAACACGCGATAACGCAGTAATCCAAAGGTGAAATTATACAGACGGTAAAGAACGGGCCACAGACGCACTAGCGCTCCGACCTGGACCGCCACGCATCGATATGTCGGCTGTCTCTGTTTAGTGTTAAAATCAAGCATACTTCAAAACAAACTGTTTCTCAACTCTGCGACTGCAACGTATCTGCAAACATTATCTGCAAACTTCGGAACATGTTCAGAACACAGAAAAAAATGACCCCCTATAAAACTTTGTAAATGGGACGTAGAGTAGCGAAATTATTCATTTTTTTAAATTTAATCTTTCTTTCAGAAAAGGGTGGTTCAGCGACCAACTGACAACCAGTTCTCGTAAAAGTGCCTTCTGTCAAGTTCTCCACTAGGAGTCCACATATTACACATTAGAAGGAAGCAAGTATAAAACAAATTGGACAACAAAACAGTATAAGTGTGTGTGTATTCAACTTATTAAGAAAAACACAATATTCCTTCGTACTTATTTTCACTTGTATTTATCAAGATCAGGACCGGTTTCGCTCATGGCGAGCATTATCAACTGATAGGTCTCACTCAGTTGAAAATGCTCGCCACGATCTCTCCTGATCTTGATAAATAAAAGTGGAAATAGGTACAAAGGAATATTGTGTTTTTCTTAATATAAAGCATTTCCACCAAGTATTGGCAGTGGACACCCTAAAAGTGATTTTAATTTAACAATTATCTTTATTAGTTTAATTTAGCAAGACATCCGTGCGTTATCGCGAATCAATAATTTAAGTGGAGATATAGATAAGAGATTGTACCACTCCTTTGACAAATAAAAGCCTGACAAATAAAAGGGACAAAATGTTCATTCATGACGCGGGAAATGTTGCATGTCGACGTTCTCGCGAGTGAGGGCATTGGCGCAACATGACAGCAATATGTAGATACATGAAATACATCATTACTTTGATAAAAAATAAATAAAACAAACACATACAATTAAATTTGATTAACGTTTTTATTCCACTTTTTGTGCTACAACTTGCGACACGTGTTTCGGATCTTTGAGAAGCATCATCCAATTATAGCATTTTTTACGAATAAACTAAAAATTGATTCAACACACACGTGTCACAGGTTGTAGCACAAAAAGAGAAATAACGAAGTTATCAAGCATAATTTTATATTAAAAATGAATTTCTACAAAGTTACCGCCGAATCTATCAAAGAAACTTTGATACATTTCAGTTATATTTAGTATTTAACCGCTTGAATACCGCGCAAATAAATCATTAATATGTCCCAGAGATACTGCGCGTTTTTGAGAAAAATAATTATGATCAATATACACTCGAATTCGATATTTTAAAAACCTATATTGACTCGGTATAGATAGCACTGCACATATTCATCAAAATATGTCTCATATTCTATTAAAGTACCAATTTTAAATGTCTTGGGCATCCGTGTTCGCTTGCATATTTTTCGCACACCGGTGTCCGTTTGGTATTCAAGTGGTTAAACTATTATACCATTTCACACACTTTTCAATAACTTTGATACTTTAGTCGCTATTTTTTTTTTGTTAACATGAAATTATGACGCGATGCCTGTCAAAAAATATGACGTCGTATATAAACTATGGAGTTTTTCATTGTAGTGAGCTTTTTAGGTATTATAATCAAACTTTACTCAAATAACGTTTGTTCATACGCAGCACTGACGAACATAACTTCAACGCGTGACACGTCTGCCGCAACAAATGTGAACCCTCGTGTTTACAAGCATACTGTTTAGTGACATGTTTCCCGGGACATGAACATAGATGTTGAGCGTCATGTCCCGCTAAACTGTTCCCCAAATATATTCCTAGCTTAAGAGGGCGTCACCAGCGTACATGGTTTTAAATACTTTTAGAAACACGATTCACGATCTCAAGTGCATTTCACGGAATTTAATGCTACATTATCTAACTCCATTACTCATTCCATCATGCCACCGAATCTTGAATGACTCGTGCAACAAGGGATAATGTTAAATATATTTTCTTGCGATATAGTGAATAATATTTCATACATACATAAAATTAAGTTAATTTGTTAAACCATTAATTTATTGGAAACGCTGTAGAAGACAATAAAAAATCAAAGTATTTTCACACAATAGAAAATTGTAAATAAAAATATCCTGAATGAAGTACAATGAATGTGTACTTGATAAACGACCTAAACACAAACCAATTCTCGGTTTGAAACTATATCACATGCGTGAATACAATGATAATGTGAAATAATTCATAATATTGACGTTAATAAATTTTCATGTAATAACTGTCCAGCCGAATACATCGGACACACAGCTGCAAGTTTTAAGAGTAGACAAATTTTACGTAACACAAGATATTTTAGAATAAGATTTTTTAAAATTTGTAAATCATTTTTAATATACATGATACAGTGTATTTACACGGTTAATAAATCATTTAAATATTAACGACTCTAATGAAATAGTACAGCTGACTAAGATCAACACCATTAATGAAAAAATATACAGTACGACCGGGTGCTGAAAGCAAATAAAAAATACAGGCGGACGGAAATGCGGAGAAATATTAAGGCTAAACTACTTACTACAATGGAGCTTTTTAATAAATATGCGACACAATAACACAAATAAGTACTACGTTTGATCGTGTATCATTAGTACTTATACGTAGCTAAATTTCCAGATCTCAAATGATCATAGATTATACAAAATGTGTTTTAGAAATCGGATGCAATATCACAAATAAATTTAAGCCATTGATATTTTTTTGTCAATTACTTCTTTGGAAATTCTTTTTTTAAGTTTTCTTTTCCAATTTCGAACTGTATTCTATTCGGAATTACGATAGCGATGTAAAATAATAGGCGTGTTATTAATATTTGATAAAAGTTTTGCCCTCAGATTAATGATAACGAGGTTGATTCTCGGCATATTGATGTGCGTAATATTTGCAGAGAGAACGCCACTTAAGTGCTTGGTATTAATATTTCCAGGAAAATATTTAATATATAATAAATATTTCGCAGTTACAAATTACATTTTATTACTATCACGGTGAATTATCGTGGATCAATTACGGTTTTGTATAAATTACAACGGATAGGGTCTTCTTTGTCATTTTCGTCGTGCTTTTTTTTCAATATACGCAAGAGTAGTTTTGATTTCAACATTTTGGATACATCGCAGACCAGCAACTAAACCGTCGCAATTCAAAAATTTTCACACGGAGAAAATGACTACTGTGTTTTCGAAATATGTTTGCATGTGGAAATAATTTTATAATTATGCCAACGTGCGGATAAACTACAAAACTATTTGTAGCAGTTTAGAATATTTGGTAAAAGTAGTCATGGATTATTACATGGATTATTACGGCGATAAACTTCACAAACTAAGCTAAAAACAACGCCACGATTTAAAGTTATTTTTTGAGAGCTTTATAATCGCGTTAAAACCACACATTATTACGAAGAACACTGATAAATTATGCGAAATGTACTGAAAAATATTTCGTATTTCGCATAATTTATCAGTGTTCTTCGTAATAATGTGTGGTTTTAACGCGATTATAAAGCTCTCAAAAAATAACTTTAAATCGTGGCGTTGTTTTTAGCTTAGTTTGTGAATTTTTTCACCGTAATAATCCATGACGAGCTATACTCTATAATTACCAAATATTTAATGTTGAAAGTACTTAGGTATAGAGATGATTTTTGTTGGATTCACAATATAAGGAAGAATTCACGAGAGACAACTAACTGCCTTGCAGGCAATGAATACACTTTACCTCTTTTTCGAGAGCGACTGTGACATGGCCGCTAGTCATGCCGCTATATCCTTGAGGGTTAAAATATGGTTATTTCAATTTTTGTGTTATGACACTGATTAAAAATAAAATAATATTTTATTTACATAATCGTTTTTAAATAGAATTTTTCCTCATCATGCCTACATAATGATAGATTAACAAGCTAACTTTTTCCATCCTGATGCATGAAAATAGAAGTTGATTAACTGGCTTACAACTAACCCTCGTCAAAAAACTATATTTAAAAAAAAATATTATGCTTGAAAGATTTACTAATATACATATAGTTCCGGATGCATTCACGCACTAAAAATTTGAAAAGCTCTGGTACAAAAAATAAATAAATGGAAAATGAATTGGCGTATTAAGATAGAGGTCGCCTTACGCTGGAAATGCGATACAACATTAATCCGCCAATAGAATGAACAGAAAAACTCTACACTGCATCACCACTTCCTGATGAGTAATTTTTTTTTTTGAATCACTAAATTAATTATAAATACAAACCGAAAACTAGCCGACAGTTCCAACCTAAGCACAAACGAATGATCCAGTTAAAAAAAACACCAGGTTTGAGTGTGGTGGCGAATCTGCAGTAGGTGATATTTTTAAATTCAACAGTCAGCGAGACCTGCAGCTAGGGTTGCCAGATTTCTTGCAAGTCAATCCGGGACATTTGTCCGATTTGCTGACTTTCGAATCAAAAAACCCAGGAATTTACCGATTTGCCCAAAATACCAGCGTGACTCGTTTTTTTTTAACTTTCCCGAGACTTCCGAATCCAAAAATGCAGGAATTAGTTAGTTAAATAGTTTTCTCTAAATTTCCGGGACAATTTAGTACCCATCCGGGGTACGGGACAGCGATTCCAATTCCGGGACACCTGGCAACCATACCTGCAGCATATTTCGATAGTTTATTTCCTCGTTGTATTATATCATAATTCTCCCTGATTTTATTTCAAATATGTATTTAATTTGAAATATCAATAACTAGCGCATTGACGATTTGTTGTGCTACTACTTATTTTATATATTAAACTTACATGCATGCATGTCAAAACATGCCCGTCTTGACATAGAAACAATATGTCATATTATCATTTTTAATGTGTTGACTGTTTTCGAAGTGTTACAGAAAGAAGAACAATTCAATTAAAACAGCGAGATAATGTTTAAAAAAACCCCAGATTGCTTATCGTTCTTCGAAACCCTACTCATATTTAATATGTGTAATATTATAATTGTACCTAATTTGAATTAGAATGTTAGAGTGAATAACATGATGCATTGTGTATCTCTTCGGAGCCAGTATATATGTATAGCTGAGCAGTGGCGGCCGGTCAATGTGGCATTGGATCAATGCACCCCTTGTATTTGCAGGGGCGGTTATATTTCAGGAAATAATATTCAAACATAACATTTATACTATTCACTCATTTTAAATTCTTCATGTTTTTATTGTCTATAATAAATATTTTAGAAATCGAAGCGTGTTAATTAGTTATAGACAATAAATACATGAATAATTTAAAATGAGTGAAATATAACCGCCCCTGCATATACAAGGGGTGCATTGATTCAATGCCACATTGACCGGCCGCCACTGTAGCTGAGAAAAAAAGTAAGTTTAATCATAGTTCTGACGATGGCGAAAGTAATAAATATAAAAACTGTAGAACTAAATACACTTTTATTTTTATCCTATTTAAAAAAGGGTTGAAACATCGGTTAATTTTTTTATACTAAATTTTTATTCAGTGTTTCTCTTCAGAAAATACGTTTTTAGAAAATATAAAACGTCCACTGATCACTTATAAAAATATTTCTTCTGAAACGGAAAATCCTCTTTTTCTGGTTAATGGAGTAGGTTGAATGTTGTTGAAGGCATCAAATATAAGACCCGTAATGGTAACAAATCTTTACTCCGGAGCAGATTGATGCATATCTATTGAAGGAGCGTTCAATTCAATCATTGATAACTTATAACGATTTTTGTATACAGCTGGGAAGTAGGTGCTTCGTGTAATAACTTTCACTGTCTTCTTTCGCGCTGTTCGCTTGCCTGTGATAGGAAGTGCACGTTTTCCCTTTTAAATTTCCAACTCTCGTTGAACGCGAGATGTTATAATATGCACTTCATTCTGTTGCATAACCAATTATGGTGCACCAGAGAGATTCGCTATCAATATATTATCGCATTATTACTTCAATAAGTAAGTAAACTTCAACGTTGCCCATTTCCTTAAAGTAAACTATTCAGTTTTTTTTGTAACCATCTTAGTGAACTAATACTTATTTCAAGTTAATCGTTGTGCGATATCTAAGTCACACAGACCTCTCTTTTCCGAAGGGAGTGAGGACAAATATAGTGGCTAACTGATCCCCGATGGTAAGATAATTTAGGAGAGAATTTTATACTTCATATAATACATGATTTCAAACACTCATCCGTAAATAGATATAAAAAAATAACTTTTAAAACTGTCAGTGCTGGGATTCGATCGCGTAAACAGCACAAACGAAAACACCGACTGTGTAGCTGGCCCTTAAGGAACTTAGTGAAAAAACATGTTTTAACATTTAGCACCCTTAGGACGTATATTTTTAGCACCGTAAGGGAAGTGTTAAGCGAATAAGTATAGTCGGATTATGTCGTACAAGATTTGTTCCAACACGAATTCTCAGTACACAGAATATTACGATCATTGAAAAAAAATAAATATGAAAATTTGACAAAAGGAGCAAATGTTTAATAATAATACCTACCGAGAATCGTGTTAGATTATAATGCTAATTTACTTTTTTCTTCTATGAGTAAGAAAACATTTGAAAGATGTGTAACCTGATGTATTTTTCACCTCTATGTATTTTTCAAGCTTTTCTATAAACATTACGAAGTGGAAGGCATAATGAAGATTCAGTTGAATACATACCGAGACTTTGTGGGGTTTGAAGCAAACAAGTATTTTTTTTTTGTTGATTTTTCCTCGGATCGCCATCGCGTCGAAGCGATTAATTAGGCACGTGGAAAAATATAAAAGACAGTATGAAACGCCCAAAAACCTGTTTTCGGTAAAGAAATATGTACCCTACCATCAGCGGCACCGGAGTCAAACATTGACATTACTTTTGTGGTTGATAAAATTCATATAATCGATAAATAAAAAAAACACTGCTAACTGTTAAACTGAAGTATGTATTACTTTTGTACCTATATTATTATACTGTAGTTTTTATTTAAAACATCTCCGCTACGAATCAGGAGCATAAGGACCTCTTTTTCTTTTCATCCCGTTTTTTTATGAACATGTAAGGGAGGGGTAGGCAGAATTAAGAATCGCAATACCGGTATTACCGAAACCGGGATATCTGTATTAATTGTATATTTTCAATACCGAAATAACGGTTTTTAAAATACCAAAAATATCGGTATTTCGGTATAGAAAATTAGCTTAAATAGAAATGATCACATATTTAAATAAAAAATCGTTCGCAACGAATTGAAATATTTGAAATCTGCCAAGAGTTGTATCAATATTGACAGGTTCCAGAATTTATGACTATTTTTTATGGTGTATAATATTTTAAGAAGTCGTAGGTTATTTAAAAGAAAATCAGCCATTTATGATATGTTTTTAACACTTCCTCTACAGCGCTAAAAAATCCTTCGATATGTTACTGGCCCTTAAATAACCTAGTGAAAAACATGTTTTAACACTTGATGGACGGTAAAAACCCAGGACGTACATTAAAAAAAAACATGTTTTTCACTTGGTCCTTTAAGGAACGGCAACATATCGGAAGTATCTTTAGCACCGTTGGGGAATTGTAATGGTTTACCCGTCCGGTATTGAGATTTCAATTCGTCGTATTTTTATTTTGCTTGATTTAAACATTTTTCGTTATACCGGTTATTGGTATTTAATATTGGTCATGTCCATTTAATCTATGTTCATATCGAGCGTTGGATTCATGTTATCATTAACGTGTGATGAATTTTTCTTAACCGCGTAAAAAATGCGTAAACCGGGGTTTGAATGGATATTCTTATGGGCAACTGCCACCGAGGGCTTTACATTTCAGTAAATGAGTATAAATTGCGGTTGCGCAGAGTTGAAGGAATGCTGCGCCTATTTTCAGTGTTTATTGACGCAATTACGAGATTGCTTATGCACTAACGAGACAATTCAATTAAGGCCGTTGAAACACATGGTGTAAAATTAACTACTACTGCCGATTCAATGTGTAAATCATTCAACTACGATTGCACTCCATTAGCCACACACTGAAGTATATTTCATGTTACCAGGACCGTGGCATCGGTTGAAGGGTAAGTAAAAGCTTTCATTTGAAGATATTCATTACAATACAATTTCAACCCTTCTTTTGTCCATTTATATTAGTAAAAGTTAACCGATTTCATTAAACCAGATTTATTATAACGATAAAACTGAAGCTTTAGTTATAAATACTTTTTATCGAAAAAAAATAATCCAAAAAAACTATAAAGTTTTAAAAAATTATATCGTTTTTATAAATACATATGTAGTTCCTTCCCACCTATTCTGATATTTTCAAAACTGGACATAGCGATTAGTAAACCACTAGTCCTGTCCTGGCCTTATCCTCCTATCTCTACTACTTACTCTCTTTGAATGAGGTTGAGCGACTGATTAATTAAACAGTTCTCGTATAAAAAAAAAACATCTGTTAAATATCTCCAGGAGGCCATATCCTCCACATTTGGGAGCGGACACGAATAAAATATATTTTTTTCTGAAAAAGTAGAATTCGCAAATTTCACACAATCTAGGGACATATAGTATTATCTGAATGAAGCTATATATCCAAGTATTATTTAAAACAATGAAAAAAAAAAAACCTATTCGGTACTATGGTCGGAGCTGCTCAATACAGCGACAATAAAACTACGGTCTGTAAGTAATAAATTTTAATAATAAAAAAAATACTTGACAACCACTGGTATCAAAATTATTTGCCCAGAATGAGACCAGAAATGTTTTTCGAAACATTTTTTTATTTATTTGTTTATTTGCAACTCAATATTCACTGTCTATGAATTTGCTGCTATTCTTCCACAAAATCTAATTCAGGGTTAATATGTTTTCAATAAATTAGTGTATGTCATAGTATCAATAGATTCAGCGGTAACTTTGTGGAAGTTCTTTTTATCATAAATTACATTTGATAACTTTGTTATCCATATACCTGTGGAATAACAAGTTAATGAAATTTAATATATAATTTAGGCACCCACTTACTTTTTTTATCAATATATTTTGAACTATGAATGGGAACTATTTGAAAATATTCCAAACATCAATTAGATTACGAGATCAAACTTTATACAATGGTCATTTCTGTTTTATTTGCATTATTTCGTTTTTACTAAACGGACAATTTTATTGTTATGGAAAAGAAACCAAGCACAAACTATCCGTATGCTTGTTTAACAAGTGATGTAAAGATTGATAACGTTTTGACAGAACCATGCAGATTCACAACATTTACATAGTGTATCTAAAAGTGTCAAAACTCTGCAGTTAAATATCTCCTTTATGCAATTTTACAGTTGATTTCTTTTTGTTTAAATTAACCCAATTTATATTAGTAAATATCAACTAAAACGCCATATTTCACACATAGAACGTGCTATCAATAACAAATGGACGTTGCTCTCAGACAAAAGATAGTAAACGAAAATTTAAACAATATTTTTTTTTTAATATATTCATAGTGATTAAGGGGTGATTGCCCTTTTGTTTCCATGGACTGTGGTTTTAGCTATGGTTGTATCGTTATCGCTTTTTCTATGCGACTAGCCAGTGCTCTTACGATAATGAATTATTACAGTAAAATAATATAACGTAAGTATTATCTAAAAACGACGCTCGGCTTAATAATGTAGACGGAATGTGTACATACTGTGTCAAAAATAGTCAAATCCGGAACACAGACAAAAACTCACTTTCCCAATATATATTTATTTACCTCTAATTGCTTGTTAACTAAAAGGTGTTCAGCGAAGTTAAAAAATAAATTCTGTTCTTTTGAATCAGTACTCCAATATTATAGCGATATCCAATTTTTACTCAAAATTGGATATGGGCGTGCGTCATCCCAAGCTCCTAATATAATATGTTATAATTAAAGTATGCACTTACTTAATGTTTAAATTAACTAGTCGGTGTATACACAGTTAATTTCAGCCGGTTAGTTTACACGAGAATAAATGAACGCTTAAATTCTACACAGACGTAGTTAAATT
Source organism: Himalopsyche tibetana (assembly GCA_030503985.1). NCBI lineage: Eukaryota > Metazoa > Arthropoda > Insecta > Trichoptera > Rhyacophilidae > Himalopsyche > Himalopsyche tibetana. The sequence goes on from JAPJYX010000022.1 coordinate 10,696,683, forward strand.
ATTAAATAAATTAAAAATAATCATGCAGTTGTTGTCAAAAATCTCAACGTCTTGTTGACATTCTCGCCTTCTTTCTATTCAACATCTCACTTAACCTAAGCCGTAATGTCATTCTTACTCGGCTTAGTTAATTCATAGTTTGACTAGTGAAGATTCAACTTATACTACTAGTTATTGCATTCATTGGATAGTGAATGTATACATTGACGAGATTTCACACTTCAGCTTTTACATATATAATAAATACTCGGGTCAGTACGAACAGATTTTGACCCATTACGCATTCGAAGTTTTTCTGTAATTTATTCTAATATTTATACTAATACAACAATGGTTTAGTATTTCATAAACCACTTAACTTACAACTCTTAATCTCTTGAACCACCAACATGATATATTTTTTACACGCAACGAAAATACATAATATAGTAATAGTAAAATTTACAATATTGTTACTAAATCGTTATTAGTGTTATACCTGGTTATGCTTGTAAAATTATATGAAATAGACTTTTGGCTTCAATGGTATTACTGCAACTCTCATAAACCACCGGTTGGCTGTCACTGATAATTGTAAAGATTGTACATCAACGGTCATTACCGGTTTCGCTCATCGCGATCATTTTCAACCAATTGTTACAACTTTAAAGTATTCTTCAGTTGAAAAAGCTCGTTTATAAACGAAACGGTTCCGATACCAATAAATAAACATGGAATTATGCACTACAGAGTGTATTATTTTTTAATATAACTCCTTCGACCAAGTATTGTGCAACAAACACATTAAAAGTGATTAAATGTCTACTAAATAACAGTACGAAAATTAGTTTGCAGTACCTAAGATTATTGGGAGAGAAGGTACAACCAGCACCGAGTAAAGTGCATAAAAAAGCTTCGTAAATCTCACGACAAATTGTAACAAGAGTAAAAATGAATACTATCAATGCTACTTGGTAGACTACTCCATTGTTACTTTTGTTTCGCAAAATTTTGATTAATCGGTAAGAAAAATTCGTTATTTATAATATTATAATTATAGAATCTCGATCGAACTTTCATACTTAGACCATACAATATAAAAATGTGTTGAAATCACTATAGGTATGTGGTGAAGATTGCAAAGTTGATTACTTCCACATACATACAATAAAACTGAAACAAACCACTAGCACCTGCGTATTGCATTGGATCAACACTCGAATCTCGCAGCAGGTAACTCGGTCGATTGGCCATATAAGGTGTTAATATCGGAAAGTAAACAATTCATATAGGTGTGTATATGTGTGTGGCAAAGGCGTTGTGCGTACCTATATTACAGTATGACTAACTCCATAGACAGGGCAAGTAGGTATGCTGTAAACGCCGTAACGTGTACACAGAGCAGCGTTTGCCAACTGTCGGAATCAAAAAGTATGAATACATACATAGATGTCGTAAAACAACAACGAAACAGACATTTCTGACAATAAAGTTACCAGCGAGACAATTATGTGTTGAAAATTATACGCGCTGAAGACCGTTCGTTGTCAGTCGAATCTAAGTTAATCCTCAACAAACCCACTGTTTTAATATATTAGAATGGAAGGTAAAAAAGCAGTGAAATAGTGAAATCATTTTGTGAAAATGAAAAACACCTGTCCTACTTTTTCCGTCATTTTAGAATATAACCTGGTAAAGTTTCGACCAGCGAGTGCGTATTTTCGAATGGTGATAAAATAAAATTAAATATATCGACTGTGGAAAGGAAATAGGACGTAACCCACAGTTTTGTCAAAACAGGTTTTTTCGATAATAACAATGTATCAATCTTGATACACGTTCTATCAAAAGGATGCAAGCTGCAAATGGCGAATAAGTATCTAAATTTAGCGTTTAAGTTTGAAAAATGTGACCTTGTAAAAAATTAAAACCAAGAAAAAAGACTGAAATAAAGGTTTTTCCTAGACAATTTCTTTAATTAACAGCTTAACGACCGCGGACGCTTATTTGAGTCTTTGAAAAACAAAGGTTGCTGGTCGGCGGACTCATATATGCGTATAGGCGAAGTATCTGGAAGCTAAGAAAATTAAATTTAGTAAAGATATCTCAATTTGTTTACAAATTATAGTGAATTTAGTAAAATTACAATTTTTGCGAATATTTCGCAAAATTTTATTTCGCCAGGTGATTTTTTTTCAAAAAAACGTGCGGTCGTTAAGCTGTCAATATTAGATTATGTCAATTTAACACCAGTAAAGAAGTCTCCGTGCCCTTCAGGTTGTGTATAATTCATAATTTGCATATGGCCCAAAATCATCAAAACACGTTTTTAGCGCCTCCTGTAAAATTTGATATGTGTGGGTTACGTCCTTTTTCCTTTCCACAGTCGATATCATAGTTATTAATGCAAAACTTTTATGACTATTCGACAAGTATACAAAAAAATTGAGCACTTGAGAAGTGAAATGAGCTAAGTGGTATTTGAGGGAAAAAATAGTAAGATGCGTTATAATATTCTACACGTCTTAAATTACACTGTACTAGTGTTTTGTCCCTAAAATAGAAATATGCATCCCACAAAAATCTTAATAAAAGACGCGATTATACTTATAATTCAAAATGATTTTTTTTACTATTTTGCTACCTCGGTCAGTGTTAGCTTTTTACAGAGGAAAGCGCATTTACTATAGAAGCAGATGAGCGAGTTACTTATAAAGCTATTTTCAATTTCATTGATTTATGCCGATGTCAACAAACCTGACATATATTTAACATATCAACAATAAAAAAACTAATTTTGAATAAAATGTGATAAAAATCAAGACATTCTTCCAGTTTGCAATCTCTGATTTTATTCAATACACAGACAGCGAGGGCATGATCTGAAAGTGTTGGGTTTCTAAGTTTTCTTGTAATTTTGTCAAACGACACCAAAATGCTAACAATATGAGGTAAGCGAGTACATAATATCGACTGTGGAAAGGAAAAAGGACGTAACCCACACATATCAAATTTTACAGGAGGCGTAAAAAATGTGTTTTGATGATTTTGGGACATATGCAAATTATGAATTATACACAACCTTGAAGTGCACAGAGACTACTAAACTGGTGTTTAATTGACACAATCTAATATTAATTAAAGAAATTCTCTTGGAAAATTCTTTCTTTCAGTCTTTTTTCTTTGTTTTAATTTTTGACAAGGTCATCTTTTTCAAACTTAAAAGCTAAATTTAGATATTATTTCGGCATTTGGAGCTTGCATCCTTTTGATAGAACGTGTATCAAGTTCGATACATTGTGATTATCGAAAAATACCTATTTTGAAAAAACTGTGGGTTACGTCCTTTTTCCTTTCCACAGTCGATATATTATCGGCGGACCAAACACATGCCTACTTCTAAAAATTAATATTAACAGTGGAATTTAAAAAAAATCTCTTTCTGTCAAACGAATATATTGGTTGGCCTGTACATCTTGGCGACAAGAGATTCGCATAGCGATCGGAAGTTACCACATGAAAGTTGTGACAGGTTACTAATCACCATTTTGTATTATTTTCATTTAAGAGTGAGGTAATGAATGTTTCTGTTCTCTTCGATTTAAGTTTATAGCGTTTATTCAAAAATAATGGCCTTTGAAATATAAATTAACATGACGGATGCCGACATAAGCTTCGTTAATATTACAAGAGAGTTTGACGAAAAGTGCCAAAAATAGATGAATGTACAAATGACTAATCGAATAATGATTAGTGAGATATCTTTGATGAATCAACCGTCTATTCATCATTGATGTGATATGGTTTTTAAAATGTTTCAATTTTATTTATAAATCTATTCACGTACGCAGTACGTACTTAGTTAGAATATATTATCAACACTAGAAAGATTGTATAACCCACTTCATTTTATGTATTCAAAGTATTTATTAACCTAGTAGGATTCTAAGAAAGAAATATTAAATAAATTGAGTCGTTAAAACTGTGAAACCAATCATAATAAGTTGATAGTAATGACAGCCATTTTTTGGCGCTAACACAGTGTCACAGTACGTTGGTATTACATTTGCACATGTACCTATGACCTATAATGCAAGTGAACGAAAATGTTCGCAAAAGCATGCACGCATGTCTTAGATCATAGTTTCTCAACCTTTTTAAGCCCGTGGCCCCCTTTTGAGTCTCATATTTTTCCGTGGCCCCCCTACCCCCAGTAATAAAATTCTCGGGGCTCGGAAAAATGAAAAAAAAATGTAGGTTCATTTTTAAAAAATACAATACAATAAAATTGTTTGTTAAAAAAAATATGTTTACAAAATAGTCTATAATATTACATTTTTTTTAAATCCCTAGGGTAACCAACGTTGTACCCATCAAAGCCCGCTATGGTTCACACTGTTCTTACGGGGGCGTATTCTGCAGCGTTATTCGTGTTAAATTTGTTTCCATAAATTTCTTAAAACTAGTTTGCACGCACTGCAGGGTGCAGAATGCTAAATAAAGTAAAATAACGTTATCAAAAGAGTTTTTATGAAATTAATACAATCGTTTTCAAGTCGCCGTGAGTTCTTTGAATGCTTTGTAATTTTCTCTAGATGCAATTAAGTCGGCATGACCAACAAGACCACCAGATGCGACTGTAGTCGTATAATGTTGAGCAGTTTTTCCCGTTCGTTGTTCATGTTTGGACATTCTCAATAAATGCGATCAGCATCCTGAATCATATTGCCTTATTTATATTTAAGGCAATTTACTAATCAGCCAACCTGGAAGAGCTTAGCAGTAAAGTGATCATGGCTAGTTATAAATTGGCCTATCCGAAAATTTGAAGTCGAAGCGTTGGTCTCCATTTGCATTTTTAAGATTGCCTGTCCTTGGAAAAATTTCCCATCAATTTGACCAAATTCGCATTCTGATTCATTTGAAGGGTCTGGTCGAGAAGGAGGTAGTCAAAGAATTCTCCTCATCTGGGACTTGACACCCATTATGTAGCATTGCTGTTGCACCTTGAACTTGAATGTACAGATTTAACAAAAGTTTACCAAGCAGAACCGGCAATGCATTTGTAGAAGTAGTTCTGTATGCTTTTGTAAAGGCTATTCATGCACTGCATTATTCGGTTAGAAGAATTTTCTGTACGAGAATAAGGTTATAAAGCTTGTATCACGTACGTTACCAGCCACTCCCATGGATTGGGTGTAAGGCTTCAGTTACTTGATACCTGCTACGAAAGAAGTTTTGGCATGATATGCAGTGGTGTAGGAAGGGGTCCTGCCCCCGGGGGCGGTACTTGAATTTCCAGCCCCATGGAGGACCCTAAAAACACTAGCCACTAAGCGAAGAGACAAAGCTTCGCCAATGATCAGTCTTGGTTTTTAGTATTGCGTTTTGATATTTCCGTCGAGCTGTGTCAAAAAATGATTTCTAAAAAGACATTCTTGAAGTCAATGGGATTTTATGAAATTTACTGTTTATAACAATATTAAGGTTTACACAAGAATACCATTTTTTAAAACCAAATTTTGACTATGAATCGCGCAGGGAATTCAAAAAAATAGTACATGATTATTTATAAAAGTAAAACTTCAATACTTTCAACAATTTATGCGATATATCTTTTATTCATAAAAAATCTTAATTCCTTGCTCAATCTTTACTTTTTGAGTGGCTTAAGATTTCTGGCTTCGGTTGAGGTTGGTCGATTTACAAGGCAAAATGTTCAATTAGTTGTTTTTTTTTTATCATCAGCTATCTCATAAATACGTCTTGATACTGAACGGAATTGCTCAAAGTAATCACCTGAATAATTGCATTTTCACTCTGATTCATAACTCTTGAAAATGCAAAATCAAAGATTTGGAAATATAAGGCGTTTTTCTAGCTTTTGCAATTAATTTGGAAATTTCGTAAGAAACTTTTAATTAAACCAGTGTCTAATTTTTCACTGAATACTATAAATCCTATTTTTTTGCTGCGGAAACTTCTTAAGGCTTTTTGAATTATTCAAATGGCTTTTATTTCATGTCTATGTGTTTTGTATAAATGGATAGTAGCATTAGTAAAGCAAAACATATTTAACGCACGAGTTTAACGAGTTTCATAATATCATGGAGGTGCCGCGTGGCGGCCATTTGCTCTACATAGGGAGCGAACATGGCCAAAGAAGAAGAATATTTTGAGTGGCCGTGGCCCCCCTAAAGTCTGCTGTGGCTCCCCAAAACTGATATTTTCTTCTGTGGCCCCCTTGGAGCATGCTGTGGCCCCCAAGGGGGCCACATGGCTCCCGGTTGAGAAACGCTGTCTTAGATTGCCATCACGATCACCTCAACAAGAAAATTGAGTGACATTCACGAACACCGTATGTCGCTTATAAACTTGAAAGCATTTTATTATATTTAATGAGCCGAATCATTAGCGGATCGAGAAAATCAAACCAATAAATATGGATACCTAACCTAATCAGTCAATAATACAATGCTGTAAATTAGATAATATTTTATTTAGGTATCCTCCGCCAGTGTTTGAACCCCGCTGGACGCACAACCTGTAAATTACATCGAAAATATTCGCCATTTGATGAATTGATTCCAATATGGAACTGTATCAAGATTGTTTTCAGTTAGAATGAAATATAAAATCCGAGTTATTTTGAGTAGACGATATGAATTTATTTTACATATTTATATCTTTACAGTGAAAAGATGTGGTATTAAATATAAAATCGAAATTTTAAGTAATGTATGTATCATAAAAAAAACAAATGCAGTTTTAACATGTACCGAATAAGTTTTTGATTTTAGAATTTGGCAATGTATTGCCATGTCGGGCTCACGGGGGACCAATTTTATATTCCATATTTAAATTTGCAAAAAAATTATGTATAGTAAAAATGAATAATTTGTATACGTCCCGGGTCCCGTCCCGGAGTAAATAAAAAGGGCATTTTGCACAGAGAAAGTCGGCTAAAAATTCTCTTTAAGAGGTATTCTGTCGACGGACAGACCGGGTTTGGCAAGACCAGGCATGGGGAACCTGCGGCCTTCTGGCCAGTTCTGTAATTCTGTAAATTTATGAAAAATCGTTAATTCTTGACATATTCCGACCGTAAAGTTCTGTTTCTGGCCAAAGATTCTCTAGTCAATGTTAACTGCGGCCTTATGTCGAATCAGAAAAATGAATGCGGCCTTTAGAGAATAAAAGGTTCCCCATCCGTGGGCAAGACCATAAACTTTACTCACTAACAGTAATATTTCTATGCATAAATTTTAGTTTTGAAACAAAAAAAACGGCACTGATAACTTGTGCATGTGGGCCCAGATTTTCAGTTTCGCCACAGATTGCAAATAAAATTCCACTAGGCTAGCAATTAGTATATTGACAACAGATGAAAATAATTGGGAATTCCGATGATTCATTTTCAAATGCGAATTTTAACAAAATAAGCATATCGATTGTCTAAAAAAATGTTCGTTTATGAGACAGCAGGATATGCGTCAGATTTAGCATTAAGAAAAAGACGACTGCGTCAAATGTGTAGATTTTTTTACACACAGTAAATACAGCTATATTTTTTTGACAAACACCAAAACAACGTTTATTTGCGTATAACTTCCCACCAAAAATATTAAATTGTATAGGTATTATGTTTTAATATTGTACAAGATTTTTTAAATTAAACTGAGCAGTTTCAAGACCTCTTCTTATCTTAAAAAGTCCATTCTCAGGAGAAATAAAAACATATTATAACCACCGTGTATGTAATATAGGTATTTATTATTTGAAAACAAAACAACGTTAAAAAATAGCGTTGATAGTACACCAGTGTTCTTACAAAAATGAATAACATAGACAGATGAAAATTATGTAAAAAATATGTCTTCTTTTGTTTTTGTTGCGGTTAAACAATGTCACAAAGATCCATATTACGCTCGCTTCTCATATTATTCATACCTACATATTATTATTTACAATAAATGTAGTAGTGAGAGGCAAACAGAGATATCAGTCCAACGTCTGTGAATACAAAATTTGAAATGATAAAACTTCTTAAAGAAAATGGTCGGCAGCAGAGAAGAGAACACCTTCGGGAAACAAAAAAGCGGCAAATTTGACAACCAAAACAGTCATGAAATTCGTCCAACACGAGAAATACATACATATAAGATTAAAATATGTATTCCGTAACGTTGCACTAACTGCAATGCGATCAACAACTGCAGCTGAATTCACACCGGTCCGAGAGTCCTGTCACGAGACAAGAAAAAAATAGTATGTACATACTTACTAAATAAAAACAAAACAAGAAGTTGTATGAAAAAAACGTTCAATGACCGCTAGGGACCTCCTCGTCTGATGGCTGACAAAAGAGGTCAGAAGGCCGCACCGTCTCGCTCGCTCAACAGGCTAAGGAGGCGGCCGAAAGAAAGGGAACGATCGAAATGCAATGAGACGAAATGAGAAGACTGGCTTGGATTGGGATCGAGGAATGGTTTTGGGAAAACGTAAACAAATTTGTTGAGGGTATTTTTTTATTATAAGAGAGCGCTATTTATGGTGATTTAATAATATTATCAGCCTATTAAATATCATTTCATTTTGGACACAATTGTAAATATGTTATAATTAATAAATAATCGATACATTGCTATTGCAATTTGTTTTAATAATTACTCATCCATAAGCAAGAATGTAGTACGTCATCCAACTATATTTTTTTATAGATTTATTTCGGCAACTTGCAATGAATAATCAAAAGTAAAATTTATACCACTGGACAAAATATAAACACTATAATCATTCAATATGAAATAACAGCAAAATTTGTATTATTTGCATGAACAAAAACTCTAGTTTTAATAATCATCCATCGAACATTTTTGATTTTGATATTCTGAGAATAAATACATTCAATTACAAAACAAAACAAAAAACAACATTTCAATAAGGATAAATTGGGTGAAAAAACGTATCGCCGTTGAGTGTACATACACCATAAATACTTAAATATAATCATGTATTGAATACGTAATTTACATTCGTATATCGAAAAAAGGTGAGATTTATATTAATAACAAGAAAAACGATATAATAAAATATATAATATTTCTTGATTAAGTATTGAACGTACATAATGTAAGATGAACTATTTTGCGATCGTTATAAAATTAATAAATTGAAGAAATTATTAGGTAAAGGTATTAGGTTTCAGTTTATGAAAAGTCCCATTTTCTGTACCCATCTTCCATATGGACATAGCAGCCATTTTAAAGTGTCAATTGTTTGTTAAAGTGTCATTTTAAAGTGTCTATTGCGGCGATAGATGTAGATGGCATGGAAATTACGAGACTTTTCCTGTGATCTGTGATCCTCAAACATAATGAAATGGAACACATAATAAAATGAACATTACTCTGTTTTGCCTGTTCCCTGTCCGTGAGTTTATTTTCATTTGATGGTGTGGAGATAATATGTGAGAATAAGGGCTTGCAATTGAAATTTAAATGATCGGTAAACGGTTAATAATTACTCTCCATTACCGGTAAATGAAAAAATGAAAAAATGAAAAACTTGGAACTACTTTTCAGATCATAGATATAAACGGACATAATTTTTAATGTTTCTGAGATGAATAATGTCATTTTAATACAAGTAAACATTGACTTAATGTTTTTACTGAGATATGAAAATGAGTGATTAGATGAGGCGTGGGGAAACTGCGGCTTTATTTGCCTTTGCCTTTGGCCTTCTGGCCGATTCAGTAATTCTGTAAATTGATTCGTAAATTTCTGACATAATCTGAACGTAAATTCCTGTTTCCGGCCAAAGATTCCATAGTCAATGTTTACTGCGGCCTTATGTCGAATCAGAAAAATGAATGCGGCCTTAAGAGAAGAAAAGGTTCCCCACCCCTGGATTAGATAAACACTTGATTGGTGTATTTGTTTATCCATTGACTTCATGATAATTTATAATTTATATCCTTAATTTACGATTAAAAAAATGGTAATTACCGATGGACGATTTACCGGTAAACCAGTAATGCTAACACTAGTGAAAATATACCACCTCTAAAACATTGTATTGTATGTTTTTAATCTTCCCATTTACGGGTAAATGATACATGTATGTATTAAATTTTCCAATGCATCATTCAGAGAACGTGGTTGTCAATTAAATAATTGTGTTAAAATAAAGCACATCATGAAATTTGCGGATAAATGATTGACATATCAAGTCATCGAGTGGTTTTCAAGAGGCGCTGTGACAATCCGGCCTTATATGTGTGTTACAGGATAAACTACATTACACTGACCAATGTTCGATGATGACGATAACAGTTTCATCACGACAGCTTTATTCTGCATGCGAGTATTAAACAAAAACTGCAGCACATCGAAAAACAAAGGTGAAATTGGTCATTCTCGATTGGTGATTCTCGTGACGTCACGATCGGGATCAGACGAGCTGAACGGGAGGTCAAGGGTTCCACGCAACCCTGACGATGGATACGCTGAAAGGAATCACATACTTCTGATATCAACGTCAACTTGATGTAAACACCATTACGTAAATATATAGATCAAATAGTGGAATTAATCCGAGATTTTTTAATAATTTTTAAGTTAAAATCTTTTTGTATCTCGAGTGTTGACGTATTAATCGAGATAGACTTTAGTAACCATGATTAAATATGAAGGTGCTGTATGTAATATTGTTAATACTTTTAGGCATTCGTTCTACTCGGTTCTGTGGTTGAGCGAACAAATTTCTTAATGGTAAATTTTATACACTGCTTTATCAATCGTTTCAATGATTTGAATCCGATCTTGGAATCGAGACGTAGAGACGGCGATATGATAACTACTCCAACCTTTTCTTAGCCATATCCTACAATCCGCGCAGTCTTGAAGACTTCAGTGAAGTCTGAGTTAAGATCAGTTCTCGCTAACACCCGTTTCTTGCTGAAACCAACTGAAAAAGGCGGTAGTAGAAACAATCGGGTGATATTTTCATACAAAAACGCATCTAGTACACAAAATTTTCTCATACTTCAACGCTGTTTATTTTTGAATAACAGTTTGATATTAGTCAACAGGTTGAGTCTATTAACGCTCCATAATGAAATCGGAAATGGTTTAAAAAGCATTAAATGATAAAAAAAAAAAAATAGCAACTAAAAGTACAGTATCCATAAATCAGAAGAGCAAGCCGTTAGTCACAAGACATAACAAATAATCATAACGTATGCGCGACTATTTCAAGTTCCATTTATCTCCCTATTTGAAGCAATAAATTCGTATGACAGGCCGACTGATCTACTTATGGCAACATTACTATTTCCATTACTATCGTGACCTGACTAAAAGCGTTTCTTTTTGTTCACAAATGACAAATACATAAATCTAACAAATGATTTTTACTTTAATGGTAAGAGCGGGCAGGTTTACCGCCCGATATGGCAGACGCCATCTTTCTAGAGATTTATTTATATGGTGGAGTATTTTCGTTTACGTCTGGCCTCTAATGAATGATGATAACATAATTTTGTACGGTTAGACAATTGACCTACTCACGGTCCAATAAGGTTGCTTTTATAAAAATCAAAAGGTAATCTGATTCATGGAGCAACTCACACTGTGCAATATGTTTTTAAAAAAGATTATTCACAAAAATTCTTCAGAATGAAACATCAAATGGTCTCGAAACGTCGGGTGATAACTGATGACTACCAAAACACGTTGTTTTTTTTTAAATTTATTATATGGGTACAATTCGTGAAAATTTATAAACGTATAAGAAATTATTACTTAATTTAAATTGTGTACAAAATTCAATTAAGCCTAATTAAGCCTCATAGTCAGATTTGACATAGTTAGTCTATGTTCAAAAAAGGCCTTAATTAACGCCATGTTTTATCATTTATCATAGTTGCATCTTCTAGTTTATCTATTTAATTAATATTGCACAAGGTTGACAAATTATAAATTTAAAACTTTTACAATGAAGAAAAAGAACAATTTAATATTAAAAGCAGTAGAAAAAAATGGCAAGGAAGTCAACTCAGTAAGCTCCGACGAACTCTACTTTAATACATAAAAAAATAGTATTCGTCGGAACTCACCCACGTCTATGTGGAATATGTCGACATCCGAAGCAATATTGTTTAACACCGTTAAAGCTCTCCCTAGTGGCATCCCCATTGGCAGGTTGATTCTACACCTTGTGAGAACAAACAATTCATGTTCACGATTTCTCAAAAAATAATTAAATAATAAATAATAACATTTAGATTCACATTCTCAAGAATGGTAGAATTATCATTTTGGCCTCGAATAAGCCGAAAGAAATATATGGCCAGGTACATTTCTCTTCGAACGTTCAAAATATTAAACTTTAGCATGCCTAAGAGAAAGTCAGTTGGATAAAACCATGGGTAATATCTATACACTCTCATATAGAGAAGTCTCAAAAATTTATTCTGAATCTTCTCCACCATAAGGGTATATTTCGAGCCTCTTGGGGCAAAAGTCTGCTTTGAACCAAAGCGTTGTACATTAATATTATAATTTTAACTCCCGAAAAGACTGGCGGTACGGATGATAAAGCCCATCATATTTTTTTTTTTATCATGTAAGATGTATTATACCTCTAGCGATTGACAATTACGAAGTGCTGGCAAAAATGAATCAACACACCTAAATCATCGAAAAAAGAATTTACTATCTCACAGGCGGTGTGGCTATTAAGCCAAAATTATTACATTGCGTGGCCTCGGTGCTCACACATGGTCGAGTTTCTTTCAGTTCGCCAGCTAGCCAGCCAGTCCGGCGGATGGATGCCCTTATACGGAGGAACTGGGACGCGGCCGAGAGAATGGATCGATCAGAAGAAAAAATATATATAATTAAACGATTATCACCGGCCAAATCTAGGATACGGGTCATTTCATACGCTGTCTTTCGAATACATTGAATGTTAAATAAAAGGCATGCGGAACCCTTCGCCTTAACCCTCCAGAGACGAGAGCTTTTTTCCGATAAAAAAAATATTTTCTAAGCCATATTGAAGTCACGGATAACTTTTATTCCTATCCAAAATTTAAAAAAAAAAAAACGCAAAGTCGTTGTATAGAAACCCCGCATGACTATATGGTCATGCTCATCCTTTTATTACCGTGTAATATTGAGTACGGACAGTAGTAAGGACAAAAGTGACCGTATGGGCTTGCAAACATTCGGGGTTGAAATATAGCTAAATTGACCTCTTTAGATCAACATAATTTCAAAACAAATATATTAGCAAAATAACTGTAAATAATTTTATGTTTTTATAAAAAAATATCTAACAGTTTCAAAAAGTAAATTAAAAAAAACGGAAATTCAAAAAATCACATGTGCTTTTGGAGACCGTTCCTGTTCCTACGGCTGATGACTTACTGTAGTCCGTACCCTTCTTAACCAAATATGAGCAAAAGCAACGATATTCAGGTAGAAAAAGTATGAATAGTGGGATCAATAGACAACGGTGTTTTGTGTGACCATATGGTGACGCTCGTCCTTGGAGGGTTAATTTACTCAAATACATATTTAGTAAGGGATTCCAGATGTTCGAACAGTTAACCTTGTTGTATTCGAATATTTAAATAATGCAACGACGAATGACATTTTTGTGAGCCTGTGACGTAATATATAGATTAATAATATTCGGATAATTTATCAAATTTAAATATAGTTAATATTCCAATGGAGACAGTAGTGATAACTGATAAGGGTGCAGCGAGTCGTACTGTTGGTTATGGAATAAAACACTACCAATTCCTATATTAGGAATTAGTAAAAATGAATGTTTTATTCTCTGAATATAATAGCTTTCCGTTTAACATAAAAGTAGCAAATCAAAACATAAATAAGTAACTATGGTGAAAAATTATGTATCGTACATATCAAAACAAATTGTTTCAACTGATGCCAAAAAATGCTAACTTTCTGACAGTAAGCGGTCCTATTTTGAAAAATAATTAATTAAAAAAAAATACTAACTTAGATGAGACATAACATTGAAATAGATAACGTGTTAAGAGGATATAGTACCTTTACGCCTGAAAACAGAGTAAATCGATCGTTTGCCATCGACGAAATCTCGTGAACCGTTCACTTAAAAAAAAAATTTTTTCAAATATTACAATTTCCAAACGCTTTTTTACACTATTACATTTTTTTTTTCATGAAAATAGTCATATTTTCAAGAATAACAGGCAAACAGTTTACACAGAATTTTTCAACTGCTTTCGTTTTGATCATTTTTAGAGTTTATTGTAAGATACCGAAGTTTAATGTCTTAGAAAGAAATGCAGATAAAGGTTTGTTTAAGAAAGTGATTTGAGCAGAATTTCCAATTTATGTAATATAATGATTGTACATCTATTTGAAATGTACCATTTTTCCCACTTTTTCTGACTGATTTTTAAAGCATAATTGGATCATAAATACTTCTAAAAAAAATTGGAATAATAAAACATTTTATTGTTTACATTTAAAAGCAAAAAAAAAATTAAAAAATTGTCATACCAATAAATAATAACTATTTTTCGGGGATGTGTTTTTCTTGCCGTAAATTTCGCAAACCCAGTCAGTGTGAGAAAGACGTTTGTACTGAGTGCACGTGCCACATATTACTCTGCATTAACTTAAAACACTGGTCATACAAATGAATCGATGAAATGTATTTTTTATTTTGCGATAAAAAAGTTGTTGCCCAAAATAGCGGTTAGGGTTAGGGTTGCTCAATGCGCTTACAAATAATATTATTATTTATAATACAATAATGTCTTTTCCAATAGCGATTATTTTAAAGACCAGTATTTAGCTTAATGGATAAGCATTTTGAAATATTTATTTGGCAATGCTTTTAAAAAGAGATTCTATTCAATATAATAGTAGCAGTAGTTGAATAAAAAGATTTTTCACATTAGTAGTTTTGAATCATTTCTATATTTCAAAAGATTTTTGCTAAAAAAACAAATTTCGTCATCTAAATCGAAAAAAAACTTGAAAATTATTAGATAAGGTAAGATATTAACAGTAAATATTTTTTAAGAATCATTATACAGATGGTAAACCATGTTTTTTTGCAACGTAGAGTTTTATCAGGAATTTTTTTCAATAATTTCATTTTAATTTATATATATGTGTACCATCAGATCATCTTTAGTCAGCCAAGTATGAAATGTTAATTCTTTTGACTATTTTGTTTACATACACATCATTAAATATATTTTTCAAAAAAAAATCGAGCCGCTCATTTTTCACGACTCCGGCCAAAATACCGCGACTCCGACTCCACAGCCCTGGTTTTTTTAATTGAATACATTTTTCTACCGTCAAACTTGTTTTTTTTAAGTTATAATTGAATAAAACAGAATGCTAGAAAATATTCGAAATTGATATATGACAAATATATATACATATGTATGGATACATAATAAACTTGTGAAATATATTAATTCATACATTTAAGTCATTTTTTGTACCACCCAACAAAGTTAGTCCGATGCAGCCGATATAACTTAACGACTTTAATTTATCTATTATATTAAATGATTGAAAACCATATTTTTTCGATAACTTACCAAATTATGTAACAATATTATACCTACAATACATTAATATTCAAATCAATCACATGGTTTGAATTACTTTTAATATTATTAGTATTATGTTTTTTTGTCACAGCCCTGAATGTCGAACTTGTATATTGGCGAGAGAAAAAAAGTTCCCAAACATTATACAAAAATACGAATATATTTATGCAATTGATATAAATTATACAAATAACTTTTTTTGATCAGGCATACTATTCATTTAGTTTCTTCCTTATTGAATTAGTGTTAGGCTATATAAAAACTTGAAGTAAAAATAAACACATCATAACATTTGGTTATGACTTTAAAGACATGCATGGATTATGAATATTTTCGATAGTTTCGGCATTCACTAAAGACAAAATCATTTTATAACAAATTAACAAATAAACTTTGTCATTCCACTAATTGTTTACAAATTGTAACACGTTTTTGGCTTTTTCGAGAAGCGTCTTCATACCAACTATCTTAAAGCTATTATTAGTTAATGAAATTTACATTTATTCTAAGTAATCAGTGGAATAACTAAGTTTTCTGATAGCAAACATGTTTTTATTCCGTGAATTCAGTATATGTATATATATTTTTTTTTGAAAATGATTACAAATATTCTCCAAGATAGCTTAGATGTCCAACAAGAAATATAAGACATAGTTAATATAATTTTCGGAAAATCCACTGTCAGAACTATGGCGTGAACCAGAAATAACTATCAACTGAAATTTATATTTATTTTAGAACTCAATACTTTTTCCATTTTAATCTTATTATGTCAATATTTTTTATTCAACAGAATGTTTTTAACTGTATTCATATTAAAATCAATATCATAACAAATAGGTTATACAAAATTAAAAATAAAAACAAATTCTTTCAATATATTAGAGAAAGTTTGAGAAATTTGTATTGTATGGTTTATCTTGTTTATTTCTTTTATTATTTCGTTTGACAAAACACCGTCTCTGATTTACATTTATTAAATACGATGGCTTACTGTTGCTATCAATAACTCATATGTAGCATTATAAGTCATTTTCACGGTATATATAATTAACGCATTGTTTCAGTTACATATAATTTTTGCAACAGATATTTGGGGAAGTAAATTAGATTGTCAGTCTTTGCTACGAAGATAAAAAAGTACTTACTGATTTTCGTCAATAACAAATTGTTTTATATGAAAAACCCTTATTACTGTCTAAATATCCATCCGTGTGTTAGGTGGTATTGCTATTTTTGTAATGAAATATACAAATGTTTTGCTTGTTTTGATACTGTAAAAATACGTATTGTGGTGGTTACTTATTTAAGTCAGTGCAATATTTATGCTGTAGGTCAAATTTAAGTTTTGCAATCCTACTGAGTCGCCTTAAGTTTATAGTACGCAATATAAGGAAGTAAAAATATATAAATAAATCAAGTGATTTAGTCCCACGAAAATGAATATGAATAGTCACTCTGCACTTTTAAAGTAGTTATGTATATTTACTTCTAAGCTACAGAGAAATTATAAAACAATATAATGTGGAATGTTTTATAGCCTGAATGACATAATAATTATTATAAATTAAATTGCTGGCGAAGAATTATTGATTTATCAGACAGGAAGCCGTTAGATGGAAGACTGAAATGGTCATCAAAATGACGACTGCCTTGAGGACCACTATTTCTTATGCAACTTCGTAATACTAGTTTAATTTATAATCTATAAAAATGGTGTCGACACCGTGCTACAAATGTACACTTCGACACTAAATTTTCACCGAAGGCTGCTGTGGTTACAACGACTGTCCAAAAATTCTGCGATAAAAAATAGAACAACTTTTCGAGTGTAATTACTGTGTTGATAATATTCATAGCGCCGAGCCCCTGGGCGAAAAAGCGGTGTCCATGTTTGGGGGGCGCTGTAATTACAGTGATAAATCAGCGGCTCTCCACCTGCGACACTCGTAATTCACTGCGGTGATGCGATAATGAGGTAAACACGTTCCAAGAATGCCGGTTTCGAAAACGTTTCTCAAAAATCACACCCGAGAAAAGAGCGAGCGAAGGCCTTATAGGGCGTAAAACGTTCATATGCTTGTAATCGCTGAGTAAGATGAGTCACACCAATAAAATGCATGTAAGTTTCAAGATACGTACTTCAATGTACAGTCATGTACTCATAAAATATATTATATAAGCTACCTATATATAAGCAGTGTAAATCACTGATAAGATAGTGTAAAAACATATACAAAATTACACGAGCGTCACTCATTAAATATCACGTATAGTAAAAAAAAAAAAAAAAACAATTATCGATCGTTATAGGTCCGTGGTGCAGTGGTCAACGTGGTTTGTTTCCACCAAGTCACAGTACGAACAGCATCTTTTCATTCTGTTCGGAGTAGGGATCCCAACTATCTGAATATAGAATAGTAAAACTTAAACTATTCGAATAGTTTCAGAAGTATTAATTCTCGCGGCTCGGAGACTAGAAAAATACGTTTCTGCCGATGGGGATCTTTTTTGACCCTAGTGGTTTCCTCATTATTGGCCTTATTCTTATGAATTTCAAAAATAAAAATAGTCTAAGGGCTTTAAAATATCTCTGCATCATTCCTCATACATTTTTTTTTTATATAAAAATCCGTGGTTTTTTAAATAAATAATCATATTTTAAGTTGCGCGTAAAAAAGACGTCATCCCAGCACACATATGAATTGACGACTGACGAGTGTTCTCAGCTATCTTACGGACGATCGTTATCGCGGGTGCTTATCGCCTGATAGCGTAATCGCGTTATCACATATATAAACTACAAAAGGTCCAAATAACTATGATATAAGAATCCTTTAATTATAAACATTGTATCACCCATATTAAAATAGATATTTAAGAAAATGTTGGTATTAGGGTCGCATTTCTTGAGCTTAGAACTGGAAAAGTTAAAATGATATTAAAAATTTGATTTGAATAATCATTGTTATACATTAAAGTAAAACCTTAAGAGTACAATACACAAAAATGATGAATGGCAAACGAATAATTTTATTTGCGACAAATATTATTTCATCTGAAATTATATTTCACAAAAAACTTGTTTATTACTTGATTATTTAAGATTTTATCATAATGATATATATTGCATTTTACAAGAAAAGATCATCACTTGATTGATTAAGCCGATGACACCAGTTATTTACTACCAATTCTTTTTCTTAGTTGCATGTAAACTACAGGTATTTAGCGACGTTATAAATTAAATTCTGTTCTTTTGAATCGGTACTCCAATATTATAGCGATATCTCTTATTTTTCTCACAACTGGATTTGGGCGTGTTTGAACCCAAACACCTCATATGTGAATGTGATATTCTTCGTCCTAAGACGGATAAATCCTTAAGCCCAACATTAATTACACCACGGCTTTTCAATCAGAGGCTAGGTGCCCGCCTTTGGGAGCCACAGCATGATCCAAGGGGGCCACAGAGAAAATATAATTTTAAGGGGCCACGGAAAAATCCTGGGAATAGCAAAAAAAAATCGCGTCTTTCCATTTTGGGAAATCTTTCTAAAAATCTGCCAGCGAGCAAAATGTTCAAAGAATCCCCAAGTCTTGGAAAACGTGGGTGGTGCCACGAAAAATATGGAGACTCAAAAGGGGCCACGGGCCCAAAAAAAGTTGAGAAACTATGAATTACAACAGCTAAGATTGAATTTAAAAAAAATGTCTTTCTAATATTGCTCAAATGTGTTCCGTGCACGTAAGATGATTTGTTTCTGGCTGTCGGATTTCGCAATACTTTCCGAAATAGTTATCATAATATTGATAATTAAATTAAGTAAAACGAAATTATCTTAAAATTAAGGAGTGCAATGGGTTAGAAGAGAAATGCTAAGGTGCACTCTAGATACAATCAACTTTGCGATAACGATCTCATCTTTAGCAGATATATCGATTCAATATGTTATCAATGCATTGATCAGCTGACATCAAAGCTTGCATTCCGAAAGATGACGTATCATCGAGATGTTATCTAAAAGGTTATCCTTGAGAAAAATAAACATGCAAATAAAACATCTTACACCGAGCGCACGGCGTGTTTTGTATACAGCTACAGAACAAAGCCTTTGTTTATAGTAAAGTCAAAAACATTATGTTTCTGATAAATTATTCACCGATTGCCGTTTGTTTTATTAAACCTGCCGTGGATGATGAAGTTTTGCGTGATTCAGAATATAATATTGCCATTACGATCGTCCAGTTCATTAATCAGACGGCTCCATATAATTTGATTTGAGATACATAGTGGAAAAAGCAATATTCAAATGGTCACCATAAATCAAATATTAGTCATGTGACCCGAGAATTATACATTTTATCAACAGGTGTTTACAGATGAGATACCTAGGTTAGGTTAAGTAGTAGAACATTGACAAATACTCTGACCCAGCAATACTATTGTATTGATCAATTCTTTGGATCGATATTGGCGATTTACATTTTTTGGTGACATTTTTTAAAATTATGTACATATGAATACTGGACCAGATGGATAGCAAAATTTAATTTTAATTTCGATTTGTCAGAGTTGTCTGAGCAATAAACTGGACATCGATGTGTGTAGTTTATTTATTTTATTTTCTCTAAGACGTGATACATTAAGTATATGGAGATAAGAAATTCTGCAACCTATACTTCCAATCATATTTTTTTGTATGTTAAATAAATACTTTCAAGGCATGTAGCCGAGCGGTCGACGTCCTCCAAGTTGACGAGCGACCGCGGCTTCGAATCACAGTACGGACACTATCCATAAAAGTATCTTCTTTTCAATTTGATATCGCATGATTTTTAAATTTCGAAATATTTGGCGCATTGGCATTAAGCGTAATAATCAAACACCCGTAATAAGTCTTAATTTTCGACGTTTTGATAGTAAGGAAAAAATGGCGGCGAAGTATCAAATAAAATAGATCAATATTTAAAGTAGTCAAAACAAACGAAAAAAAAATTGGAAAAATGGAATTTGGATGAGCTTCGCCAGTTTTCACATATGGAATGGTAGCAACAATTTATTTCCGATACCTTATCTAAGATTTAAATCACCGCGATACGCTTATTTACTACTCTAATAATTTACTATTTTTAAAATCGTTATCTTATACTTACCAGTTGTATTTTTTTAATTAATCGAACGATTCTAAGAACTGATTCTGATCAAATAATGAAAGTGATATACAAAATATTCGCCATTTATCTTCACCGTTAATCGCACTTTTCTATATGATATCGAACACAATTTAACTAAGCCCAATAATAATCTAATTCAACTACTAGTTGCCAAACAGCTGATTAAAAAATATCACGAAATAAAAAAAAAACTTACAGTGGATACCTAAGTATGTACGCAGCTACAAAATTGACACTACAAATATACCTATAAGGTAAAGGTGTAAGGATCCGAGGCATTAATTATAGATCCAATCAATGCGAGTTTTAATTCCTCTGAAAATCGGTTTAAAGTCCACAAGACAACACCGAAATGAAACCTGCTCTGTTTCGTGGGTTCGTCCTCACACGCGTCCCAAAAATGCTAATTTTGAAACAAGTTACGGAATACTCAAATTTTACATAAGCTATTGCCGAATCTCTCTCATCCCGGGATAGTCAATATTGCACTCGGTTCACCCGCTACAGATTAACAGACTTGTATACAACAGTGTTAAGCGCTTCCGACGATGGGAAGGGGTGTCTCAGGAGTAAAAAAAAACATTTAAAGACATGAATTTAAGTGATTAGAAAAAAAAACGCGTATCAAATGTTGGCGGGTGGTAATTTTGAGTACTAACAAAAGATGATCATTTGATTAGATATTCTATTAACCGCGCGCTATTGCGGAAAGTAAATGTGTATTCATAAAGTATTTTTACTACATTCAACGAACGGTTTTTGGATTCAAGGAAATTCACGGTTTCAGAAACAGTAGTCATTATTTTGTCCAAAAACAGCTACAGAGAAACGAAGTCAAGAACCTTCTGCTGTTAACAGCCGAGTTGTCCGAACGAAAATAAAACCATTACTAAGTCCGGACCATGTCGTCACCATACTAGCAGAAGTCGGTAAGTAACAAATTTGACAAAAATAAGTAAAGTCTCTGATGATATTCGTCGATATCAATTATCTATTCTTTGTCTACAATAAACTCAGCGTGAGCATTTGAAATACATACTCAGGTATTTTAAACGGCAAAAAACCAATATTGATTTTATCAGCAATAACATTTATAAATATTTTACAGGCAGGCCGTTTATAAATCAGAGATGCACAACCTGTGGACTGGTTGATCTTATTGTGGCCCTCGAATGTTTGAAAGTTAATCATAGAATTTAACAGCTGAACGACCGTGGACGCGTATTTGAGTCTTTGAAAAACAAAGGTTGCTGGCCGGCGGACACATATATGCGTATAGGTGAAGTATCTGAAAGCTAAGAAAATTAAATTTTGCAAAGATATCTAAATTTGCTTAGAAATTATAGTGAATTTAGTAAAATTATAATTTTTGCGAATTTCGCCAGGTGAAATTTTATAAAAAAAAACGTGCAGTCATTAAGCTGTTAATAAATGTGAGCAAGCTTTTTCGTAGATGAAGCACAATAAATAGCTTCGTACAAATAAGCTTATTGATGCAAACTTGCATTCGATGTTGCATCTTAAAACTTAAAATTTACAAAGGCAAAGACCGCATTAACTTTTTAATCATAAATACAATGCGTATTCCTAAATATTTCCTAAATAAAAACAGCCTAGGGTAAGAGCACTAGTCGCCGGACAAGTTCAATATTTAGACAGTTTCGTCAACTTATGACGAAAATAGGAAAAGTAGAATTTCATCTGAAGGATGAATTGAAAATTGTGCCTGTGTTAGTCATTAAGCAAGAACATTATATTTTTCACGCGGGGAATAATGGTTCCTTTACATATTTTCGTTATATTTGTACGAAACTGTCCGTATACTGAACCTGTTCGGCGACTAGTGCCTTTACCCTATCGTTTATTTATCTATATTCACTGCATCTTTTTTACAGTCTGTTTTACATCAATAGTATACCAGTGTAAAAAGCGACTTAGCGTATTTCAAATTTCATTTTCCTTGCGGCCCGAAACCATCATAATTTCTTTTTTTCGGCCCGCTAGAAGAATTTTTTTATGCATGCCTGATTTGAATTCATATATTGTAATTATGTTTTAACATAAAGCATCGAGGTAAGGAGCTTTTATCAAAAATGTTTAAATTTTTAACTGCTGGTAAATCACAACCGTCAACTTGTTACCTACCAAGTACCAACTTTTTCCAGTGGATATGGTGGCGTTGTGTTGTTCTTCGACCAATAATCTCGCGAAATTTTCCCCTCAATTTTCTTTATACGCATAATGGAACGTCAAACAGTGACGTAGCGAATTTTATTATTCTTAGATCTGCAAGTGCACCGGTCTCGCTTATTCACGCGCTATTCCGGGTACTCCTGGCTGTTCGGGAGGAAACGTTTCGCGTCGGGACGCTTCGCTTTCGTGGCCGAGGGGAAAGGGGCGCAATGTGTACCAGACGCCGTCTAATTTCGAATGCACGGCGCCTGGTGTACAGCGTCTGCCCGCCCCTCGGGGAACACTTCCTGAGATCGCTGATGAGATGAGATTGCTAGTAAATAATTACCAAGGTGAAGATTGAAGAACGCTGAATGCTAATAACGTCTTCCTAAGACACGCCAATTAGAGAACAAGGGAAGATCTACGTAAGGTCGAATATTATTTAAGCCATTTCCGTTCCTAGACCCATAGTAGCGAGAGGGATTAGCTCCCCACTAATCCTGTTATAGTATTATCCTTTCAATCCATACTTCGAAAAAAGAGAGGTTGAGCAACTAAGCATCAAACAACTCCCGTAGAAGACTTTTGTTGAGATACCTCTATTAGGAGACCATTTGCTCCACATTAGAAGCAGGTGTGAATTTAAAAAAAACAGTTCCCAATGTAGAACTGCTTACGTTAAACGGAGCATCACATTAGTTTTTAACCGAGAAATCTAAGTCAGTCTTTCAGCCTCTCTTTTGAGAGAAATGAGAGAAATAAAAGAAATAGTAAATAACTATTCGTAATCAGATATCTCGGACCAGGCAGTGCCTTTCAGCGTCAGTGGTTATGGAAAGACGTTGGAGATTACTGGGCCACGAGCTGCGGATTTCTCAGAGCTTCAAACCCGCTAGCCTTCCACTTCTTTCAACCGGTGGGATTCAGGCGTCCTGGACGACCTTCGTGTCCTATCCATAGTGTGTACTCGGCGGATTCAAGGTTGCAAAAATTTGATATGCTTCACATAGAGAGCGATTATCACCAAGAGACGAATCACCCAATCTCCGCCCCGTTTTCAGAATAGGTAATGTATGTGCATGACGTGATTGATAAATCACCACAGCAATCCATGCTTGAAAAATTCCATTAAGGGATTCGAGTTCTTTACTGCGCCAATAAGTATGGCGGAAGCCCATGACCATATATCACTCATCCAAGACTATGAATGTGATTCATTTGCTTCAAATTGCACATGGCTCACACTTTCATCAAAACCGATATAATTGTTATTAAATAAATAAAATTGTATATTTAATACTTTGAAAACATCTGTTTCGTGTTTTAACATTTTCACTAATTCAGTGAAAGATATAAAATAGCTATTCCTCGCCGAGATTCAGCATACGGTGCGAAAACCAAACGGTGGCGTTAATGTTGCTAATTTTTTTCTTCTGTAAATAATCCAGAGCCGGCTCACGTCGTGGTGGTCACGCATTACGCAATCGGATATAAGTCGAAAGATTTAGCAGGAAAATATTCGCCCACACGCAAACTGACTCCATATTGGGAACGACGCGAAATAATAAGCGGAGGGTGGCCGTCAACCTTTAGGAAAGAGACAGTCGACTATCATTTCAAAAACTGAAAAAAAAACTTTCAGAATAAACATAAATTTCCAATTTCGATATCTTAATAATAAGGCAAAAATACTGATATCCTGTATAGTGGGAAAACAAACAAATTGTAGTCTGATTTTAACTAATTTATTTCTTGACTGTCGATTAAAAAACATCGAAAAGTGAAAAAGAAAGTGATTCGAAATGATTGTATTATTTTCATATAAGCGAAAGAGTGAATATTGTACACTGTAAATAATAAATCGTTTGGATTCGTTCGTTCGCGAACGACAAGCGCTTAACCATGTCAGTTAAAACTTAAGAATAGGTAAACATATTTTTTTAGTAAACAATTTTGAAGAAAATATTTAAAATTAATATTTATAAAACGTGCTTATAAAAACGGTAAACAGATTCGAAAGCAGCCGCACATTTAACAATCATACGGCAAAAATGTCCTTGAAACGTATGAAAACCAAATGGCAACCAGATGGTTGCGCACGCCTAATAAATTATGTATGCAAGACGACGTTCGGCGAGTTTATACAATTGACAAGCGAGCGACAATCATTTTGTGAGTGGAAGAATTTAATAGATATTACATTGAGACAATCTGCCATCTTTCATTAAGCGAAGCAAAAAAAAATCATAGACATTGAAGATGATAATAATATGATCTGTTCTATTTGGCGAAATATTATTATATATGAAATGCGACTTAGTGTGAAGTCGACACGATTCATATATGTATATTTAGCTCGTTTTATTTTATGAAGAAAAATGGGTATTTGAGTCCGTGTTATTATATCCTTTATATCGGGGATTAGCAGCTAACAATATAAAATTCATTGACCTTTATTTGGTCGATGACTATTTCGGTTTCACGCCATCGATCGTCTTAGATATAATTCACGTTGAAATAAATACATTACTATTGGAACAAGGTAAACATAGCAAAGTTAATGCAACGTTAAAAAAGTTGGAGAACCAAGGCAATCATAAATACCTTTAGACAAACATAACGTTACTTTCGATGGTTTCGACGGTAACTTTGTGGAAGTTCATTTTAATAGAAAATTAAAATTAACTTTGATTATTCCACGTATTGTGTTACTAACTGTGACACGTGTTTTGCCTCTTTCAGCGGCATCTTCAGACTTACTATCGCAAAGTTTGCTTAAGTAATGAAGCAAGATTGATTCTAACATTTTAAAATTATGAAATTACAAAATGGAGTTTTGGGTTTTTTTTCCTTTTAAGAGGAGCAAACCCAAAACTCCATTTTGTAATTTCATAATTTTAAAATGTTAGAATCAATCTTGCTTCATTACTTAAGCAAACTTTGCGACAGTGAGTCTGAAGATGCCTCTTAAAGAGGCGAAACACGTGTCACAGTTAGTAACACAATACGTGGAATAATCAAAGTTAATTTTAATTTTCTATTAAATATAACGTTCTTTAAAAGCTGCCTTTTTCATTGTGACTGTGGAATAGTGATCATAGTTAGGAAATGTTTTTTGTCGTAAATTTTAAATACTTAGTTAGGTATATTGTAATATTTTTTTGAAATCATGTTGTTTGTAATAAGCCCAGTTTCAAATAACTGATAGCAAATAACGTGCTGTTCAAGTTTATAACATAAAGGGTATTTTTTTGTTTTGTATCATAGTCCGCTACATCAGTAAATCATGACTATCAGGTATTCGTCACTGCATTTTTTTTCAGGCCAAATGAAGTCTTATTCCGGATAACCGGTTTAAAGTTTAAAAAATTCGACGTTGCAGCAAAAGGAACGTCAGTTTTAACCCTGAGATCGTTTGGGTGACGAGTTTTAAACATTAGCTGTCATTAATTAACACATTTCATTCAAATAACTTGATTTATTATAAAGATTGGATTGAAATTTTAGATATTTATACTTTTTATCGTATTTTGTTAAATCCAAAAAAAGTGTTGGCTGTTCAAAAGTATATTTTTTATTTTTAATATGAATTTTTGAAGATTTTTGAAGATTTTTGAAGGCTTGGAATTTTACACATTCTAAACACAAGGAATTGTTTTTATGCAGCTATATACCCAAGTGATATTTAATAAAGGTAAACAAATAATATTCTGTTCCCAGAATGTCACCAGAAATGTTTTCCAAAACGAAAAATCACCTTTTTTTTAAATTTATATTTATTAGTTGACTTGCGTTTTATTTTGCTATTCGTTGGATACGAATCAGCCGCTATTCAAAATCTATTGTAGGTATCAGTGCCCGAAGGGTTAATAATTCTAACGTTACAATTCTCGTCTTTGAAGCTATGGGATTTTTATCCTACACATATCGCAGGAAGTGTAGAGCTATGTAGAAATATAAGTATTAAGTATGCATTTTTATTGTCATAAATTAAAAAAAAAATCGAATTTAAATCGAAAACGAAGTGGTATCAAAGGATTATTTATCAGATTATCAACTTATCAAGAAAACTAAGTCGCCGAAATCAAAATGCAATCGGGGCGTGTCAAAATAAAGTTTCTGCGATAGGTTGAGATGTATTAAAAGTGCAATAAACGAGTGGCAGACAGACAGTCGGTGCATTCATTGTGTGCAGTTAATAAAAACGGCCACTGGCGACAGCGGGCAGAGTGGGTTAGGTCAAGGGCCTGTTCTAACAAGCTGGCAGCCTGTCGGAACGAGCCACCGACGTCGAGACGCACTTCTCCCATCAGGGAGGCTTCTGCATCAGGCGACGTCGCATTCTAGGAGACAACGCATTTTCATCGATGCCAATTGTGGGGAAAATTAAATTTAAAAAAAAAATAGTTTTTACAATGTTTTGATTAAAAAAGAAATGATAGAATATACATAGGCGCACTATTATGAATGTTCTCAGTTTAAATTCGTCGTGAGGAAATCGCTGTAACATGCGTACATATCGACCAGAATTAGTTAGCGCAGTGGTCGCCAACCCAAAGCTCACGGGTATGAAAATGTCAGGGAAGTAAGTATGTATATCTCAAGTGCTTGTAGTTTAGTACTTGATTCTATCAAAATGGAATTGTAATGAGACAAATATCCAGTGATCAGCTATATCAGACACAGATTAAAAACTCAAGTTTTTTATTGAACAGGAGAGCAAAAATAATCGATTAATATTAAGATTTTCAAAGTAGAATAAATCATGAACTTTTCATTTTCTATGTTTGTATTTTTAATTGATACTTTTTGTAACCATGTACTTCGCCCTCTTGCGAAGTGACTAAAAGTGAATTACTGCTTTGTTTCGTTTCGGATAATAAGTTATAGATCAAATTAGATATATGAGAATGCTGCTATGCAAATTGCCAGACTATGAGTATCACTGCCCTGTTCGAATATAACGCCCAACAAGTGTATCGGTCACTCGTTAATCACGGCAATGCATGAGTGCGCTTAAACTTTTCTCGTTTCAAAATGTGTATCTTTAGGGATACCACTCCTTCGCCCATCAAAATTACGACTTAAGTGTAAATAATATGTCATATTTTTTAAACCATTCGGGGTGACCGACGGAGTAAAAAGGTTGCCGATCGCCGAGTCGGCGTTATTACATAAATACATATTGTTACGTACTGAGTATGGTGTTATAACGATTTCACAGAGCGAAAGAAACGAAACGGACAATAAATTTCCTAATGCCTGGGAATAACTTTTCATTGCCACAGTCAATCGTTAGCACAGAGTCAAGTTCAATACTCGAGATTATGTAAACGGTCCGAGAAAATAGAGATATCTATCGAAATTGTGAAATTTCATTGTATTATTGCCGGAAAATATAACACACTCGGGCTTCGTTACATCACGATACTTCAACAAAGACGGTTGATGAATGGTGGCATATTTTTGTATAACACGGTTTTATATATTTATTTTTTTTAAACCATGTCCGCTCCCAATGTGGAGCATATGGACTCCTAATGGAGTTTATCTCAACAGAAGTGTTTCTACGAGAACTGCTTGTTACTCAGTTGCTCAACCTCTCTTTTTCCAAAGAGAGTAGGGATAGAAGGATAGGGTTAGGGCAGGATTAGTTGGTAAGCTAATCGCTCTCGATACGCCCCGTTCATAGGATAGGATGGGTGAGAGGAGGGAATTCAAGACATCACATACACCCATGCCTTTGAAAAGAAATTCATAAATCGATTGAAAAATCAATTTATAAAACTTTCCGTACCGGGATTTGAACCCGGGCCCTCCGTAGCCAAAGCCAACACCGTTGACCACTCGACCACACAGGTTTATATATTTACGGAAAGTTATGTTTGATATTTAAATGAAGGCTTAGGATCTGTGACGTATCTAAAAATTTGGAACCCTCATGCAAACATCACATCGCGCAAATCACCACACATATTTTTTTATATTGAATCTATAGAAATTTGGGCCTCCTTTTCGCTGGGCCCTCGTACATTGCATGATTCTGCTATGAGGTGGCTTGGCCGCTCGCTGCTTAGGATTGGTTGATAGATTCGACTTTTTTATATGTAAAGAAAACGATTATATGGTGGAAAGAAGTTTAAAAATCTTGATGGAATCAGAACAGTGTTTGGCTCCATGACTTCGCTAAAAGAAAATTTAAAACTATAGTTGTAAAAACATCATGCTTTGGCCATACAAACGAACTATGCTGGCAGACTTCTTCCGCTATATATATATATATGGACTGTGGAAAGGAAAAAATACGTATCTCATACATTGCAAATTTCACAGGAGGTACAAAAAACGTGTTTTGATGATTTTCGGCTGAATGCAAATTATGAAACAAACACAACCTTGAAGTGCACGGAGACTTCTTAACTGATGTTTAATTGACATAAACCTTTATTCAGTCTTTATTATTGGTTTCAATTTTCATAATGCAACCTTTTTTCTAAATTTGAATACTACTTCGGCATTTGCAGCTTAAATTCGTTTGATAGAAAGTGTATGAGTTGGATAAATTGTGATTATCGAAAAAATGCTGTTTTAAAAAAACTGTGGGTTACGTCCTTTTTCCTTTCCACAGTCGATATGCATTACTTTGTTCATGTATAAAAGCCTAACGAAACCCGATGAGGAATGTGAAAAAAATCCAGTGTAAATATTGGTGCTGTCAAACCCCAAAACACTTGAGAGTGCAACGCCCTACCCATCAGACCACGGTGCCGGTGGCTGAGTTCCAACGGTGCATACAAATTAGTTTACCATTATTTGTGTAATGTAATTGTTTTCATCAAACAGGAGACGCCAAAATAAAATGGTGGTCTTTTAACTTAGGCGTCCGCCCACCAGTTTAGTGCTTCTTCTACAAATGTCGCAAAACAAGATGTGAATTGAAAATATTATATTGTAGATTTTAAAAATGTACATGGTATTTTTAATTATTTTTTATCATGTCCGCTCCCAATGTGGAGTATCTGAACTCCTAATGGAGTTTATCTCAATAGAACTGTTTCTACGAAAAAAAAAATGTTACCCAGTTGTCTAGCCTTTCTTTTTTCCATAGAGAATAGGAATAGAAGGACAGGACTAGTGGTTAGCTAATCGCTCTCGCCACGTTTCGTTTTTAATGATAGGATGGGTGGGAGGAAGGAATTTAATAAATCACATACATCCATTCCTTCGAACAGAAATCCATCAATCGATTGAAAAATCAATTTATAAAACTGTCCGCACTGGGATTCGAACCCGTGACCTCCGTAACCGAAGCCACTCGAACACGCAGCCGGACAAATACATACAGTACAATTCACAAATTGTCAAAAAAAAAATCTGCAATTTTTTCGGAAAAAATGACACATGCGTAAAAAAATGTGTGTAATTCATGCCTGTCTCTTAGCAGATTGACGAAAGCTTTTGGGCGAGTGATCCTATTCGTTCGTTGTCAACGGGTTCGAATCTCGTCATGGAAAATTTCATGGGTTTTTTTTATGTCCACATTCCCTCCCACCCATGCAATCTCAAAAATGGTAAATAACATGAGCGAAACTAACAACGTTACTATTTCTTTTACTAACTCTTTCCAATTGAGTGACTGAAAAACAACCAGTTTTTGATTTACAGCTTTTGAATTCATTAAAAAAATCATTTTGAAAAACTTAGTTGAGCTGCTGATTTTCAATAATTCCATATAGGCTTCCAATTCTTGAAGGTGTCCACATACTATCCATAGAGATACACCATATTATTAAAAACATAAAAACCATTTAGTTCTAGATTGTAGTTCTGTTACAAAAAACACGCCCAGATTTTCCCGCGTACAGGTATTCCCTCCAGACATAAAGAGTGGGGTCAGAGGTGTTCAAGTGGAGCCAACGACATTATAATCGGATCGCGGTCGCGACGAGCCCTGCTCTTCTTGACAGGGTACGTTAACCGGCGAAGGCGCAGCCGGGACGTTATGATTTAATGGATAAAAAAAATCCTACAATATGATTATTACATTCACCCGGTCCTTGCAGTAATGGATTTACACGTGAATATATCGCTTGTTATTAAAGTAGGAAATACTTTCGTTTTACTCGGTGGCACAGTCTAGACTTCGAATCTCAGAAAAGAAGTCTTCGCGTGTTGGTTTCTCAGTCGATTTTTGATTTGCGTCCAAATGTTTATATATTATGTTTGAAATTTATATAAATATAATTTAAAATTTCGACTGAATGTGATTGGTGGAATTTCAATATTAAATTTGAATCGTTCAAATTATGAAAATTATAACTATCAGTTCAAGTTCATCCGTGCACTTGAACGCCTGAAGATGCCGAAAGGCGAAACCCCCGGGTCGTAAGCAACAAAATTTGTGTGAATGTACATAATTTGAACGATTCAAATTTTATATAAATATATTTGTAATTGAGGAGCAAACATTCAAAAAGTGTTTTGTCACAAATTTTGTAAAATGGCGTTTTATATCAATTCTGATAGCCCATAATAAAACCTATGAATGGAAATCAAAATAAGTATCCAAAAAGGTTTTTTTTCATATTAAAATGAAATCATAAAGTTGACACGTTCATACAAACCGTCACTTTTGCAACACTTAAATCATTATTTTCCAGGCTTTGTATTTGTGTGACAAAACACTTTTTGAATGTTTGCTCCTCAATTTAACGTTGGGTCCGTGGTCGAATCGTCAACGTCGTTGGCTTCAGTAACAGTGCTCACCGGTTCGAATTCTAGTACAAACCGTTTTATAAATTATTTTTTAATCGATTTATGTATTTTTATTCGTAGGTATGGATGTCTTAAATTGACAACATCTTTCCGATCCTAAAACGAAGTGAGTAAGAGCAATTACTTAACCAATAGTAAAGTCGTAGACCTATCATTATTATCCTACTATCTTCGAAAGGGAGAGGTTGAGCAACCGACTAACACGCAGTCATCGTAGAAAAACATCTGTTGAGATGAACTCTACTTAGAGCCCATATTCTCCGAGTCGGAATCGAATATAGAAATAAAATATATATTAACTATTACTTTTCAATCACTTAAAAATATATTACTAGCAGCATGTTCGAAAATGCTGAATTATAAAATTACATATTCAACTTAATTTATGGCCGATAAGTGAGCGAGTGAATGGGCAGTAGAGGAAAATGTACTAAATATAAAAAAACAAACAAACACAGGACTAAGTTATTAAAACTAAAATTAGAATGGTGGTTTTCTATTTTTGTTTATTTGAATAATACATATATGAAAAATCAAAAAAACTTGTTTCGTTAATTATTTATTCTAACACTATTTTACGAGTAAAATTGACGTAACAATTTTAATAAAAATGTGTCTAGTATTTATTTGCATCAATTTTGTATCCCTTCGTTTAAAGATAACATGTTTCTAATTTCATGGGACAAGTCTTGTATTTGACAATTTGAAAATAGAATACGAAATTTTATTTATCGAAAACATCCTATATGTGTCAAATTGCGGATTGCGATTATTGTGGATTTTCTTTGGATCGCATTTTTTAAGTGAATGACGGTGTAACCTTCCCGTGATTTGAATCGATGACCTTTTAAGCCGATCTGGAGCGTTATCCTCTTGCCACATTTCAATGTTCGTAGTTTAAATTATATTTTCGTTAAAAGCAGGTGTCCATTGCGGTGGGATGCCGTCAAATAATACATTAAGTGCACCTCCGACTAAAAATGCGTTGAGGAATGCGAGTTAATCCCTGAACGGTAAACATAATATGTACAGCAACTTTGTTCAATGGACCAACGTACTAAGCGCGATACCGCGAAGGATCTCTGATGAGATTTGTACATACCTAACAGGATTGGTTCATCGAACCGGTGCGACTCATAAGTAAAAGACACGAAGCAGTATTTATTTATTATCTGTAAAATATGAAAATAAATTAATAAAAAAGTGAAAAAGACATTCCGGTATGTAACCCTTGTGCCATATAACGAATCCATCGAAAATATTGTAAAATATTTTTTTATAAATTCGAATTAATGTGTATCACAGGAACATTTGAAATTTCGACGTTTTTATTTTAAAAATGGAACACTGGATAAATAAACATTATAATATGTTGCCATGGATATAACTAATAATATTATTCTAAAACCGTTTCGAAGTAAGTATAACATTGAATCGAGATAAGAAAACAGAAACGGACAAAGGTACGGTTAAGAAAAATGAGCGCTGATTCATTGACCTGTCAAATGTAAATGAATATTGTGCGAAAAAAATATAGAAAATAATACGGTTAGAGAAGAATCAAATACCAAATAGTTTGTGAATATTTCAGCAAGCACTTTGAAAATATTTAAATTATCTATTCAGATCTACTTTCTATGCTCATTATTGAAAGGAAATAAATGACACACAGTCAACGGAATTCATAAATGACCTTGTGTATCGAGAGCAATTCTCAAAATCTGTCAGAACTCAGAAGTACCCAAATAAGTATCATATTTTGACAGTTTTTTAACATTCCCCAGGTTATGTTTTTAGGATACTCGTTGAACTGAGATGAATATACAAGATTATGCAGATTGTTTATTATAGTTTTCGTGGATATACAATAAGAGTCTAGCGCTTGTATACAAGTTGACGTATACTTTTTAATATAGCAACCAGAAGAATGCAGCGAAATTTTGTAAGTACACGTCAAATGGAAGTTTGAGGTTATAAATAAAGACAATGTTTACAAGAAAAATATAAAAAAAACTCACGTAAATAAGGCCAGAGTAATAGCGATCCTTGATATTGTGCAAAACGGAAGCCTCGTTCAGGCAGGTAAGATCGGCCATATCCTCCACTTTGTTGAATTTGGGTGGATTCATTTTTTGAATGTCGTCGATCCCAACCACGATCCTTTTGCCGGTATCGGTAATTTCGACTTCCACCTCGTCGCCGTGTTCCACCTTGATCCCGGCCACCACGAATCCTTGCGATTCGTGGGGCACCCAGACGAGCCTCTTCTGCGTCCATTCCGCCTGGGTCGCCGGATCGTTGAAATTGTTTCTGTCCACCGACAGATACCTCAGCTCGGGATCATTTCTGTCGACCGCTTCTTCAGCCATATCGGCCTTTTACGATAAACACTCAGTTCTACCGCGGTAACTTCGAATAACCTACAGAAGACACAGTGTAAGCTGACATCAAACGAGCGCGCACGCCGACCATGCAACAAAAATCACAAACAGACACGCCGCATTTAACTCAATAATGGTAAATACGCACAGCTCACTCTTTAAAATTAAAAGGGAATGATAAACGAATTTGATTTGAAAACTTAGAGGGAGTTTAACACTGAAAAATGGATAAAGCGGTTTATTTTAACGGCCGCTTGAATGCGCAACGCGGCTCACACGAGAAATGATGACTGACAGCTCTCCCGGAGTCAAAACGCTTAAACTCGAGTTGCCCATTGGTTGACGAACGACAAATTCGATGTTGCAATTTAAGGAAACTAAGTGGGTGTGACTAAAATGATACAGCTGACGCGGCGTTATTTTGAATTGTTTCGTTTACTTTACAAGTTAAGAAAAACTAAATATGATTCGTTTTCATTTAGATGAACACGATAATTCTTTGCAATATTCATTCAAACATAGTTAAAAATCTTTAAATTTAACACATTAACCGAATCATTTTTTGTAAAAAAGAACATAACAGAATTTCATAATTTATTCTACTTTGATAATGATTATGATTCGAAAACTTTAAAAACAAATTTTCATTTGATATGGTGGATTAAGATTGGATTTATCTAGTACAAGGGTGCCCAATCCAAATCTTTTGGTGGCTCAAAAATATATTACTGAAATTAGGTGGGCCACAAATATAAAAAACAATGTGGCACTTGCTCTTGTAGATAGTTTTCATATTACCTGGAAAATTAGCCAACGCGCATCGCAGTTGATTGATCGTTTTTTCATCGAGCAACCTGCTGTGGCACTTTATTTTTTTACTATAACATACTATTTAGTTCTAATTTTGTTTGTAAATTTACGAGAACGTTTTTTAATATTGTATGAATACCAAAATTCAAAATATAGACCGCTGAAACCTTCGATTGGGCCAGAAAAGTCTTCATTCGTATGCTAATGAAAATAAATAGCTAATTATTAGAACCTGGAAAATATTTTTAGGAAAATATAATCCTAAGTTTTTTTAATATGGCCACTGGTTTTCGGTTTTGACGTTTGTGAATTGCCCGGTTGTCGTTTAGTGCATGTTTTATGTTAAACTGAAAAATTATTTCAATCTACACATTATTCGGATGCGGTGACGGATTTTTTATAAGTTTCTAATCAATAGTCTCGCCAAAATGGGTATTTTAGAGAAAATATCCGAAATCGAAAAGGAAATCGCTAGGACTCAAAAGAATAAAGGTAATCTTGTCATTGGCAGGTTATGTTATTTGCGTATTATATGAAAAATATTAACAATAGCGACAGCTTTTCCTTATTAAACCTTTAATCCAGTGACGCGCTTGAGCATTTATCAATTATTTAATTTTGTTTTCAGCGACTGAGTATCATTTAGGTCTACTTAAAGCCAAATTAGCCAAGTACCGCTCTCAGCTGCTGGAACCATCTAAAAAAAGTGAAAAGGGTGAAGGCTTTGATGTGCTAAAATCTGGAGATGCGAGAGTCGCCCTAATTGGATTTCCCTCCGTCGGAAAGGTTCTATTAATATTAATTAATTGATTTGGCATTTACTTGGTAGAACTCCATTATAACAGATTAAAAATATCAAAGTATTTTAGTTCTACAGTTTTGAATCATTTTCATGCGTTGATAGCTATTTCGGCTTTCGCCATCGTCAGAACTATTTTTAAACTTATATTTTGCTCAGCTATATATACTGGCTCTGAAGAGGTACACAATGCATCAAGTTATTCACTCTAACATCTTAATTATAAAATTTGAATCGTTCAAACTATGTACATTCTCACAAATTTTGTCACTAACGACCCGGGTTTCGCCTTTCGGCATCTTCAGGCATTCAAGTGCACGGATGAACTTGAACTGAACTGAACTCAGTTCAAGTTCATCCGTGCACTTGAATGCCTGAAGATGCCGAAAGGCGAAACCCGGGTCGTTAGTGACAAAATTTGTGAGAATGTACATAGTTTGAACGATTCAAATTTAATATTGAAATTCCACCAAGCACCTTCAGTCGAAATCTTAAATTATATCTTAATTATAATTACAATATTACACTTATTAAATGTGATTCTAGTGTTTCAAAGAACTATTAACAATCTGGGTTTATTTCTTAAAACTTTAATTAGGATAAAATTAAACTGATATTTATTATTAATTACATTACATAAAATTTATTAACTATGGCTTCATTGTTTTGAAACATCACGGTTCTTCGTTTGGTTTATGTCAAACATTTTCTGCTTCTTGTTTGTAAATTTTTTTTTTTTTTGTGATGTTCGAATTCTTGTTTGGACATTTTCATAAATCAATTTGTGGATTTGTGCTTAAAGGCATAAATGTCTGATGTTTACATTCAAACT
The DNA here is from genome assembly GCA_030503985.1 of Himalopsyche tibetana. Taxonomy (NCBI): domain Eukaryota; kingdom Metazoa; phylum Arthropoda; class Insecta; order Trichoptera; family Rhyacophilidae; genus Himalopsyche; species Himalopsyche tibetana. The sequence continues at coordinate 10,733,252 of JAPJYX010000022.1, forward strand.
ATTATTATTTTTTAAAAATGTATTAGATACGCTTATACATCCTAAGAAAATCTAGTAATTTTCAGTTTTGATTATTCATTTTATTCTTCCAGTCTACATTGCTGTCAACTTTGACGCACACCGAGTCTGAAGCGGCTAGCTATGAATTCACAACATTGACATGCATTCCTGGTGTGATCGAATACAAAGGCGCAAATATCCAACTCTTAGATTTGCCTGGTATCATTGAAGGTGCTTCCCAAGGAAAAGGTAGAGGTCGGCAGGTAATAAAATGTCACCTGAATCAGGACATTACTTTATTCCTTACTCACTTACAAATGATCATATCTGTTCTCGATCAAGCAAAATTATACTCGAATGAGTCGAGTGATCAATCTCAAATTAAGCGATCGGGAGGAAATAATAAATAAGTAATAAATTTTAAGGCCCTGTTTTTCGTATTGCTAAAACTGAATTTAAAATATTTTATGGGCTTTATAGAATCTAATTTGTTATTTTGGGGCCCCTATAATTGGAGGATTCAAGCGTGCACCTCGTGCGCTTATGGGGTAATCTGCGACTGCGAGTGATGTCAATTGTCACTTTGCATTTGATTATTTTTATCTGTATATTATAAGAAAACTATATAAATAATTTATGATTGATAAGATTTTTTAATTTATGATTATGCTGTAGTAAAATTAGTTTATGAAACAATAAAAAAATCTTTTTCAGGTAATTGCTGTTGCTCGCACAGCCGATTTGGTACTTATGATGTTGGATGCCACGAAACCCTATGTGCATCGTCAACTCTTGGAACGTGAATTGGAAAGCGTTGGAATAAGATTAAATAAACGCAAACCAAACATATATTTTAAGGTAAATATTTACATTAATTATTGATTTAGTCATCAGCCTTTCTGTAATGTTAATGATACTGAGTAGAATGCCAGCTAGAGAATTTATATTTTCTTCTTAACCTGTAGATGTAGGTGTCGATCATGGTGTTAATATGCCAGGTACTGTGCTATTTCTGGTAATAGAAAGGTTTTCTATCTTATATAGTCAAAAATGGATATATATATTTATTACTTTTACTATTTGCAGTACAATGTAATTGATGACTTTCATTTGTCATGTATATGGCTGCTGTTATGATGGTTTTTATGTTATGCAGTATAGTACATCTTTCTTTCATCAATCCTCAAATATTTTAATAACTTTTTCAGGTAAAGAAAGGAGGCGGACTCTCGTTCAACTCTACTTGTCCTCTTACAAAGATTGATGAAAAATTGGTTCAGATGATTCTCCACGAATACAAGATATTCAATGCAGAGGTAAATTATTGTACACCTAATAAATATTATTTAAAAAAACATATGATTAAGTAACATACCTATTATAACTTTTAAACCCTACTCCATCTTGCTAAAAATAAATTCTTGTTGAATTCTGAAAACAGTTAATTGCACACATACTAAAGTCAATAAAAAAAAACGAGAGATTGTGAAGGAATAGCAACTTAATTATAACATATTGTTACCAGCCTGACACACAGAAACTCTCAATTTGCGAAGCCAGGAAATTTTGGAAATAAATAGAGCACAATTGCATAGTCTTCTGATTTTAAATGAAATTTTAAAACCTTCCGGGATCTCCACTTCTATACCCTATATAAATATAATCATAAAACCTTTGCTGACAAACAAATAAATATAATTCTTGAAACTACTTACTACTCAAATCTGTGGACATTCCCATGAGCTTATCCTTTTCGCCAGCAATGGCTTTAAACTCAATGATACATTTATTTCTTATATAAACAAGAAACATTCATTTTCTAAGCGTCAGTTCAAGTTCATCTGTGCACTTGAACGCCTGAAGATGCCGACAGGCGAAACTCGGGTCGTTAGTGACAAAATCTGTGAGAATGTACATAGTTTTAACGATTCAAATTTAATATTGAAATTCCACCAAGCACCTTCAGTCGAATTCTTAAATTATATTAAATAAATCATTCAGTTTTTTTTTAAATCTGATATCTCTTTTAAGCATAATTTTATCACAATTTTTGCACTATCCATGTTTTTAATTTTGAATATTCAGAATAAGGAAAATTGGCTGAACCCGAGGTTTCCATACTTAGTTGGTATGAGTTATAAAAAATAGCTCTGTTTATCCACTGTTTATCTCAGGTGTCTGTGTTCTCAAATGTAATCAAAAAAAAAATCATCATTATTTATTTTCATCTTAATTTAGGTTCTGTTCAGGGAAGACTGTACAGCTGATGAATTGATTGATGTCATATCAGCTAACCGGGTATATTTGCCTTGCATGTATGTCTACAACAAAATTGATCAGATCTCCATCGAAGAGGTGGACCGAATCGCCAGGCAAGAAAATAGTGTAGTTGTAAGGTACGTTGTTATATTAACGTAAAATATCATCTTTATCTTTTAATCCATGGTTTCTCAATGGGGGGGGGGGCATAGAGGGGCATTTCTTTTAGGGAGCAACAGAACAGCCTTGGGGACCCCGGGCAAATGTTGTGCAAGTCTGCAAATTCCTGGGATTCTGGATTCAAAGTTCTCGGAAGATCTAAAAAAAGGTCTAACGTCTACATTTTCTGAAATCATTATAAAACTTATACTTCAATATAACAAAACGGATATGTGGGCCACGGAAAAATATGATACTCTAAAGGGGCCACGGACCCCAAAAGGTTGAGAAACTATGTTCTAATCAATTAATATGGACTTTTTTGTGAAGTAATTGGAAAAAATATTCGATATATTAAAAAAATATATATAGAAATCTGACTAACAACAAGTCGTGGCACGTGACAAAGACTCAGAAAAACTGTATGCTGAACATTGAGAATAGAAGCTTGTGTCAGATATTGGGGGTGAGGTTGTTTGATCTCATGAGGAACGCAGAGATTAGGGATCACACAAGTCAGCACAATGTTGCGTCAATGGTCATGGAGAGAAATTGAGAAGAGTCTTCGTCAAGTGCCATGATTCAATATTGTTAAGTAGCAGCAGTATTTAAATACTTTGAACTATTTTGTTGCGATTACATTTTCACATCGGTTTAGAGATGCCCTAAAAAAATTGATAAATGAGATTATTTTCTTTGATGTATCTTGTGTTGTTTTCAGTTGTAATATGAAGCTAAACCTTGACTTCCTACTGGAAACTCTGTGGGAGTATTTGTCTCTTATTAGGGTATATACAAAGAAACCTGGTCAGCCACCCGATTTCGATGACGGTCTCATCTTGAGGAAGGTGATACATTTTACTATAAATACTTAATTTAATTTATGCTAATATTTAATGATAGAATGTCATTTTACCAATGATAATGAGTGCGTGCTGGTGGGTGGTGTATAAGAATTGTACGCAGATAGACAATCATATTGATGAGGAACGTAATAGTTAATAACGTAAAACAATTATTGGCAAATAATTACTTCAATATGATTAGGATTTACATTGAAATTCGAGTTGTACTAAATAAGACTAAACAAATAAGAAAGATGTGTATATAAAAAATGCCTTTAGATACAAACAAAAAACAATTTATTAGTTCTTGCTTTGCTAGAAAAAGGCAGTAATTGTAGATCCTTTGTAAGCAACCTTTTTGGTAAAACAGTCACTCTGACTTGTAACAAAGAGCACGGTGTGTTGCTGTATATTTATTTAATGATAGTAAATGTTGCTGGAAAAGTTTGGAGCTAACGTTAATTTAAAACATACTTATTAGTAAAACACATTTAAATATAATTAATAGATAAAAGCCAGGACTGTACGGTCTGAGTCGTGGAGTTGTCGTGTTTTGAGTGGAGTCGTATAAAAACAGGTGACTCCAAATCTTATTTCAAGACTTACGAGAGACTTTTTTCAATATGAAATTTTTTATCTTTTTTGAAATCGGAGTTAGACCATTTTTAGTGATGCTTTTTTTCGTTGATTAATTCATCATTAGTGTCGGACACCTTACGTTATAAAGTAAGTTTCAGTTTGCTGACCACCGTTAAAGTTTATAGAACATTCAGAAAAATACATAATATTATTGTTTTGTTTTCATATTCTGTTACGAAATCTTGAAAGATGATATGAATGATGGGTGACGTATCATATTTTGTTGAAAAATAATTTCTAACATTATCGTAAAATAATCTATGTAACCGCAGATATTTTTTATTCTATTGGATTTTTGGGAACACTGTTTTTACACACACAAACACAAAATTACATTATAAGATAAAATAAATTATATATTAAAAAACAGTTTTTATTATAATATCTGGTCTTTCAAAATCATTTCATTTGCAAAAGTTAGACAACATTCATACATGTGATATAACTTTCTTATTTCCATCCTCACGCAATGCAATTACTTATATCTAACGGTTATGATTTTCTAGGGTGTAAGTGTGGAACATGTTTGCCATGGAATTCACCGAACCTTGGCGGATGCCTTTAAATATGCACTCGTATGGGGAACATCGACAAAGTATTCTCCTCAGAGAGTTGGATGTGGTCACGTCATGCAGGATGAGGACGTTATACAGATCATAAAAAAATAATGGAAACTGTTAATTTGAGATTTAAAAGATGCATAACGATATATAACTTTGTTATGTACTCTCTATTGTGGATGATTGTTGCTGAATAGTTTGAAATATAAGGATTGAATCTTACTGAGTGGTTTTTCATTTTTTTATTTCTCCGGTTATTATTATAGTCAGCTGTGTTTGGTTCAAAACAGGAAAAGAATTCCTGTACTTCTTTCATACATCTTGGACCATGGTCAATTACAATATAATGAAACAAATGAAGACAGCACCCAAATATTGTTCTGTCACATCTCTTGTCATTGTGAGTAAATGGACTTTTAAACCACTTTTAAGGTGTTCACTGTCAATACTTGGTGGAATGGCATTATAATAAAAATAATAAAACATTTTTAGTACTTTTTCCACATAAAATTTATTAGATCAGGACCGGTTTCGCTCATCGCGAGCATTATCAACTGATAAGAAAAATACATAAACAGTGATATTTATACAAATTTAAATTGAAATAAAAGGTGTAAGCAACTATTAACAATTTAAAGGATTAACAAATTACATTATAATTACACAAGATTAAAATGCTTAACACCCATAACAATTAAAAAATCATCATCAAAGAATAATAAATCTAAGTTTATTCTTTTCGCAGGATTCAATTTTGCTGGATTGAGCTCTACTGGTTTTTCCAAACTCAATTTTGAATCTTCATTACTGCTGATTTTGTTGCTTGTACATCATTGATTGGAAGCGGGAAAAACACCAAATCATCATTAGGATATTTACTTTGCTTAAAAATTTCCCAAATTTTAATTGTGTTCATAATTGACATCGTTTGCCACTTAGATTTATTATTCTTTGATGATGATTTTTTAATTGTTATGGGTGTTAAGCATTTTAATCTTGTGTAATTATAATGTAATTTGTTAATCCTTTAAATTGTTAATAGTTGCTTACACCTTTTATTTCAATTTAAATTTGTATAAATATCACTGTTTATGTATTTTTCTTATCAGTTGATAATGCTCGCGATGAGCGAAACCGGTCCTGATCTAATAAATTTTATGTGGAAAAAGTACTAAAAATGTTTTATTATTTTTATGGACTTTTAAAGTTTCAAGTCCTAAATAAGTGCTAAAATTATCTTTTCACTACAAATTTTAAATGTTTTTTTATTAAAATTTGTAATATGACATCTACTTAAAATACTCTATAATGTCTGAAATATATCTTTTTTAAGTTTATCGATTTCTGTTCGAAGGCATAGGTGTTTGTGATATCTGAAATATTTCCTCTCGCCCTTCCAATCCTAAAATTAACAGGAAAAAAACAAGAGCGATTACTTAACTACTAGTTCTGTCTTCGCCATATCCTTCGTAAATAAAACCTCTGTTGAGATACCTCCATTGGCATATAGCTCCACATTGGGTACGGTCATTGATTAGACAAAAAAATCTTTAGTAAAAAGCAGTGGCGAATTACCCTATAAGCAGTGGTGTAGTGGTATTATTTCTCATTCGTAGGCATTACAGGTGACACTAGTGGTGAGTTATGTTTATCTGATCAGTTAACATTTTTTTTTTATAATTATTATTTTAATCTTTTCCCTCTTTTTTTTGTTACTAACCCTCGAGCAGAAGTCAAGCCAACAGTGTCTGCGGCGATCGTTCAGGTTTTGGAGATCGGTGTTTTAGCAGATGTTGACAACCAAACATGTAAATGTGGAGGATCAGGGGGGGGGGGGGGGGGGGGGCTAAAGTGGTTTCAGTATGACTCCGCGGTCGCGCTATGTTTGTGAGGGTAATCAACGTAGTTGTTAAGTAAATTTTTGATAGATTGGTTAGGGTGATCCGCCATGTTGCTATAGAACTTCGACAGTTTCATGACGTGATCGAGTCTAGGTTCATGTCATTGTGTAATGTGGAACTTCGCACAAACCAGGGTGTTCCTGTGATCATGCGAAGTGCATTATTTTGTATTGTCTGTACAAAATTCATGCCCGCGTGTGCCCATATTTGGCATGCGTAAGTCATGATCGGTCTTGTAATCGCGGTATACAATAGTAACTTTCTTTATACAGCAAGTTTACTCTTGTGGCAAATCATCGGATAGAAGTTATTTTTATTATTCAAAAATATGGCGCCTGAAAAGAAGGGGCGTGAGGGAGGGGTTGGGGGAAGAAAAATAGCAGCTGTTTAAGATAAAATATTTTATTGACAGAGATAGAGATACTCACAAAATATACAGCCAGTAATCTTAACAATGTAAAGATATAAAGTATAAGGATACAGTACAGCACATATATTATTAAATTATTGAATAAACTTTTAAAATGATTTTAACAAAAATATAACTAGTGTAAGTAAGGACAATTATGTACATAGATAAAAGTTAGGGTAATTGTAGAGTATAGCTGGTCATGGATTATTACGGCGAAAAACTTCACAAACTAAGCTAAAAACAACGCCACGATTTAAAATTATTTTTTGAGAGCTTTATAATCGCGTTAAAACCACACATTATTACGACGAACACTGATAAATTATGCGAAATAAGAAATATTTTTCAGTACATTGCCTCTGATTTCCATTACGGCGGCCGCCAATTTAATTTTTTTTTTTTTTAAAATCGTGGCGTTGTTTTTAGCTTAGTTTGTGAAGTTTTTTCGCCGTAATAATCCATGACCAGCTATACTCTACAATTACCAAAGTTAGTAAAGCAACACAATGTCTGAATTAATTGACATTAGTTGTTAAGTTTGATACACGTATCAAAGTTGCAAGGTGAATTTTATTGCAAATAACAAAGGTATATGTAATTTTTTTTACTTTTTAGCCATACAACTAATTTTCGATAGACATAATGGTATTTTATACATGGTGATACTCTGTGTTACCTAGAATATGTAGTTGGCACTGCCAAATCATTCAACGTCTCGTAGAAACATTCAACGTTTCGAAAAGTTTGACGTCTGACGTCGGATGCGTATGTTAGAATGACGGCGCATGCGTTCCGAAGTGATAATACTGCGTCAAAATAAAAGTGATAGACCAATTGACAAGAACCAAAAATCTCTACATTTTTCTATTTCATTTATTTTTTAAAAGATAAATTAGTACTAAAGAGGGCATTGGTGGATCCAAGGGAAGGGCCATGGCCCCCCTGGGGAGAATTTATTTTCCATTTTTCTGACTTATTAAATTAATTGATAAGTTCACTATGTTTTATAGAATACATACTTAATTATATATTAACTATTTTTATGTACACCCAATCTTTTTTTATGCGATATATTGGTTCCAAAAAGTGGCACGTAAAAAAACCTCACTTTCATATAAATCTGTTCCAAAAATCAAAATATCGCGTAAAAAAGTATCAAAAATGTACGAAAAAACAAAATTTGCTCTTTAAATTCGCGCAAAAAATATTTTTTTTACGGTGCCATCCAATAAATCGCATAAATTCAAAATCGCACAAAAAAAAAATCGCGTAAAAAAAATCTCGTCAATTTTTTAATGTTTTATTTATGTATCATGTATATTTTTAAATTAAATGCCCCCCTCCTCGGACAATTTCTGGATTCGCCACTGAAAGAGGGGCATTGTGTACTTCTTAAGCTGAAAGAAGGGTACCGGGTCAAATAAGATTGGAAGCCTATGCCTTAGACCTGCACGTCTATTAAGTAGGTTTGTCTATTATTAAATATGGCGAATTTCGATATGTTTTTTATAAGTGTGGTTGTCTATGATAATCTGACGAAATCTGGTAACACCAGTCAGAGCAAAATCTTGCTTCCCATTTAGAAGCTTTTGTTATTATTTAAATAAATATGTCTTCGTCGTCAGAAGAGGATTACTGCAGTAATGCCATGAAAAAGTTTCAATGTAATGTATTTGAATAGTTAAATGATAGATTTGTTGTCATGTATTTAATTTTGTTATATATTATCTTATTGTCTAAATTTTATAATCTATCGAACTGTCAAGTCAAATTTCTTCTAAAGCGCGCGCAAGTTGAAACTTCAGCTTTGATCCAATTAAGTGACGGAAGAATTAGATAAAGCAAATAAATGTTCATAGAATTGGTGTTCATCGTTATTTTTGGTAAAAGTAGAGTATAGCTCGTCATGGATTATTACGGCGATAAACTTCACAAACTAAGCTAAAAACAACACCACGATTTAAAATTATTTTTTGAGAGCTTTATAATCGCGTTAAAACCACACATTATTACGAAGAACACTAATAAATTATGCGAAATACGAAATATTTTTCAGTACATCGCCTCTGATTTCCATTACGGCGGCCGCCAATTTAAAATTTTTTTTTTTTTTAAATCGTGGCGTTGTTTTTAGCTTAGTTTGTGAAGTTTATCGCCGTAATAATCCATGACGAGCTATACTCTATAATTACCCACCCTTGATATTTACCCTTTTTTAGTAACAAACCCTTTGGGTTTTTTTCTGTTAAATTATCAAGGTATTTTTTTATAAATTTTTCAGGTATGAAGGACAAATGGGTGCCTGATGTAAAACAACAAAAAATAAGTATTCCAACGATGGATTTGAGCTATACAATGAATGATGCTGTTGTGGAAATAGTTGAACCGAAATTAGAAAAAAAGCAAATGAAAAAGAAAGGAAAGAAATCATCGAAGTCTATTAATTCAAAGAAAGAAGTTGAATCTTTGGATATTCCATTAGAAACATGTGAGTTATCTACCATACTACCATAATTTTGTCCTTTAGCTGTAGACTGCCAAATTGTATGTAACATATATTAGCAAGCTTTCTTTGTTCAACATTATAAATTAACCTATGTCACCGTTTGTCATTTTGATTCCAAAAAGGGAGTAACTCTGGTTTTTCAAACTGAGAAAACTCTGGAAAATCTGAACCGATTGATAGTTGTGAATAAACAGCAAATAAAAAATATTGATTGAATTGGCATTTACTTGGTTGAACAGGCTAGGGCAGGACTAGTGGTTAACTAAGCGCTCTCGCTTTACCTTATCCGTCAATAACCTAAATGTTGAAATTTTTCTTTTGCAATACAGCTAAAAATATGAGGTTGAGCGACTGAGTAACAAACAGTTCTTGTAGAAAAACTTCTGTTAAGATACCTCCATTAGGAGGCCATATGCTCCATATTGGGAGTGGACATGGATAAAAAAAGGCAAAGCCTCTAGCATCAATATTTTTATGTAAAATAACGAACCTATGACCACTCTCTTTCCATGTGACGCCAATGACTTATTGACCCACAGACGGGTATTTGAAAAAATAATGAGCAAAATTTGACCCCCTCCTCAAAAAAGTTCGCCGCCACTGGTCTAGATCCTTATTCCCACGAGAATAACCCTGCCGATATCCATGCTGAACTTTCACATATTGATTTCCAGATCAAGATAAGACTGCAAAAAAGAGAGTTACACGCAGTACATCTCTTCGGGGGAAAAAAGCCCAAGAGTCACCAGATCTGACAATAATTACGTCATATTTCGCTCCCGTAAGTGTTGCAAAAGAGACAACTCCACGATATACAAGAGGCTCTCGGAGAAGAGTTTCTAATTCAGGAAGAAGACGGACTCCAAATCGCGGCAGAAGATCTCAGAGCCGTGTAGGCTACTATGCCAGTAATTATATTAATTTAGGTGATTTATAAAAAAATATTTGAATACTTTTCGTTATATTATTTGCAAAGAATTGAAAATGCTTTATTTTTAAATATTAGAATCGTTGCGAAACAATTGCTTTCTCTCTTTATCACTGATTCGCTAATAACAGTTGGAATGGGAAATCAAATGACTTACGGATAATGCAATTTCAATTTATTGATAACTCTTAAGTGTTCACTGTCAATACTTGGTGGAAAGGCATTATTTGAATACAATTTATTGAACAGCAAGTTACACAGTAATACAATTAAAATAAATAAATCAGGGAGTTTCATTGACTCGAAAAGTTTGTTTTGTATCTAATTGACTTGGTTTTCATGTGTTATTTGCATGCTACCAAATCATTTAACTGGAGCTATGGGAACAATTAGACTTATCCTAGTATTATCCTCACTAAAAGGAAGGTTAAGCAACTGATGTAATAAATACTGTTAACCACTTGCCGGTTCAATTGATTTAAACAAATGTTCCAAAAAGGGTCACATATTTTTTATTATGCTCGAACACCAAATGCTTATATTTATAAAACATGCATATTTAGTGAAAGAATTCGTTGTTTTTTTCATGGAATTTACCTGAGTTATCTCGTGGTGTCTGTTTTGACAACTTTCAATACCCGAGTGTACCCGGACGTGACCGTAAACAGGTTGATGTACTCAAGTAAAAATCTACATACTCTAAGTTTGCAGGCGACTGTTTGACTCCGGACAGTCTGCTTACGTAAAACATAACTTGTGTTGTTAATCGATGTATTTACAAATCAAAAAACCAATTTCAGGCTGTGATTCTGGTGACGAAAGTCAAGGACCACCACTCTTTTCGAATCAGACGCCGACCAAGCCTGCTATGTTGAACGTGAGTTCTTTATTAATTCATTTTACCGGAAATTATTTTCAGCTCTAATTATGATTTTTTTTTTTTTAAATTATAAAAAATATTTGGCATTACAGCTAATGCCAATGCGACAAATATTTTAAAGTTGAAAGATCATGCGAGGCCAAGTCTCAAATTCTAATTTCAAAATCTATGTTAGACATTGACCTTACCGATAATTGAACCCTGACCCACATGGTCGGTAGAGCAAGCTCTTACCAACTAGACCACAGTGGGCGACATTATAGCTTTCTCATGATTGTATGCCAAGTTGGGCTTACCAGTTTTTTGAAAACCCAGTGTCTAATAATATTAGATTTTTTCGAACATAGTAACCCAGTTTTAGTTATTAACCGCTTCCGTGCCTAGATCGTAAATAAAGAGCTATGGCTACAGAATGCCTGTTTTTAATGTTCCAAAAATGTCATAAATCTTATCACAATCACACACTTATTGTTTCTACTCTAATTCTACTTCTAATCTTAATAAAAACACAATATTCCTTTGCACTTTATTCCACTTTATTAAAAAGGTCAGGACCGGTTTTGCTCATTGCGAGCATTGTCAACTGACAATGTTGTAGCAGTTTTCTATCATTAGGTTGAAATGCACTCAAGTGAATCACAAACGCTTCTGTATGTAGATCTTCTATTGTTCCATCGGTAAAAAACTATTGGCACAGTTTTGGTTCAAAATGATTTAAATGTATGATCCGGATTGTGATCAGCGGTGCTATTCCAGCGCGCACACACTTATTTTGAATGGTATAAAATACTCTAACACCATCACGTTTTACATCACAGACAACGCCAAAACAATCACATAACGGGTCCAAAATAAGTGTAAGCGGGAATGTCCAAAATAAGTGTAAGCGCGCTGGAATAGCACTGCAGATGTATTTAGACGAGTTCGCATTCCGAAATATTAACCGATAATCACTACATTTGCTTTGATTTTTAGGATTCTGTGTTAGATTCAGAAAATGGTGGCTCTTTTTCGGAGAGTTTTAACGACACCCTTGACACGGACAATGAAGAACTATCCATCAAAGTGCACTGGCGGAGTAAAGACTATGTTACATTCAAGATACGAAAGGTAATTTTTGACACGTGAAAGTGTAAGAGATAAATGATTTATGTAAATGAAAATCTCGGCAATAGGAAATAGAGACTTTGCATGCTGCTCATACCTTAAAAAGGTGAATATGGTAGAAAAAAGTCATATTCGAAACCCTCTTTGATTTGGTGGTACAATTATCTTTAACCTCTCTCAGATGTTACTATATTTGTTTATTAATTTACTTTAGTAATAATGAACTAAAATTCCTGACTTAATAGCGTTAATTTCTGGATTTCCAGCATCAAAAGTTGACGACGTTGTTTGAACACTTTGCCAGTCTCGAATCCGAGCCCAGTGACCACATTCTTCTTACCCTCGGGGACAGACTGCTGCGACCACAAGACACTCCGGCGCTTATAGGGTACAACATCTGTCAGTTTATTGGTCAGTTTACAGCACATTTTATCTAACGCCTCTTTATTTATTATTTGAAGGAAAAAATTGATAACTTATTACCTGCACAATGTTACAAACATGCATAACAAGTATTGCAATGTCCACGGGCTTGAATTCCCGTATGAAATGTAGCAAGAGCAATTAGCTAGCTACTCCCCTCTGAAAAGAGAGGTTGTTCTGTTTGGATGCTTCATCAGGTGTGCATATGCTTCACATTTAGAACAGACATTGTTGAAAATAAAATATGAAAGCAATAACTAAATTGTTTCAATTGGTATCGAGCAGAATCAGGCAGCATTTTAAAAATACAATCAGCCCTGTATGCTGAAGATTTCTTAAATTATCGACAGTTGATACTTTGCATTAGAGACGCTCGTCCACTGAGAGTTAAGATGCTAGCATGTGCCAGGTTAAATCAATAATTATTCGCTCACAAGCGAACTGTCAATTAGAGAAAAAATACTTGTAATTTTTGCAGAAGGTGGCATTGTGCCTCACAGCATCACAAATATTGCCCAGGAATCTGCAATGAAACACGGCGCTGCCGATTTATCAAGCCCCATTGATAGGAACCAACTTACAATTAAAATTCAGACAAATACTATGAAGTCACCTGTGGAAATAACGATAGGAAAGGATCAAGTATGTATATTTGCTATTTTCTCTTTTAGCCCCAGATCACCCCTTTATCCGCGCTCTGAGTCTGTGCTAAAAGCCTCATGGAACCGATCGATTGACGGTCTGGTACTAAAAGTGGAGCTTTTAATTTTAAATGTTTTCAATCTGTTCGCCATTGTGCAATTTATCCGTTTGACTGTAGCGTTATTCTCATTTCTTGTATATATTCCAAATAATTAGTAATATTATACAAAAGGTGCCTTTGACACCTGTTAAAATTCGCATCGTGCACATGTGCAGTGTTGTCCAAGCAGGCAGACAAAGATAAATCAAAACAAATATATACTTTAATCACAAAGTTGTCAATTTTTTTCAAGTGATTCACGGTAGATCTAAATAGATAGTATTATATAAGTCAAATGACTCTCACTGCAAATGCCTGAGTATTTTATATTTGTCTGTATGATACAGAAATTATGCACACATCCAACAGCAACAAGTTTGATGCTACCTTGGTAGAATGTCATCATGAATACAGTTTTTTCTTTCAGAAAATGTCATTTGCTATGATGAAGTTTGCAGAGGAGGTCGAAATACCTTTAGCAAAGTTAAAATTTTACTTTGATGGTGATTTGCTGAATGATAATTCCACCCCCCAAAGTCTGGATATGGAGGGAGGGGAATGTATAGATGTGAATGTACAAAATTGATACTTATTTTTAAGATATCTTGGGAAGTGTCACTGTAACATCCACTGCGGCGCGGCGACTTGTGTTCATGTACGCAAAAGGTTTTTTGTCGTAAACATAGTGTGGTGATTGCCGCCAGGTTAATGTATTGAAAAATGTTTTGTTTAATTTTTTTATGAGGATGAGGATGAATTTAATCACAAAAATACTGTCTACATAAATATTCAATTTTTACAACTTTGCAACTGGTACTGTTTGAAAACGCTTAAAACTTTTTAAAACTATGATACTACATTCCATCACCAATATTTTTATATTGAAATTGAATCCTTAGTACACAATTTATGATGATATTTATGGTGATATGATGGTGACGAAGATTGATTGGTTCAAAAGTGCCGAATCCACTTAGTAATCAATTATTACTGATCATTGAATCTTAGGTATGCATACCTTAAATAGATTTTCATATCCAATGAATAGCATAATGAGCTGCACACGAAAAAAATAAATGAAAATAAATGTCGTTTCAAAGTTCATTGGGTAATGTTCTTATACACGTCTTTACACACCTTTTTTTGGTGGCTTTAAAGCTTACACAACCACTTAATCGCGTGTTAAATCGCCTATGTTTACACTATTCTGCACCTTCAATAGATGTGAAATCTTCAACAAAATGTAGAGGGATACTTTCTCGACGATGTCGAAAACCACTCAAACTGTAAAAATATCAAAATAACGTATATATATGTATATGTCGCTGAGACGGGTAGTGATTCATTTCTCTTGAATTACATATGTATTTAGAGTTAAATTTTCAATATTGTCCAACAACATTTGACCATTAAAACATGTATTTATAACGTCATACGATTTTTGGCTTGATGTCGTTTCAATAGAAAATTTTATAAGAACACTCACCTTTATGTTCGATTTTTATGAGCCTATTAAATCACATAATTTACTCATTCTGCCGAAAAAAATGGTACTTTCCTCTATTGTGGAGGCATTTAGAAAAACAAATTCTAACCTAGCCTGCCGGGTCCGTGGTTCCGTTTCATTATTATTCACCATTTTTTCAATTGATTTCTATTTGAAGGTAGTGGGTGTTTGTGATGTCTAAAAATTCCCTCCCATCCTTCTGGTCCTAAAATAATGGGGCGTAGGGAGAGCCAATTACCTTACCACTAGACTAGTCCGGTCATAGCTTCCTATCCTTTCTATTCCTACTCTTTTAAAAAATAAGAGAGCTCGAGCGATTGAGTAAAAAGCAGTTCTTGTTTAAATCCAGTTGAGATACCCTCATTAGGAGGCCATATGCTCCGCATTGGGAGTGGGCATGATTTTTTTTGTCACTTGATCAGTTGTAGGGTTGCCAACCGTCCCGGATTGGCCAGGATTGCCCCGGAATTGGCATCACTGTCCCGTATCCCGAATGAATGCTGAATTGTCCCGGAAATTTAGAGAAAACTATTATTGAAATTGACATCGTGCTAATCCCTTGAACGTCCTTCCAACGTACGTTTCCACCCCCACTACTATTTAGACATTCAGTCTGTGAACTTTTTCATACATTAATAGTTTCCTCAAAAAACTTCGTAATGGCTGACTGATAATAATGATGATGATGTTCCGTTTTTAGGTATTTGTCCCAGAATTTTCACAGAAAAAGTTGGCTAATCACAAGTAAAATTTTAAATCTTAGGTAAGGTTAGATTAGAATATATTTTTTTAAAATTAACCTCCAGATAATTCCATCATATTTGGCCAAATTCATTTGGAGACTGGAAGTCAAATATGATAAGACCGTATTTGACTTTTGTCACTTTTGGATGCATTCAAATTTTTCTAAATCTATTTTATGAATAATTTAAAATTTCGACTGAACGTGCTTGATGAAAATTCATTGTTAATTTAGAATTATTTTCATTATGTACACTTCCACAAAAATCTTGGTCGAACACGACCCGGGTTTCGCCTCTCGGCAAATTATTTTTAAAAAATAAAATCTCTCCAGATAACTGAAAAGTACCAAAATTCTGTTAAATATTAATATTCATCTGTCACTTCAACTTAAAAATTAGTATTTGGAGTGAATTAGATTGAAGTTTCATGAATAAATCTATATCATCAATAAATAGCATACTGTTTGACTCCTGATTGCTGCGCAAAAACAGAATCAAACCAAAGCAATAGTCTACAAATAATCGTCCAGACATGGTCAGTTCTGTGCAGAATATTAAAACTGTAAATATGTATACCAAATATTCATCTTGAAAAATAATTCTTTGTACAGCTCAAATAAAATTGAATCATTCATTGTTTTATTTTGTATCCATGGATGTGATATTACTTTTAATACCTTGTTTGTGTAATATTTGTTTTTATAATCGATTAAAAGTTTTTGTAACATAATCTGCCTTTTAATTCATTTATTGATAATTTTCTTTTAACTGCCATCATATCAAAAAATCTTTATATCCCTGTCCTGCTGTATTGTAGATATCGTCGCCAATATTGTAATAACTCTTAACTCATTTATTTATTGAAAGTACATTTTATAATTTGTTCTTATATCAATGGGACATTTTTGTATATACACATATCATTATTTTCAAGGCGGAACGCATTAATTAATTATTGCAACACCAAGCGTAAGTAAATAGTTTTTAATTTTTTCAGTAATATCGTTTTTTGTTTTTCCTGACAAATGTACCAAAATTAGTGTTCTTGCAGTATTGGTGACCAGTGGCGGCCGGTCAATGTGGCATTCGATCAATGCACCCCTTGTATATGCAGGGGCGGTTATATTTCATGAAATAATATTCAAACATATCATTTATACCGTACACTCATTTAAATTCTTCATGTATTTATTGTCTATAATAAATATTTTAGAAAAAAATATTCTATTTTATTTAAAATTTTATTTTATTTAAAATTTTATTTTATTGAATTCAAAATGAGGGAATGGTATAAATGTTATTTTTGAATATTATTTCATGAAATATAGCTGCCCCTGCATGTACAAGGGGTGCATTGATCAAATGCCATATTGACCGGCCGCTACTGTTAGTGACAATATGTAGTTTTTTTTAATACTGAATCTTTTAAATAGGGAAAAAAATTAAGAAAAACCCCTTACACATACCGATTGTGGGTGTTCAGTAAATAAAAATGTTGTCAAAAATTGTTTGCAATATGATATTATTCTTGAAGAGTTAAATTTAACCCTTTGGTAATTGAATACATATTATTTTTAAAACTAAATTTGTAAATGAAGTAATTAATTTTTTAAAGTTCAAATAAGCCACGTAACACATAAAGTTATCATATCACATAACTCTGGCAAAATCAATTGATTTTTTTGTTTATTTCACCTTGGTTACGCGAAAATTTTTTAGTTACTATGGGGCTTTGGGATGTTTACAAAACATAACCTTGAATAAAAATGATTGTTACTTTCAAATAGTAACTATTGTTTCTATAATGAAATCATATAGTAAAAACACCACAAGAAGTGATGGAGAGACTGCTGTTTCCCGTTTTCCAGAAACAATTAAAAATGTCAACGAATGTACAAAAGTTATCAACACCCTCAAAGAACAGGAAGAAAGTGGTTTTCATCTCCCCCCATTGATGAGGATTAAGACTGTCAAGAGTGTGCCGATTAAAGAAACATTTGGTTCACCTACAGCTCCTGACAGTATATATTTTTTATTTAAATTGCAAACATTGAAATAGTGAATTATGATTAACCCATTTACATCCCTAACAGTTGTTGCCTTGCAAAACACCTAGAACAGCAGATATAACCAGAATGACTACAGCTACAGGCGTATATTATAAAACGAATGTAAAATTATCACATCACGATGATTTATCAATGTGATCCAATAAACTCTTATGGTACAGTAATACTCCCATTTACACTAAAGTCGGGACAGTGTAATAGGGGGTGTGAATCTCATACTAAATTAGGGATTTGGTTTTTTCCGCAAAAAATTCAAAACTAAGATTTCCCTTAGTTTTGCAAAAAAAAAAAATATTGACGAAATATTTAGTTACCAAGTGATAAAATGCAAATAGACAGTCGCCCGCTATACGTGTATAGCCTGGCATGTGTTGAATACAGATGCTAGCCAACATTTGACTTTATGAGCGGCACAGACGACCGTCTCGTAGTAACGACGATGGAATGCGACCGTGCCAGCGCCAGCGCGTAATTCGGGGTAGAGTAATTGGGGGTTTCACTGTATTTTCCTGTTGTATGGTCATATCATTTAAATTATATTTTAAAAATCTAACTTTAACAGCATAATTGAGCTAGTTTTAGACGGAATTAAATATTTTATTTAGATTCACTGCAACGCCAGCAAATACTCATACCAAAGTAATTCTTCATTTCATAATTTCTTTGATGTAACATACCTGCTGTAGCCCAGTTGGTTAGAGTTTGCTCTACCGATCACGCAGGTCTGGGTTCAATTCCCGGTCAGATCACAGTGAATTTGAGAATTATTCAATTCAAAGTTGTGATAGAAGACTGGGTGTTTGTGATGTCAATTCACATAATTTCCTCTCCTCCCGTCCTTCTGATCCTTTGATAACTGGGTGTAGCAATAGCGATTAGTTAACCACTAGTCTCTAGCCTTATCCTTCATTCCTTACTACTCACTTTGAAAAAACAAAGTGAGGTTGAGCGACTGAGAACAGTTCTCGTAGAAAAAAAAAAACACTGCTGGGCAGTATTCCTTTATCTTATAAAAATGCCTCAGCTTCTTTTTCGGTATACGACAGAGTGAATAGTTTCATTTTTAAATGTGACTTACTCAAGAGAAACAGTGGGAAAAAAACAAATAAATGAAATTTAAATGATTTGTCCTCATAACAGGATGGAGCCCTTGTTTATTCATAAATTAATCTTTCTTAATAACGTTTTGTAAATTCATCGGGTCTATGACGCGGCGCAGTGGTTAGCATTTCAAGTCCAATACGAACTACATTTTTTCGATTTCTGTTTGAAGGCATGGGTGTTTGTGATGTCCAAAAATACCCTCCCACCTTTTCGATCCTTCAATAACTGGGCATAGTGAGAGTGATTAGTCAACCACTAGTCGTGTCCTAGCCTTATCTTTCTATCCCTTCTACTTTCTTAGAATAGAATAGAAAAATAGAGGTTGAGCAACTGAGTAACAAACAGTACTCGTTGAAAAAAACTTCTGTTGAGATACCTCCATTAGAAGGCCATATGCTCCACATTTGGATCAGACATGGATTAAAATTCATTATTTATACATTGACAAATTAAAGACAGTCACAGCATAATATGGTGAAAGATTCTTATAGCATTTAGATAATTGTATATTCGAGTCAAAGACTTCGATAGAAAAAATTTCATTGACGGCAAACTTGTCCTTTAGTCTTACAATATATATTGGGTCACATGATAAAGCCAGGGTTTTTTTTAAAAAAAACTGATTTAAAAATAGCCAAGGCACTATAAAATAATGATTATCCTCATCAAAACGTATATGTCACAGCAAAAGTATTTTTGAAGTAAAACTATGTTGTCAGTGGCGTTTAAGTAAAATCATATCCAAGAATACTTAGATATTTATTTGTCAAGTGATATTATATTCTTCCTCAAACTGTCATTGAAACTAGATTTGGCAGTTGTGAAATCCTATTATCTGATGAAATATTCAATTCATGTGCTCAGAAATATGCTCCTACTGTTAGGTCAGGTTAGGTAAGGTACTGTGTACATGTCACGTATAGTTTCACTGTGGAATTGTAATTCCATTGTATGATACATTTTGTCTGTCTTAGTTAGCGAAAATATCTTTACAATAGTGAAAATACAGTTTCACTTAAAATACACTTTCGCTGTAAGGTATAAACAATTTTACTACAATTACCTGTGTTCAATGAATTGTTGTCATTTTGTACACTCTATCTACATTGGAAGAGTGGCTCTACACTTGTGAGAAGAAACAATTTATGTCCTTATTTTCCTCAGATAAACATATAAATGTAAAGCTTGACATTCTCATTTTGACCTAGCTCAAGCGAGAGGTAAAGATCTAGTTAGAACATGAAATTATAAAAACAGCATGTCGTTTACTTAGGTTGATTTAAGCTAAAAGAAACCATCCGACTTTTTGAGTTATGAATGGGAAGTAGTCCAAAATATTTCAATTTGATAAATTTGGCCAAGTTTCTGTTTTTTATGCATTATTTTATTTTTGCTTAACTCACAAATTCATTTTTTTTTATATAAAAAAGGAACAAAGTATTCATTATGCTTAATTAATGGGTGGTGAAAGAATGAATAATATTTTAACAGAACCTTGTACATTTACAAAATGTCCACAATATCTCTATTCTGCAAAGTTGCAGTTTTTCCCTATAGTTCAATTCAAGAATGCCCAAATGGCTAATCGCAAAGCAAAATTTGGTCGAAATCTATTATTTTCCACAAATCTTGTGGATGTGTAGCTTGCATTGGACTAATTTTGTTACAGGTAATTCTGAGCAACCAGAATCAAGAATGCTTCGACTGGCATACTTACCACCAAAGAGGAAAGCCAAAGAGAAGTTTTATGGACCGATCGGCGAGGATGGACAGCTACGGTTTCCAAAGAAAAAGAGTCTTAAGGAAATTGAAAAGGAAAAGCTTATACAACTTGAAAAGGCAAAACGAGCAGAACCAATCATGACAGGTGATTTATGTAAAATCTGTGCATATTCTGTTGAATCGTTGCAAGCTTATTATATTCTATAGTGAAATGAAAAAAGCTAAACCCTATTTTTACCAATTTCAGGGTTTGTTCCACTTATAGACCTTTTGAATGGCGAGTACTATAGAAGAAAAGCTGAAGAAAGAGAACTGAAAGCCAAAAGAATAGAAAGAATGAAATTGCGTAAGATACAATTGAAGAAAATTGCCAGGGAAAATGAAATTAAGTAATGTTTAAGTATATAATTACTGTTATAATTCAGTGGAACACCAATTCATTGTTTTTAAGGGCCCCTCAAAAAAATGACAGATACAGGAAAGTTTCGAAATGCTTATTTATATTGAATCCATCAAAAGGAATGTTGGCAGTTCGTGCCTGATGAAACTCCTTGTTCAAGCTCCTTGCAACTTGGCTCCTTACCAAACTTTTTTTTTTACCATTGTTACAATTTACTCACAGATTTCATTCGACATGCTTTCCCCTTGGATTTCTTCTAACTTCTCGCGGTGACATTAATGAAAATGACAAATATGAAAGTAAAATCATTTCGAAACAGTACTGGTTGTCACAGTCTAAAAATTAAATTTATGGGAATCTTCAATTATTAACATCGATTTTTCCCAAAAATTTCTATTTCTAACTATCCAGTATCGATGATACTATTTAGATGTTAAATTTGTAAAATAACTTATAACACATTTTGTAGCTAAAGCAAATATTAAACAAAACAAATTGATATTACTTTACCTGACTTAAATGACCGACACTAGTGGTCACCCTTCCCATGCTGAATGTGCTAATTATATCATTATTTCCTATTATAGGTTTCTAGCCCGCCTTCAGGCTGGGTTGCCGAGTACACCCGAAGACCAGCTGGATATATTGTTGAAGCAAACTATTTCTGAATGCACAGTATCTGTCTCTTCTGATGATGTTGAACGGATTCAGTATTATATAAAAACTGTAAGTTAATCAAAAGTTAAAAAGAATTTTCAACAATTAAACGGTGTCAAAATATATTTTTCTTTGTATTTCACTACTGTGCTAAAACGTGCACTAACTTTGATATTATGAATAACTTGAGTTTAATTTAATCAATAATAAATAATTGTTTATATTCTCATTCTACTCCAGATAAGTTTGTACAATATTTTTTCATTTTGAGTCTATTTTATGAATTAAGAAAAACCTCGATGTGGTGGACCTCCATATAACATCCTTCGAATTTAATCAACAACATTTCCAGTCAATTCTTTTTCCAAGTTATCAAACTTCCAGTTTCATCCCATGTTAGTTAGTGATTTGACATGCTTTTATACAGTGGCTCATAACCTTTTTAGTGATCCGCACCCCCTTTAATCTAAAAATATGTTCTCGCACCCCCTTGTTTTCTATAATACATTTTTTTATATTATGTCAAAATTGAAACTTCTTTACCCATGGAACCCCAGGTTAAGTATCACTGCTTTAATATCTTAAAAATTCAGTTGATTTCTTAAATTACAACTAATTCCATTTATTGTTGTGTATATCTGCACATTAAAAGTGTTTTTTTTTCATAGGAGCAAATTAGCTTGGCAATGTTTTGTTGCAATTTTGCATAAGTTTGCTCTATAAATACTAGTTCCATAACTAGGTATACAGCTAATAGAAAAGTTATATTTTTAGCAGTGAAACAAAATTGAGTTCTCTGAATGAAAATTCATAAGGCAGGAAGGAAATCATGGATTTTGTCTCGCTATGAGAATTTGGGTTTATAATCTATAATTTTGTAATCGCAACGCACGTGAGAAATCTTAATACCATTAGCTATTGCATTGCCTGTTTTCAGCCTTTCACCGATAAGTTTACATCACCGTATCCGCCAACGTGGTTGTACAAAGCTAGGGGTAAACTATCAGCTAAAGATAACAGAAAATCTAAATTACCCAAAACCTCTGTTCTTTTCGATGCCCTGTCTTCAGAAGTGATGAAGTCTTACAAACTAGCAATGAAGGAGAGTATTTTGCGCTACGTCCTTAGAGATCCGACCGAAAGAAAACGATTGAAAATATATACTTATCCGCCAGCTTGGCCAACGTTGACAATTCGTGCGCCGATGCCGTGGCATGCTCCAGTTGTTATCGCCAAGCAGAGGCTGTTTTACTCTTATTTTCAAGGGAATTCTATTTTATTGGAGCTGAGACGGTTATGGAATAAGAGGTAATTGATATGACGTATAATTACAATTAAATGGATTTTTAGTGTGCATTTATAAATGTGAAATGTACAATATTTCAGATATCAAACGATGCTTATTTGTGATATCCAAAGGATGCAAGAGGAATCACCGTTCCCCCTCTACTGCGACACATTCGAAGAGCGGCTGACAAAGCTGTGCGAGGAATCGCACTCCATCTTGGTCAATGATTGGATCTGCGACGTCGCCGACACAATGGTAAAACTCCGAGACGAATGGGGCTGCTATGCGCCCATTCGCAGGGGAGATTCCACATTCAGGATCGAAGGTTTCTTCAGAACCGTGAGCGGTCTTATGTCACGCCAACTGCGAGGACTCGTAGTTAGAAGCTTGGAACACTTTGCTGAAGAGTTTTCGATATATCAGGTAAAATATTTTTTTATGAAATAGTGCAAATAATAAATTAAACTTTTTGAATTCCTTATGTTATCCGAAAAACAGAGCCTCCAAACTTAATTACGCTTGGGGCTTCCCATGTGCTTAATCCGTCACTGAGAGGAATTATTATTCACTACTCCCTTAGTCTGCTACTAATTTGTCTCTAGGAATTGGAGAGCGGTATTTAAATGGTTTGCCATGCTTTCAAAGGATATGCTATTTATGGACCATCACAGATACTTACGCCATACTTCTTACTGAACTTGTTAAAAGAAAGTTACTATCTGCTACGTGCGAGAATGACAGTGGTTCAGGTTTAACATCTGACCAATGACATTTTCACGTGTTGGGAGAGTATCAAATCTAATCCATAGATTGAATGCGATGTTTTTACTTTTTGACCTTTGATGATGCAAAATGATTGCTGAGTGATTTTTTGATGCGTCATTTGTCAGCCATATCTTTCAGTCTAAATAATAATATCCATCTTTCATTCTCAGGAAGGAAACGATTTCGGTGACACATACGAAGACTTTACACTGAACAAGCGACCTCTTCTTTTGTTAAAAGTGATTTCGACCGATACCACTGAACTGTTGTGCTTTTCGCCATCCCTCGATGAACTCGGAAGCTATATACAGAGATGGTTTATGAAGATCATTGAAGTCAATAACAATATACCCAAAATAGAGAGTGTTTTGTTTCCAGGTACAACGAATTCAGATGTTTATTTATTTTTTACTTTGTTAAATTTAGATGCCGGTTCTCAAACCATTAGTTGTCATTTTTCAGCCACCGGATACGGAATTATTTCAAAGAAAATTATGACTTTTAATAATCTTGTTGATTTGATGCTGTTAATCATCATTTAGATATAAAGTAATTTATGTTTCGTTCTTTCTAGACTGGTTTAAATCTGCAAATTTGAAAGGTATTAGACACTTGTTCCGAGTGCGCACTCTAATTTTTTCAGAGAGAAAATTGTTGCTTTTGTCTATTCAACCTTGTATTTAACCAATCAATCAAACCAACATGGTGACCAAGAGAGCAATCTTTTTGCCTTTGGAACTTTTGCATTATCGGATGTAAACCTCTATTCATAGGAACACTGCCAATAACCAATTCGATTCAAATTCACCCCTTGAATCCTGGTAAATTTCTTCTGATGACACTGGTTAAGCCTGTAGAAAAGTAGTGAATTTGGAGTAAACCATTTTGTATGTCATTGATCAGGCAATAGTTCTGATTCACTCAATCAATGGTTATGGGTATTTATGTTCCTATGATTCTTATGCTATTTTACCACTACAGTAATTATTGAATTTTAATTTAACTCTATAATACTTTCAGAATTCGCAAATCAAGGTCTCTGCCTATTTGCCGTCCAAGAAGAGGAAGAATATGTGACTCATTTGATTAATAAAACCCTGAGTCACTTCAAAGCGAACCGTATCGGACCTACAACATATCTCAACCTCTATTCTCAGTATCGGTTCGTCCTCGACGGTAGCGCCAGAGAGGAACTCATGAAGATGTATGGAGCCGATCCGTTTCCGCTGCTCATGGTATTGTTTATTGCACAATAAAAGAATATTCCAATGAATCTTAAGAGCAATGTAAAAAATATTAAAATATCTCCGAAACTAATTTTTTTTTTTAGCTCACCGAGGAATTTGAAATCCTCAATTCCCTATACTTTTCCCCCAAAATATCTCCGAAACTAGTTTTTTGCTGCAAAATATTTTTGTTTTTTAGGAATTCACCAGAAAAATACATAGCTTTGAAGAGATCCGTGATGAAATCGCTTTCCTGAGGCGCCACATTCCGCTGAACATGATAATGCTGGATTGTTGCATTGTGAACGATCACATGTGGAATGCTGTCTCCGATCTCAGGAAACACGTCGTGGATTACTTCACTACTATCAACAGACAACACAATAGAGGGTCGGTTCAGTTATCATTCATGATGACCATTTGTATTTCAGTATAGGGCAAACTAGTAACTGAGTGGTCAACATAGTTAGCATTGGGTGTGGTGTCCACGGGTTCAAATGCCATTATGGATAGATTCATAGATTGGTTTTTCAATTGATTTCTGGATTTGTATTCAAAGGGATGGATGTCTGTGATGTCTATATTCTCTCACACTTATTAAATCCTGAAAACAGCGCTAGCGAAGACGATGATTTCTATTCTCCTATCCTTACCCTCACTGATAAAGAGGGAGAGTTTAAATCTACTGAGTAGCAAGCAGTCGTCATAGAACATCTGAGCCCCTGAGAAATTAAGTGAGCCAAGTGGAAAGCGAGCCACAGAAAAATTTGTTCTTAATCGGCGGTGTGTTGTCAGCAGGACGAGTGTAATTCCTTGCTTCTAAGTAGATATTGAAGCTACGACATCTTTTTATTAAGGGTTATTCTAAGCAAATATTTAAACCAACAGTTATTTTAAATGAGCACACACAAAAATGCTCAGATCAATTTTGCAAAAATATGCTTTGATTTAATGAAAATTTTAATAAAATAGGTGTCCATATACTTTTAAATAAAAAACATAATAAGTATTATATATGAAAGATTTCTTATAAACATTTAATTTTGTACAGCTGATATTTTTTTTGACATTGCTGTCTGTGCATTCAGGCATCACCTGTCATCTGTAAAAGGGCCTGATGTTTTTTTTAAGATGCATGTCTTTTGACTAGTGTTATATTTTATTTCAATTCGAATTTGCGATGTTGTTACAGAATATGTGATGTGTACCAGTCGATGTCCCAGAGGGCATCGGAAATGCCTGAAACGACAGCCCAATTGGTCGAACTACTGAATTTCATATGCGATTGCCGGGACATAACCATGTTTGATTTGAAAGAAAAGTCCAGAACTACGGCTGAAAATGTCCTGTTTTTGATGGAACATGCTGAATTAAATTGTAAGCCATGATTATTGTGAAGATTGGGGTAACGAGATAAAAAAATGTAAACTGTTCAAATAAAAGCTTGTACAATAATGAAACTGGATATTAAAAATAAAAGAAAGCTATTCAAAAAATCTGAATTCGCCATTGAGACGTGAGCGATTTATAAATAATATAAATATATGTTTCACTTTTAAGTTTACTGTACACTGTGAATTCTAGGTGGAAAAGGCATTATATTTTAAAAAATGTCTCAGACAAGGCCAACATTGAGGCATTCAAAAATTTTCAACGTCATATGAAGAATAGGATATTCTTGATTTCTCCTTAGATTCAATGAGGAGTAGATTAAACTCTACTACCGCAGCGCATTATCAGTATACGGATACACATGATACTTAATGTTACGTAAACTAAATGGCTGAGTCACATTTAAATTGAAGAAGTATTTTTTTTTCTTTATATCTGTTTTTAGCACAATAGTGCATGGTTTGAAGATAGGTCTCGCGCAGCTCTGTATCGGGTAAAGAAAATGAGTAGTAAATTTGCTTCTTTTCTTGATCGTTATTGCGTTATGAAAGGTGGCGGTGAAACAACGGATGCATACAAATAACAGGTGGTGGAGGGGCAAAAATTTAGTAAAATTTTAATTCAGTTTACCTTCGGACCATTTTTTTTTCAATCATTGTTTTCATTATTTCCATTATTTCCATTAGTAGTTAGTAGGCATTATGTTTTTACGTTTATCATATCTAACTCTAACTCTTTGTTTTCAGCTGAAGATATTGTGTTGAATAGCCGAGTTTTTGTGTGGCCTTTTGATATGGAGACTGTCATCGAATTGTCGCTGAAGACATTGAACACCAAACGAAACATGGCAGAGGAAGCATTGAAGGGTCGCCGGTTTATCTTCGATGAGAAACTAAAGAGGCACGAGAGGCTTTTGGATGCTTTCAGGAAACTGGATCCTCCTCTAATCAATATGGAGCTCATGAGAGATTATGTCACAAGAATCGATGAGATACATAATAAATTGATGGTAAATGAAGTTCAATACATTTAGAGTTATAACTCAATTGTTTCTTAGTGCTGTGTTTAGGTCCAAGAAAACATTAGACCAGTAATACACATCCTATTTAACAGTATAAACAATTTTTATATTTTCCAATTGTTCATGGGTCACAGAGGTTAAAAGTTATGTCTATAGTATATCGTTATATTTATTGACGTCTTGATGATATTTCGATTTCAGGAAGATAAACATGAAGCGGCAAATATAAACGAAGAAGAGAAACTGTTAGACCAAGAGATATCCATTTTCTTTATTCTGACCCAAATGCTGACATCTGTGGATCCTTTCTACAAACTGTGGCACACATCTTTGGATTTCCATGTTGGATATGACAAATGGTAATGTTGTTTTTCCTTCATGTCATAAAACAAAACTTGGATATCATACTTACATCCTTCATAAGGCACAAACATGAGAAATATTTCACACCCAAATACAGGGCTGTGGAGTTGGAGTCGTGGAGTCGTGATGTTTTGACTGGAGCTACTCAGACCCATTTAAAAAATATATATTGAATGTTGTGTATTTAAACCACAAAAGTCCATAGTGCTGACATTGCATGCTTGGCTGACTAAAGATGATCTGATAGAATACATAAATATAAGTTAAAATGTAACGATTGAAAAATTTCTTTGGAGTCAGTGTAGTTTTTTATTTTAAGGCTGGAGTCAGAGTCAGAGTCTTCTTTTTTTTATACGACTCCACAGCCTTGCCCAAATACATATACCTACACATTTCAATGTTTGTACATTAAACTAAGCATAGAATGATTCATGAAATATTTTAGAAGGCGTTGTATAGATTTTAATAAAGTAAGTAAAGACGTGGATGTACTTAAAAGTCCAATAGAAAAGTTTTACCATTTTACTTCTTGACTCACTTCACCTCTCGAGGGTTCATATTATGTTAGACTGATATATCTCTAGCTGGTACTATTTGTAAGATATGCAAATTATTACTAACACCACTTCTATAATGAAAATATGTCTGTGTTCAAAATATTCAAAAAGTATGATATTATCTTTGACTCAGTTAGGTTTTAATTTATGTTGAGACTAAGAAATATAGAATGTTGAAAACTACAAATGCAATTTACTCAGAACAAGACGTTTGAAATTGTGGTGGTGTTGTTCTAAGGGTTCGATATTACTTTATCGTTTATTATCATAGGTCTTGGTTTATTATCAAATATTCAAACCATAGCATAAATAACAAAAGTGCTATAATTTATTTGAGCTTTCTTTTCAGGTATTACGGTCCATTCATGCAACTGAATGCGGATGAAATAAAAGACGAGGTGGAGGGCCAGTGGAAACTTTTGTATAAGCTGAGCAAACAGTTGTTTGATTATCCTGGTGCGAAACGCGTCGCCGACATGGTCCGGGCGCGAGTTGATAAATTCAAATTGATGATACCTGTGTTGCAGGCCATTTGCAACGAGGTAACGAATAATTGAAAATATTTTTTCGCCACTTTGAAGGTTTTCACGGTCAATTCTTAGTGGAAAAGAATTGCACATATTAAAATATAAAACAAGAATTCCACATTATTTGCTTTAGATCAGGATCGGCTTTGCTCATGGTGAGCACTATCAAGTGATGAATTAGCAACTATTATCCTAATCTAAATTAAAAATGTTAATTCGTTTATTTGAACCTATTCGAAAAGGGAAAAAAAATAGGATAGTGTAACAAAAAACCAAGTAGTTTGCTAATCCCTCTTTTATGCTTATTACTTTTTTTAGAAAAGGATAGGAGCTGGATGGCGAGTTATGAAAATGTTACAGATATCCATGTTTTTTGAACATCCATAAATTGAATGAAAAATTTATCTATTCAAAATATTATTACTCTGCAACGGAATAGATCATTGACCACTAGTTTATCAGTACCGAAAACGTAGCTTTTGTCCAACGCGGATCCAGCTACCATGTCATTTATTACACATTTATTCCCAACAACCACTGAACATTTTGACCACGTAGAGTTATTAGCTACCGTAAAAATACTCACTTTTGATATACCAAGACCGCAACGTATTTATTTTACTTTTACGATTTTTGCCAGGGTCTCCGCGAACGTCACTGGGAGAAAATTTCAGAACTTATTGGAATACCAATACAACTCAAACCAGACTCTTCGCTGTCAGACATGGTGGAGATTGGCATTCATATGCACGTGGAGAAGTTGGACGAGATAAGTTCTGCGGCTTCTAAAGAGTACGCTCTTGAAAAGGCGCTTATGAAAATGAAGGAAGAATGGCAGGGTGTTAAATTCGAATGCATCTTATACAGGTCAGCAATAGACTTATAGTATATAATATTACAAAGTGATTCTCATGAAAACGGTAAAAATCATATGATTGTGCAATTTATTAAATGAAGTGTAATTGTCGGCACAAGTCTGAATGGTTTGACCGACAAACTTAAGTGATTCTTACCTTTCATTGTACAATGTGAACCAAAAGAAATGAGACAGAGAAATTCTACATCAATCTCTTTGATAAATTGAATTTTATGTCAAAAAAGTATCATCAAAACCTCCATCTGTTTCACAAATTTATCTATACAATTTAATCCCCGGAAAACGTTTTGACTCTTTTACACCGGGACCAATTTAAATGGAAATGTGATTTTTCCATAGTCAGATAAATGCTTTAGGTCTAGCGGTTATGACTATTTCATCAGTGTGCAAAATTCTCTTCTGTCCACTTGAATCATGTAAGCATATATTTACAATATGATGCATCCAGATGTCACCTGCTAATCATTGTGCTTCCTGGAAGCATTGTTGACATATTATAAAAATATCTATACTACTTTAAGCAATAACTATATTTTTTATATTGTAAGAAAACATTTCTGGATCTTGCAAAATGAGAAAATGAAACAATGTAATTGCAACATGACAAAACTTTTTTGATCTTCTTCATTGATTAGTTGATTTGTTTTTCTAGAGAGACTGGTGTGACTGTTCTGAGCAGTGTGGATGATATTCAGCTCATGCTGGACGATCACATCTTAAAATCGCAAACCATGAGAGGCTCGCCTTATGTGAAAGCGTTTGAAGTGGAAATGCAGGCGTGGGAGGAGAAATTGATTTCTATGCAAGATATATTAGACCAATGGTTACAGGTTAGTTGCGTGCTGAGATTTATTTAAAGAAATTATACATCTTCTTACTTATTGTCAACTGCCTTCTCCTACCTCGTCCGGTCTTAACCACAACTGTGCTATTTTACATATCCCCTTAGTGCTGAAAATCGTTAGGTTATTTGTTTTTATAAATGTTAAATCATCACTTTATTTTAGGTACAAAACGTTTGGATGTATTTGGAGCCGATCTTCTCATCTGAAGACATAATGAGACAGATGCCAACGGAAGCTCGGAACTTCAAAGAGGTCGATAAACAATGGCGAGCGATCATGGCCGCCACATTGAAAAATCCAGAAGTTCTTGTGGCGACGAACTATCCCGGACTGCTCTCTTCTCTCAAGTCGTCGAACAAGTTCCTCTCGGATATACAGCGAGGGTTGAATGATTATTTGGAGAAAAAAAGACTGTTCTTTCCACGGTTTGTTATTTTGCATTACAGTTGGAGCACTATAATAAAAGAAGGGTGGTAACAAAATATGGCTAAAAGTAATGTTAAAGATAAGATAAAATAAAAATTATCATTCCATAGATAGAAGCATTTTCAGACCAACTCTATTGTAAGGTTTTAAATTATTATATAACTTAGATATTGATTATATTTGAGGGGGTCGAAAGCAAAGACAACACTCTACCAAAGAAGTCATTTTGAGAAAAATGTAAAAAAATGAAAAATAACATTACTTATTATGTGTTTTTTTTAAAAACATTGCTGTAGTCTCAAAACATGTTAAAATACAATATGAATTACAATGTCTGTCCTCGACAAAATCAACATACTTGTAAATGCACATGGCGAATTTTGAAAGCGCAACAACGGTATTATTTAATTTTGTTTAGAAATATTAATGACTTGAATTGTGGACAGGTAAATTTAAATGTTTTATATCTGTTTCATAAAAATGTTTTTTTGTGTCTTATTATTTATAGGTTCTTTTTCTTGTCGAATGACGAGCTTCTGGAGATTCTCTCGGAGACAAAAGATCCAATGCGAGTACAGCCTCATCTCAAAAAGTGCTTTGAAGGAATTTATACTCTTGAATTTAACAACGATGACGAGATCACCGGCATTATATCAGCGGAGGAAGAAATTGTCTTGCTGGCCAATCCCATTATTCCAGAAGAAGCCAAGGTACGTTTGAGAAGCCGATTTTATTTCTACACAGATTTTTATGGTTCAATTTTATCATACCTTGTTTATTGTATTATTATCAGTGCTATGTGCTAAAAATGCATCAAACTGACATGGTGTTTTTGAAACTTGTATAATCACAGGGAATGGTTGAGAAATGGTTGTCGCAGCTGGAGGAACAGATGGCGCTCAGTCTGCGAGACATATGCCTGGAAGCGATTTCAGCATACTATACTGCCCTCAGATCCGAGTGGGTCCTTCAGTGGCCAGGACAAATTGTACAAGTCGGAAACTGTATACATTTCACAACAGAGGTAATTGCAGAAAACTTATTTTTAAAATCATATTCAACTGCGCCTATGTATTTAATCATTTTTGGAATGCATTCCTTCTCTTAAATTGTTTGTGGAGTAGAAAAAGAACCATCACTACTGTCACCATAATTGAAAAGTTGACAAACAGTAGATGGAATATTCTGAGCAAAACGCAGAGATTTGAAACATATTTTTAAAAAACACAAATTTATTTTAGTCAAGTCAATCAGTATTCATTTTTCTATTCATCCATTTACTTTCAACGGCAGATTAGATATATTATTAACATTTGTTATATCTAGTGGCAACTTACAGCTACACTATTGTGAAAGAAGTATAATATGATACATACCGTGTTATTATTTTTATTTAAAGGTAACAGAGGCAATAGAAAGTAATACGATTGATAAGTATTACGAGAAATGCAATCAACAAATTGATGACATTGTTCATCTAGTTCAGGGGGATTTGGACGCCGGTAAAAGAATCACCATTGAAGCGCTCATCGTCATTGATGTTCACGGTAAGATTGTTATGAAAACGCAAATATTGCACAAAGAAAGTTCATCTAAGCACTTCCCACAGTTATTGAACCAGGGGCCGGTAGACCTGCTTATTCTTCTCAAACATAAAATGGCGAATCAAGAGTCAATTTATTACTGGATACAGTGGTTTCGCTGTCGAGCAGTTTGAACTTGGCCGTTCACTGGATAGGTCGACATGCAAATCTGGCACTATAAAGCAGGATGCTGAATTAATTTTATGAATGTTGCGTTAGTCCATCTAACTGCCCATTGACTCGATCAGCCAAGACGAATTAGTGGCGAACTATCAGTCTTTAATTTTTTTTGCAGCGATTAACGTTCTGACCACTAAACTGCCCATCGCAAAGTCTTGTTTAATATTTATTTCAGTTTGCCACTTCAAAGCTTGCAATGAGATAAAATCAGTTCATGCACTGAGCTTCAAACCAATTCACACTATGTGAGAAAGTTTCTGTCAAAGTGACAAATAGTATGATGAATGTTAATATTTCATAGAAATTTAAATGCATAATATCTACAGCTTTGAATGTAAGTCTTGTAACTCTACAAACTACTGTAGGATAGTGTTATAATTTCAGAAATAAAACTCTTCAGGGTAGTCTGTTAAAATTATTGTTGTTTTACTATTGACAACATCAATCATGTTACAGGTCGTGACATTGTCCACCAACTGCGTGAAAAGAATGTGACGAGCATAACCGACTTCACGTGGATTTCTCAGCTGCGGTATTATTGGCGTGAGAACGCTATCACCTGTTCAATGATAACAACGGAAGTGGCGTATGGTTTTGAATATCTTGGAAATACTGGACGTTTGGTTGCCACTCCTCTAACAGATCGATGCTTCAGGTAGTCATTACTATTTAAATACATTTCGATTCCGTACGCCAAGCATACCAACGTTAGATTTTATTTTTAATTTGTTTGAGGAGGTCAATATTTTTCTTCTTTTCTCGCAAATGAGACTATTCAAAAAACGTAGACATATTTAAGTATTATAAACCTTTTAAGGAGATGAAAAGTGGCAGTAATGTGATAACTGTCAGTTTAATAGTTAAGTAAATCACCATAGTATAAAAATCATTAATTTATAGAATTTGTAGACAATTATGTGAGAATATGAATAATACTTTGTAATGTGTATAATACGTTTAAAATTATAATTAAAGCTAAAAGAAGTACAAATTATTAAGATTAATAATAAACGTGAAAATCCATTAATAATGAAATTAATAGATCCTCCTTATTCTACTAACATTTTACTACAATTTCTCCCTATACCGATTGGTATTTGGAAAACATCATCAAGAGTATTCGTCAATCATGTAATATGAATTGATACCTTAGTGGAAATATTTTTAGTAAGATTCTCGTTATGTCAGTCTGAAGATTCTATTTTATAAATATATTCTCGATCAGGACTCTGATGGGTGCTTTTAAGCTGAATCTCGGTGGCGCTCCTGAGGGTCCAGCCGGTACAGGCAAAACAGAGACGTGCAAAGATCTTGCTAAAGCCGTTGCCAAAAAGTGTGTTGTCTTCAATTGCTCTGATGGCCTTGATTACAAGGCGCTAGGTAAATTTTTCAAGGTATGATATATTGTACAACGGTATTCATGGCTCTTTTGTTTTTTTTATACTTCTGGTTCTTGTGCATAATTATTTAATTCGGAAGAGATATTATTTTTCACCCTTCTTTTCTTTCTTTCTATTGGGGGTTATGGAGAGAATTCCATTTCATTCAATAGAAAAGCTTCTTCAACTTGCAATATCTCAGTTGGATTGTTTTCATTTATCAATGGAAAACAACTACAATCAGTGGACGATTTAATTGTGTATTTATTGTGTGATTACAAAATTCTATAGTGCTGTCATTCTCCATAGTAGGGCTTATATAGTGCATTGAAAAAGACTTCATTTGTTTCTAGGTGAATATGTTGGATTTTTATTACACTTTTTAACCAAAGCTACCTAGTAATTGACTAATCGTTTCGACAACATTTCTAGGGCTTAGCGCAATCCGGTGCTTGGGCGTGCTTTGACGAGTTCAACCGTATTGAACTGGAAGTTCTGTCGGTGGTAGCTCAGCAAATTTTGAGCATTCAGATGGCCATCATGAAAAATGTTAAGCGATTCATTTTCGAAGGCACGGAAATATCGCTGAATCCAACGTGCAGTGTATTCATCACTATGAACCCTGGGTAAATTTGTTTATTTATTTGCATCATAGAATTAGAAGTCCAATCCGCTTTGAGTTTTTATTTGAATTGTATCATTCAACATCTTATATAGTGTATATGTTTAAGCTGTTTATACTGTTAATTATTCAGGTATGCTGGTCGTCAAGAGCTGCCCGACAATTTGAAGGTTTTATTCAGAACTGTAGCGATGATGGTACCCGACTACGCTATGATTGGCGAGATCACCTTGTACTCAAATGGATTTGTCAATGCAGGACTGTGAGTAATTTTTTTTCGGGTTCTATTTGAGGATATTTGTCGGCTATAATTTTTTTTTTAATATCGATGATGATGAAACAGTGATTATGTTTGATTGGATTGACGGTTTATGGTTAAGTGATGTATGATAAGTCAACGACGTCGATTTCAGTTACGGCGCTCACGTGTTCGAATCCCAGTACGGGCAGAATCATAAATTGATTTTTCAATCGATTTATGGATTTTGTTTGAAGGCATGGGTGTCTAATGTGATTTCGAATGCGATATTAAATCGCACCCATCCTAAAACCGGGGCACAACGAGAGTGATTAGCTAACCCACTAGTCCTTTCCTAGCTCTATCCTTCTATTCTTACTCTCTTCAAAAAAGAGAGGTTGAGCAACTGAGTAACGAGCAGTTCTTGCAGAAACACTTCTGCTGTGATTAACTCCATTAGGAAGTCCACATGCTACATATTTACAGTGGAAATGGTTTACAAAATGTTTGATTAGATATCAATTCTTGATTATTTAATCATTCAACTCTCTTTCAATTTTTATTTGATATTTATAAATATAAAGAAAACGAGTAATGGTTTTAATCTTCCAAGGTTGGCTGAAAAAATTGTTCAAACTTACAAACTGTGCTCGGAGCAATTGTCGTCTCAAAATCATTACGATTACGGTATGCGTGCAGTGAAATCTGTGCTGCTGGCCGCCGGGACACTCAAGAAAAAGTATCCAGAAAAAGACGAGGCTCAACTCGTTCTGCGAGCTATTATAGATATAAACTTACCCAAGTTTTTATCCCAGGTATTGAGTTAATTTGTACATTTTCTGTGGATTTTTATTTTGTCTAATAAACTTACAACTTTTAAATGCCACCTATTGTCAAATCTTTATACTGTCAACATACTGGCAGAAGTCGGTAAGTAATTTTTTTTTCAAAAATGAGGTAAGTACACTGGGAGGTTCTTAGATATCAATTCACTGTCTGGAATAACTCAGTTTGTGTATTTATTGTATTAGTTTTTTTAACTATTTTGAATGCCAATTT
Source organism: Himalopsyche tibetana (assembly GCA_030503985.1). Taxonomy (NCBI): domain Eukaryota; kingdom Metazoa; phylum Arthropoda; class Insecta; order Trichoptera; family Rhyacophilidae; genus Himalopsyche; species Himalopsyche tibetana. The sequence goes on from JAPJYX010000022.1 coordinate 10,769,163, forward strand.
AAAGGCAGACTATTGTCCCTATCTATACGTAAACATAAAATCTTGAGGCTAGAGGCTTTGTCCTAAAAGCTCAAATATTTCAAATGCAGTTTAACTATAAATTTATTACTTAACAATTTCTACCAGTACAGTGACAATATAATTTATACAAAATTTTATTTTACAGACCTGAATATCATTGTTTTAAAATAAATTGTAAATAAACAAGTTTCAAGTTTATTCGCACCTAACGAATTATACTTCGCACCTAATATTTCAAAATACTAAGAGATATATTTCTTTCTATGGATGTATAAATTGAATAGAAAAATAATCATAGACATGTATAATTATCATTGCTGTATGATTTGCATTCTTGAACACTTGTAGAGTCTGACAGGTTTATAATTTTGAAGTTGTTTACATTAATCGTTGCTCACTAGGACGTTCCATTATTCGTTGGTATATACAAAGACCTTTTCCCTAATGTTGATCTACCGACGCCCGACAGAAATGAATTAATGAAGTACATATCTGAAGAATTGGCTCGTAGAAATTTGCAGCCGACACCGTGGTACACGGGGAAAATTATCCAAGTGAGTGTTCATTATTGGAAAAAATACATCAGCAATGTAAAAGGCTTAAAGAAAAAAATACAGAAATACTTTGAATATTTATTCTGTTTTAGATTTACGAAATGATTCTGGTGAGGCATGGCTTAATGATTGTCGGTGACCCGATGGCGGGAAAGACGTCTGCTTATCAGGTATCCATCTATTTTGCTTAGAAAATGCTCTCTATTTTTGTAATAATAATTCAACTTTGTACGCTTTTCCAATTCATTGATATTTAAAACAACTGAAACTCAAAAATGGTATGAAAAAATAGGGTGTATTGCATGACAAATGACATGTGCTTAATATAATACTTATGAATAATTTCAATTATTTGTCACATTATCTTATTGTCATAGATTCGGTAAACTGTTAAAATAGCTATTAATTTAAATAAAATTATTATGTGTAGATTTTAGAATCCTTTGACAAAGGCAGCATTGAGGAGGTAATCGGTAACTACAAAAGTACAGTTACAAGTGTGATTGGTTTTTTGTGTCACAGACATTGGCCGACGCTCTGCGGTGTCTTCAACTTCAAAAACCACCACCCCGGCACAAAGAGTTTGCGGCGATATACAAGATCATCAACCCGAAAGCTATAACAATGGCCCAGTTGTATGGATGCTTCGATGCTGCTTCTCATGAATGGTTTGTCACAATATTCCACTATGCTAAATTGCCAAAACTGTATAATAGCAATGGCCTGTTTCTTTATAATCAATTTATGAAGCAGATAGACAACCTCCAAAGAAGTTTTCTTATACGACAGCAGCTTGTGATTCCTTTCGTTTTTGGAGATGGAAAGAATATAATGATGGAGGTAGGAAAAAGCTAGTAGTTAGTTTAATGCATTTTTATTGTACGATTGGCGGGGAAAATGTAAACATCACAGACATCCGTGTCACAAATCCTTAAATTGCTTGAAAAATCAATGCATGAAAGTGTTTTTTTGAGGACTCAAACTGGTAAATATCCAAGAACGTTTACCACTTGAACGTCTTCCACATGATACATTGAAGTTTGTCGCCGAATCGATGCTGGGAACTTTTGCTTTTGAGAATTCTTGTAGTTCCAATAAACTGACACTTCAGGTCTAAGAAGTCCTAATGGCTTGGTAAATAATAAACTGTCGGTACTGTGCAAGTTACAATGCAGCGGTGTTTTCTGTTTAAGAATAAAACAAATATTTTGAATGATTTCTAATCAATGTTCTTTTACATCTACAAACTGAGCATTGCATTTCGCCCCATAGGTCTGATGGTATTCTGGCAATAACATTCAGGGAGTTCGCCTCATCGTTGTCAAAAGAGCGCAAGTGGATAATGTTTGATGGACCCGTGGACGCCGTTTGGATCGAGAATATGAACACGGTCTTGGATGATAACAAAAAACTTTGTCTTATGTCTGGTGAGATAATACAGGTATAAAAATCTCTTTAAATTTATAATAAGTAATGTAGTATTTACCAAGAATGTGAAGTTCTTGAAACTTATATATATCTATAAAATTGACTTTGGAGTACTCCAAGTCTAAAACACAACTGAAGGATGCTGACATATCAGTGGAGAAGTAAAGCAATACGCTGGTGACTTAGGGGTATTGGAGGCGTCAGGTGGTAATCGTAATATGCTATCGCTGTACTGAAATATTCATTCAATAAAAATACTTTGTCTTTATATGCCAACAGATGTCAAATAGGATGAATCTCATATTTGAACCTGCCGATTTGGATCAAGCATCGCCTGCGACTGTCTCTCGATGCGGAATGATTTATTTAGAATCTAAAGAATTGGGTAATTTAACTATCGTGTCATTGATTATTTTACTTTACGCCATTTAACAAATGGTCCAAATCCAACTACTCAGATTTTTAAAAAAATGTAAAATTATCTATTAATATATAAAAAACGAGTCTCCTAAGTCTCGCTGTATTTTTTAATATCCTCCGAAATATGTATTTTTATTTAATAAAAAGAAAAGCATCATCCATTTTTTTATGACTTAAGAGAATTACCCACTACAATACAATGAATTATTGCAACACTCCAGCAAAAAGGTTATAACAATGAGTAATATCACATAATTATTGCAATTTTAACATTTCTAGGGTGGCGTCCACTGATGGAATCCTACAACAGTATCCTGTCGAGTAGACTATTGCCTGAGCAAATGGAGCTGCTGCAAGATTTGATTGATTGGTTTATGCCGGCGATGTTTGATTTCTTAACCCATCACTGCAAATTCTTTGTTAAAACCAGTGAACTTCACCTGTTCAATGTAAATAGAGTTGTAATATTAAGATAGACAGCCGAGTCTTCAATCACGTATTTCTTTTTTGGACAGAACTATAATTCATGTACTTTTTAAATATTTGAACGGTAAATATTGCCTAACTAATTTTATATTCTTGCTTTTAGTCGTTTTCCAGGCTGTTCACCACTATGTTCGAAGGAGAAAATCAAGTCAGTACTTTATGGCTACTGTGCACATTTTTGTTTTCCGCTTTGTGGGGAATGTGCTCTTCTATTGACGGTGCTTATTATAATTTTTCTACTTCATTAATTTTGTTTGTATATTTATTCATTTGAATTTTATATGACAGGTTATTGAACAGGTTATAGGTAGATTGCTACCTAATTTTAATTACACCCATTTATCAAAACCCTGAAATTAGGATTGGAAATGTTTCCAGATACCAGAGAAACACATAAGTCAAAAAAAACACTGAGATTCTGTGTGATTAAAATGAACTATCTCACAATTTGCCAAAATGTACAAGATAATGAAAATAATGCATTGGGATATATGTACATACTTCTTCTTTCTTGCATTCATTATTTTGTTTATGATTTATCTGTATCACAGTTAATATTTTTGATGGATTCAACGTTAACGTTTTAGAAGGTCATTTACATAAAAGAAAATTTTGATTACTTTGTTATTCCACTGATTTTAATACAAAATGGAAGAGGAATAACAATGTTGTCAAATTTAATTTAACGTTAATTATGACAGCTGTTTGTCTCGCTACTCCAATTAATATTTGGTATGTTGAAAATGCTTTCTGAATATGCAAATATTTGATGAAAAAGTTACTTCGAAAATGTTGATTTTGAAGGTAAATATATATTATAAATATTTAGAATTTTAATTGGTCTTAGTTTGCATATTGGATATAGATATATCTAAGGAGTTAATTCAAACCATTTATTATCTTGATTCTATGACAAATAAGAAAAATGGTAAAGAAAAAGGGAGAGGGGAAACTTCATGAAACTTGTGATCAATACATGTACATATGTATCGTATTCACATTTGCTCAACTTGCCCATAATATGGCTGTATGCTTGTAGGTGGGTTGAACATGCATTCAAGCAGAAGCGGATATAAACAGCAGATTTCAAGCTAAGCTTAGATAGATATGTTTTTAATTAATTTGAATGCTTCAAATCAATCTGCGATTGTTACATATTTGTGATGTGTTCATTTCAGGATCGAGTCGTAAATTAGTAGACGTATACTTTCGCAAGCTTACAGATGGGAGTGTCGAAGAGTTTCCCAAACCGAAGACGGTGAAAATAAACAAGAGTCAAATGATTCCCGAGAGAGGTTCGGTGTTTGATTTTGTCTATGATAAAAAAAATGGAGGCACTTGGATCAACTGGGTAGAGACTGAGAAAGAAATACCTTTATCTCCTGATGCCAAAGTAAGACGTTTGGTTTGATTTATGGCACACTTATTTATGAACATAGCCTCTCAGTGACAGATTGCTTTTATGACTTGATTACAAAGATGGGTAAAAGTATCATTGATTATGTAATACCTTTTACCTTGGTCTGTACCACAATATTGGATAATTAAATTTTTGTCATGTATTTCCAGGTGAATGAGATCATTATTCAGACAAATGAAAATGCCTGCCTGCGATTTTTCCTACACTGTCTGATATCACAGAAGTTTCCCGTTCTTTTGGTTGGCCCTACAGGGACTGGGAAATCATGCGTCGTCCAGGGTCACTTTATGGCTTTACCGCGGGATAAATACATCACAAACACGATTAATTTCTCCGCAAGAACTACAGCCAATCAGGTGAAAAGCATATAGACTAGAAGTTTTTTTTAACTACTCTGCTGCCAACATATTAACTTCTCATGAAATGTTTTATCATATTGTATTTGACGGGTATCGGTAGCTCATCTTACCTTTTCGGAGAGTGTTAAAGTATAGAGATATGGTTTAGAGTAATCATTAACTATAGTTAGTTGATACTCAGTACATTAGGATAGACTACATTGTTCAATCGGTAATATCGGTGATATTTTTTTCAGACGCAAGATATTATAATGTCCAAGTTAGATAAACGGCGAAAAGGTGTATTCGGCCCTGCCATGGGTAAACAGGTTTGTAATATATTTTTATGTTTTATTCATGACATTATTGGATACACTTACAAATTAACGAAAGAAGTGAATACAATAGCCGTCTTTTTGTTGTAGTGCATTCTTTTTGTGGACGATTTGAGTATGCCACAGAAGGAAATTTATGGAGCGCAGCCTCCTCTAGAACTGCTGCGTCAGTGGATCGACCACGGACACTGGTATGATTTTAAGGATTGCTCCAAGCAGGAATTGGTCGATGTGGCAAGTATACAATTTTGTTCATTTTCTTAATGACTTATTTTCACCTTTGTCTGCTCCGAATGTAAATTTGAGGAATTCAAATAATTTCATAAGAAAGTGCTTAAATTAAGTACTTAAATTAAAGTGCAAAATTCTTCTTAGTGAGGTCTATCAAATAAACACAAATTCAATATACTGTAAGTGGATTGTTGGCACCGTGATCGAGTGGTCAAGATCGTTGGCTTAGTTTACAGTGCTCACGGTTCAAATCCCAATACAGGCAGTTTCATGAATTGATTTTTCAATTGGTTTATTAATTTTTATTTGAAGGCATGTCTGTGATGTCTGAATTTTTCTACCACCCATCCTATCCTAAAAACGGGTAATTGAAAAGTGATGAGTAACTACATGCAGTACTTGCAGAAACATTTTGTTTGAGATAAACCTAGAAGTCAAACGCTTCACGTTGACAGTGTATGGCCGATCATTTTTGGGTTTCTTGTTTATTAAAACAATTTATATGAAAAAATATTTTACACGTTTGATTACGTACATAACATATTATTTTTCTTCTGTGGCATTCAGCAATTCATTGCGGCCATGCTACCTCCGGGCGGGGGATCGAACTCAATAACCAGCCGACTCACTCGTCACATGCAAATAATCTCGATCGACTCTTTCGAGGATGCCACGCTCAATAAGATCTTCACTTCCATCATCGACTGGCATTTTGAGAAAGGATTTCCTGATAACTTGACAAGGTTGAATAAGGTGAGTGGATCCATTTTTCTCTGTTGCCAACATGTAGGATATATTAATTAAATAAACCACCGACCATAGAAAAGTAAACTTTTTCTGCTTGGTACAAAATGTTGGAAATATAGAATCCTAATGGAATCATGCAAGGTTCCATCACAAATATTATGATGATTGACCGTTTTTGACAGTCTTGCTTGCACCTCGTTTCGCTTTCTTACAACTGAAATGCATTCTATGAAGAAAACTAAAACTCCAGCCATTAAACTAAAAATAATTTAAAACATTGCAAAAAATCCATTATGAAAACGGTATAAAATAGCAAAAAGAGTTGAATTCAAAAAGTACCCGAGTTTGAGAGGTCGTTATTAAAATCAAAGTAACTGCAAATAGGCAACTTATTACAAAGCACTTATTAATATATATTAAAAAAAATACATATTCTATGTTAAAATTAAGTGAAATAAATAAATAAGTTTTAAAAAACATATTTTTTGGTATTATTCAAAGCTTTCCCGCATTTTTCGTTTTTTTGTTAGGGTTTCTTGAAAAACGTAGAATCGGAGTTTCACTTTACCATTTTTACAATGTAATAGGCTGTCACTGTAATTTCTAGGTAGTTGTTGCAGCCACGATGGAAGTTTATAAGGCGACAATATCACTCTTCTTGCCGACCCCAGCAAAATGTCATTACCTGTTCAATTTGAGAGATTTTTCCCGTGTTATAAGGGGAATTTTGCTCGTGCCTTCTACACACTTGAAGGATATTAATAAACTTGTATTATTATGGGTTCATGAAATATATCGAGTTTTTTATGATCGGCTGGTTGACGACGTTGATAGGTAAATATTTGTCATAGTATCTTTCATTTCTTTGACTAGATTTGAAAATTGTTTTGTAAAAAATTCAATATAAATTGAGGATTTTCAGTATGTGGTATTGTGATATTTGTAGGCAGAAGCTATTCAATTTGGTGAAACCGGCAGTTCACAACAATTTCCGAGTTCATTTAGACAAAATTGCGTCTGAATTCGTTGGCGATGGTGAAAAATTGAATTTCAAACACTTGACGAACCTCTTCTTTGGAAATTATATGGAACCGGATGCTGATCCCAAAATATATGATCAGGTAAAGTATTTCATAGACTTTTACGTTCAATTTACATACGAGCAGACGGTAAAAGTCATAATGTACAGCAATCCAGTAGACACAGACCCAAGGCTATGTAACCTGACCAGTTGAAAATGGTTGTGAAAACCAGTCCTGACCTAAGTAATAAGTAAATTTTGGAACTAATACAAAAGAGTATAAAGATTTTTTTTTAATATAGTGCTTTTCCACCAAGTTTTGACAGTTAAAATTTAAAAAAAGAGTGATTAGCTAACTGCTTGCTTTTTGAATAGTGCCTGCTTTTAATTTAGTTGAACATATTCCGAGACCAAACATGGTCTTAAAAAAATACAATTAGAAAGGTAGAGAAGCTGTTTTTATTAATTAATTTAAATTAATAATTGATTCATTTCCCAAGCCAATCGATACATGACGTTTAAGAGCAAAAAATCTAGATATTTTTGTATCTAGATTTGGTGAAAAGTTTCAATGACAAAGTCTGAATGAACTGTTTTTGACAGAGTTACGGAAATTGATTGCGTCAACAAATTTTTCAGGTGACCGATCTCGACTTAATGGTTGAAAAGATGGAATACTATTTGGAAGAATACAATTTGTTGTCGTCGGTTCCGATGCAGATGGTCATGTTCAAATATGCTCTTGAACATATATCAAGAGCCTGTCGTGTTCTTTTACAAAACAATGGTAAGTAAAAATTTATTATTTTTTTTACTAATATTCACAGATGTTTATGTCACAGGATCCGACATATAACTAGATGTAGCGACCATGAGACGCGGATCCTTGTTTACAATCTCATGCATACTTCTTCTGCTATTCGTAATGGCTATAATTTACCAGGATATCTGGTACAATTCCTGCTTATCAAACTGGATTTGTTATCGAATGAATTGAATGCCTATCTTTTACTTTGATAGATTCTTAATTATTTTTTTTATGGTTATTTTACAACCGAACGATAGGATTTCGGCGTCCTGGACAGCTGTCAGGTAATATCAATAGGATTTACTCGGCGTAACTAAAGGCTGCTGGCAGGTCAGGGGAGGAAGTGAAGTAATTCCTGAATTACTTGGTGAACTTGGAGATGCCGTGTGGTGGTTCTATGTTCCACATAGTGAACAGATATGGTCAAATAAAAAGAAAAAGAAGTCTTACAAAATGTGCTCTATGATGACATTCAAAAAAAAAACAGCAAACAACAAAGAATAGCTAATTTTATTTTCTACAGAACCTTGGGTCCATGTCTACTGGATTGCTGGGTTCTTGATATGTAGATTGAATGCTTTCCATAAATAATCACATTGCGTAATTTTTAGGTCATTTATTACTTGTGGGTGTCGGTGGGAGCGGTCGAGGCAGTGCTGTGAAGTTGGCAGCGAATATTTTGGAAATGAACTGTTTTCAGGTATGTACGAATTTAATAGACTTCAAATATAAATTTAGTCTGAATCGCTTAAAGGGATGTTGATGAAACAATTTTACTTTCAACTTATTGATGTGTATGATTTTTTAAATTCAATTCCCTATAGCTCGTATTATATATTTATATGGTTTATAACATCTTTTGAGGTGTGGCGAGAGCGATTAGTTAACCAGTAATTCTTTCCTAACCCCTATCCTTCTATCCCTACTCTCTTAGACAAAGAGAGTTTGAGCAACTGAGTAAAAAGCAGTCCTCGTAGAAAAAATTCTATTGAGATACCTCCATTAGGAAGCCATATGCTTCACATTGGGAATGGACATGAATTTAAAAAAAAACTTCTCAATTAAAAATGCTCGGATATCATACAACAAAATGTGTTTTATTTAAATAATTGACACCATTGAAGTAATGATTTAACCTCTTATTATTTAAGTTTGAGTTGCATTTTTGAAAGCATTTCTGCAAAAATTTTTCGAACACCTTATTTTAAACTCTGTGGTCTTAGTGGTAAGGGCTGTAGTCTCATTGGAGCGCGTAGGGTTTGAAATAATTTCTGTTAATAAGCACAATATGAAGATGTAGATCACACAACGAATATATTTGATGGTGTATAAATTTGAATGACCTATAAACCTATTTTATCCATTTCTAGATCCAAATATCCAAGTTGTACGGTCCGACAGAGTGGAGAGAAGACATAAAGCGCCTCCTAATGAAAGCAGGCTTATCTGCCAAACCAATTGTGTTCCTCATCACAGACAATCAAATACAATACGAAGGCATGGTGGAGGACATCAACATGATTATGAACACTGGAGACATACCTAACCTTTATCCACCCGAGGACAAAGTTGAAATTATCGATAAAATGCTGAACACAGCAAGAGATTCTGTAATTAAACCGATATTATTTATTTTGTTTATAATTTACTGTATCCAGGGGTGATCAATCCTTAGAGATCAGTCATGTGCCATGAGAAATTTTGAAACAACTGATTATTATAATTAACTATTTTACATTGATCCACTAATGGAAATAACCTGAAATGTTATTTCATTTCTTTGATATGCAGGAAAGTAAAGCAATCAAAATAAATATCATAACTATATCGAATTGCTGGAACTAGTGTTTTGTTTTTTAGTCTTCTCTCTTTCGTTACACTAACCATGAACCAATATTGTATTCAACTATTGGTCTATTACAGTAAGTTGAAATGTCACTTTATGTTGAATATTTTAAATCAAGAATGTACACTCTTATTCGGCAAAAATCAAAGATATTATTTTTTTAAATATTTGTAGGGTCAAACTGAAACGACACCATTTGCTCTTTTTGGATTGTTTGTTGAGAGAGTGAAGGTAAATCTACACATCGCTTTTGCCATGTCGCCCATCGGAGATTCCTTCAGAAACAGACTCCGAATGTTTCCGTCTCTTATCAACTGCTGCACCATAGACTGGTAACATATTCTTGGAACTTTGATTGTTCTTATTTTGGAATGTATGGTTTTAACGTGGGCTGTTTTAGGGGGTATGACTTCTGTTTTATTCCTCTTCCATATCACAATGGGTGGAATCTCCAAAGACATAAAGGAAAAATGAATAATTTTATTTCATACTTACAATTTTGCACGATTGCTTGATATTGAATAAAAACTTTCTTAGGTACACGGCATGGCCCGAGGAGGCATTGGAAAAGGTGGCTTACATGTTCTTGAAACAGATGCCTAATGTCACGGATGAAACAAGAGAAGCCTGTGTGAAGATATGTAAACTGTTTCATACAAGTGTCACAAGCTCCAGTACTAGGTAAAATTTATTCAATGATATTTTATGAATTCCACGGGGACTTGTTCTGAAGATTGGATGCACAAAAATTCATCCAACTAAAATTTAAATTTAAATTCAATTATCAATCAACCTAATTTCACTCTAAGCCGGATTAGATTTTATCAGTGCATCCAGACAACTGTCTTCACTATTGACATCGCTAAGATTTGAATCTATTAAATCACTAAGCAGAAATCTAACTGTAAGACTTCGGGGGCTGAATGGAGAGGACACATTTTTAAATGAATAAGTAGTTTAAAACAAATATCTCAATTAATTTATTGACACACCACATTGTTGTCAATCACTGTGAGACTGAACATGAATTTCGCAGCATTGGCGATGACACACAACATTGCTTTAAATGTAGTTAGACTTTGTTTTTATTGGCACCTAGTGCCTTGTTTATTTCAGGTGTTCAAATAGGAATAGATGAACTTGTGTCTTTATTAAGAATAATGATTTCTTTTAGATTCTATGAAGAACAAAATCGTAAGATATACATTACGCCAACGTCATACTTGGAGCTTCTCAAAGCGTTTCAAGAATTGTACAAACTCAAAGTAGAACAGATTACCTTAGCAAGAAATAGGTGGGTGTTTTTATATTTATTTTTAATGATATTTGATTTGTGTAATAATATTTCTGTAGTTTTGAGATTTCTCGACTGAATGCCACAGGTACATGTCAGGACTGGAGCAGCTTGATTTTGCTGCAGGTCAAGTGGCAGTGATGCAAGAGCAATTGACAGCGCTTCATCCGCAATTGGTTGACACTTCAGATAAAACAGAAAAGCTCATGATCAAAATTGAGCAGGATACGGTTGTTGTGGAAGCTCAAAAAGAGGTTATTCAATTTTAATAATTCACTCGAAAAAGACAAATGAAATTATCGAATGTAAAATATGATAATTTAATGAAATATTCCATATAAACCAAATCATAATAACCTTTTTTTTACTGTTATTGAATTTCGACTGATATTTTGTTGAGTGAATACACTGTATGTAAATATTTTGGGAACAGTGAATTAAGCACTTAAACAATTGAAGCGTATTGAAATATATGTTTCCTTCTAAACGTTGACTGGAATGAAAAAACATCATCCGCAAATATCCTTGAAATATCCAAATCATGGAAATGTTTATAAAAATAAAATGACTTTCCACCAAGAATTGTCAGTTGATTCTTTAGCGGCACGAAAATATGTCATTTTGAAATTAAATTTGAATGGGTCTCATTCAATAATCGAATTGTGATAAAGCATTCACATTATTTTTAGGATAGAAACAATCAAATTTAAGGGATACTAGATTTTAGTTTTAAGCTAGAGTAGAGGTAGACACAAATAAATAATACATTATACGAACTGTTGCAGATTGTCGGTGCTGATGAAGCATTGGCTAATGAAGCAGCAGCAGCAGCCCAGGCCATCAAAGACGATTGTGAAAGTGACTTAGCTGAGGCTGTGCCGGCTCTAGAAGCGGCTGTGTCCGCTCTCAATACCTTGAAGCCCGCTGATATCACCCTCGTTAAGTCAATGAAGAATCCTCCATCTGGAGTGAAACTGGTCATGGAGGCAGTCTGCGTGATGAAAGGAGTTAAATGTGACCGAAAGCCGAATGCATTGGGTAGATTTTTGATTAACACAATAACATATAACATTGGTGATCAAACTTTTGACTGAGCGACTTAATACTGAAATCAGTGGTAACGGTTTACTATCACTGGACGGATCCGAAGTTTGGTTTTTGTTGTATTTAATTGAATATATCATTGTCATATAACAAAGTCAAAAATATTCATTAAGTCATTGTTGAATATGAGATTTAGAAACTTGATGAGGAAAATAAAAAAGTGTTTTCGTCTCTGAGGGGTAATGAAATAGCAATTTAAGTTTGTTTTGTTAAAATAATAACTATGCAATGAATTCATATGAAGAATTTATTTATTTCACTTATAATGTCTTACGCTTGTGTATTTTGGTGTTTTTAAAGAGAATTATTATAATGTTAAATGTGTATCTTGCCTGAGGACAGAGTTTTAAAAAAAGGAATAATTTGAAATAAATTTGATTCTACTTGTGCCAATCTATAGAAAGGTAAATATTTTTTTCTTACATCATGTCACCAGACAAAGGAGCAGGTTTCATTACTATTTAAAATTGTCAATATGAAATAAATCAAAATGAAAGAATAAACATAAATACTTGAATTTGATTCCAGGAGTAATGACAGAAGACTTTTGGGGTCCATCACTGAAACTATTGGGAGAAATGAAGTTCTTGGAATCATTAAAAACATACGATAAAGACAGCATTAACCCGACTATAATGAAAAGAATCAGAGAGAGGTAAGACTTCACAGTGTTATGAAAAAACTGACTAAAGTAAGCAATGTATATTATTTATTTACCACTGTGGAAGGTGATATCCGTCCAAGCCATCTGCTGTAATATATCATTCTAATAATTTCCACCGCTTTGACACTTTAACACCCGCCTTCTATCTTGAGTACAAAATACTTGTAAAACCTGTACTCATTTTTGCATTGTAAACCTGGACATTAACTCTATGTAATACTCCACAGTCCATGTGAAGATTACACTCAGTATTAACAATAATGAGTCAGCAAAACGAGAGATGGACAGGGGCAGGCTGAAGATTTGCTCGTTGTACAGAGTCGTAAATGAATGTCATTTGCTTTCGGAGCTAAGCTAGAAAATGGTGACTTTGGATACTTTGGCTGAATTACAATTCAGCATAATTTAAAGTAAATCTTTTCCCCAGATATATTCCAGATCGAGATTTCAATCCTGCCGTCATCACAAAGGTTTCCACCGCTTGCGAGGGTCTGTGCAAATGGGTCAGAGCAATGGAGGTGTACGACAGAGTTATAAAAGTCGTAGCGCCTAAGAAGTTTGCGCTCGCAGAGGCAGAAGGAGAATTGCAAGCTCAAATGTTTACATTGAATCAAAAGAGGGCGCAACTTCAAGGGGTAAGTTTTGTGATGTGCAGTTATTCTTATTATGATTCTGTGGTATGTAACTTTTGCGTGGAAAAATATATGTATTTTTCAGGGCTGTGTCTAGGGCTTCCAATTAACCGTACTTTTCAACTAACCGGTTTTCGGTTTTTTTCTGGCAATAAAACCGGTTAACCGGTTTAAACCGAAATATAATGTATTTTGATTAGGTAGGTATGCAAAAAAAATATTTTTTATGGATTTTTTTTAATATTTGTCATAAATGCTCCAATTTTAATAGAAAATCGATATTTATCTTATAGATGGAATACAAAAGGTATGATATATACTAGCTGACCCGGCATGCGTTGCAATGCCACTCAAAGAAAGAAAGTGTTTGTGCTTTAACTATGTTTATTGAAGTGCTTTTGGATATATTTTGTTTTTTTGTCTGGTGCGTATATGAATAGATCTTAAGGTTTTTCAACGCGTGAGCAGGCCAGATACAGCTGTCCATGTGTGAAGCATGGATTTTTTAAAATTTAGTCCACACACAGCGATTGTCCAAATGCGAGTCGCACTGGAAACTGCAAACATTTTAATTCTAATGGCCTATCTGTCGGAATTATTGAAATGCTTGGCAACAGTACATCGTTTCCTTTAAATTTTCCATTTAAAATTGAAGCTTAGATGATACTGTTCATTAATTTTTCACTGAAAGCCTGGTACCGTTGCAAAGTTGTGGTGGATTTATATTTCGGAGAAGAATAATAGGTACGCCAATTTTCAGTGTTAAAACGTGCGGTAGCATGTCTGGCAAATCAAGTAAGTTTAAGAATTCAGTTGGATAATTGACAACTTTGTCTTGATCAATTTATAGTATCGATGGACTTATACGTTGTTTCTTTGCCTGGTATTTCGTTTGGAATCCTGAAGTTGATGGCATTACCATCGTTGTTTTTGACTGCTAATATAACACATTCACTAAGCCACTGATGATTTTTGTAGTTCTGTGCGATATTTGGGAAAACTTTGTGCATCAATTCGCTTACGGTTCCTGTAATTTTACAGAAGCTTGGTGGTAATGTGTGGATTCATCGATCTCTATTTTTCATTACCAATATCTAACAATTGTTTTTTGAAACGTTCAGCGGATGCATCATATTGTAATTCTACACGCATAGACCTAGTAATTTACTTTTGTTTTGGAATAATGTTTTAGTTTGCTAACAATCATTTTTCGTAGTAGCAGAAATAGACCACGTAAATTATTTAATTTTTGGAATGATGTTTAAGTTTGCTAACAACAATTTTTCGTAGTAGCAGAAATTTCGTAAATTATCAAATCTTTGGAATAATGTTCAAGTTTGCAAAGAATCATTTTTCATATTAGCATAAATCGACCTCGGCGCATATATCGACAGCCCTGCAGTTTTTAAATTGTAAATTATTGAATTTTTGGAATAATGTTTAAGTTTGCTAACAACCATTTTTCCTAGTAGAAGATTTTTAAATAAAAGTCGAAATACAGTTCTATAAAATATCCATACTGTCATCAGAATATTCCTAATGCATGTAAGAAATTAAAAAGATTTTCAACGCCGGATGCAAAATAAACCCATACCTTCCAATAATCGAATCAATGACACTAATCAAAATCTGTCAAATCAGCTCCAAAAAATCTTGAAATTGTAAATTATTTAATTTTTAGAATAATGTTTAAGTTTGCTAACAATCATTTTTCCTAGTAGAAGATTTTAAAATAAAAGTCGAAATACAGTTCTATAAAAAATCCATACTGTCATCAGAATATTCCTAATGCAAGTAAGAAATTAAAAATATTTTCAAGGCCAGATGCAAAATATAACCATACCTCCAATAATCGACTCAATGACGCCACTGATCAAAATCTGTCAAATCAGCTCCAAAAAATCTTTTCCCAGCCCTATAATTATAGCTTCAAAAAATCTAATCAGTATATTCGATTATTTAAAAAACGTCGTAGCGATACAAACTTTCAAATAAAGTTCTCTCAATATTATTACGATGCTTCAGTTCTATGTCAGGAAATTTGAATTTAAAGACGTCCATTTCAATTGTTTGAAATTGGAACGGCGAATTGTCAGGAATATTGAAAAAAAATTCTGGATCGGGACACCTTTCACCTAGCGGGATAAAATATAGTTTACATTTGATTCTCATATCTAGCAAATATACATAAAAAAAATCATAAAAATCGGTCAAGCCGTTTCGGAGGAGTTTGGAGACAAACACCGTGACACGAGATTTTTATATAATATATATATAATATATATACAACAATGACAATCAAATGTGGAAAAATATTTTATGGTAAAATGTCAAATAAAAAAATAAAGCTTGACAATAAAACTTATAATTGAGAATAACAAGCACTATAATAATTATATAAACTAGCTGTAAGCCCGTGAGATTTTTGTTGCATAGTATTTTATTTTATGGTATTTTATTTTATTTTATTTTATTTTTATTTTTATTTTTATTTTTATTTTTATTTTTATTTTTATTTTTATTTTTATTTTTATTTTTATTTTTATTTTTATTTTTATTTTTATTTTTATTTTTATTTATTTTATTTTGTTTTATTTTATTTTATTGTATTTTTATTTTTATTTATTTTATTTTATTTTTATATTTCGTAAATTATTGAATTTTTGGAATAATGTCCAAGTTTGCTAACAACCATTTTTCGTAGGAGCAGAAATTTCGTAAATTATTTAATATTTGGAATAATGTTCAAGTTTGCTAACAACCATTTTTCGTAGTAGCAGAAATTTCGTGAACTATCGAATTTTTGCAGTAGTAGCAGAACAGATGTCGTAAATTTTTTAATTTTGGGACATCAGTACGCACACATTTGTGGGTTGTGATTTGTGGTTTGTGAATTGTGATTTGTGATTATTTTATCGGCTATTAATATATAGATACTATAAAAAATATTAAATTATTTGAAAAAGTCATTTCTGTTCACAACATGGACAACTTTGAGACAAGTAGGCTTTTTTATAAAATTCATATGCATGTTTCTTTTGTTATGTAAATTGTTTCCGCTTCTACGCAGTAAATTAATTGTAAAAGATATTTATTTTTGAAAAAAGAATGAAAAATAAGAAAAGAGTATTTTTGATAGAACGCGGTTAACCGAGTGAAATAAACCGGTTTTCGGTTTTTTTCAAAACATGCGATAAACCGGTTAACCGGTTTCGGTTTAAACCGGTTTGGAAGCCCTAGCTGTGTCGTCTTTTTTTCCACAACTCAACAGCCTGGTATTTTTACAGTGACAGTCACATATAGCATTATATGTTACACCAAAGCTCAGATTAGACTGGAGCAAACCGGAATTGTGTGCTAGATTATGAAACCCTTTGTCTCGTAAAAAAATTGACATTATATGTTATGCAGAGTTTATTCGCAAGCATTCCGTCATGTGCATGATGGAGATCTTAACGATAATCTTCATTATCTATACTTCCCTGCAATATTTCACAGAGTGGTGTCTACTCTGGGTCCCACATATCCATCATGTGTCTGAAAAGCTTGTGTCCATAAAAGATGTGGAGATGAAATAAAATGTATTTTCAAGGATGCTCAAAGGCATGAGTGTCTCGTACTCAATGCATCCTTTATTGCTTTCACCAGGCATAAAAAAATACTAAGAATGTATAGAAAAAGAAGATTTATTAACCCTCCAAGGACGAGCGTCACCATATGGTCACACAAAACACCGTTGTCTATTGATCCCACTATTCATACTTTTTCTGCCTGAATATCGTTGCTATCGCTCATATTTGGTTAAGAAGGGTACGGACTACAGTTAGTAATCAGCCGTGGGGACAGGAACGGCCTCCAAAAGCACATGTGATTTTTTGAATTTCCGTTTTTTTTAATTTACTTTTTGAAACTGTTAGTTATTTTTTTTATAAAAACATCAAATTATTTATAGTTATTTTGCTAATATATTTGTATTGAAATTATGTTGATTTAAAGATGTCAAATTGTAAATATTTAAAAAAAAATCACGTTTAGCTATATTTCAACCCCGAATGTTCGCGAGCCCATACGGTCACTTTTGTCCTTACTACTGTCCGTACTCAATATTACACGGTAATAAAAAGATGAGCATGACCATATAGTCATGCGGGGTTTCTATACAACGACTTTGCGTTTTTTTTTTTTTAAATTTGGATAGGAATAAAAGTTATCCGTGACTTTAATATGGCTTAGAAAATAATTTTTTTATCGGAAAAAACCTCTCGTCTCTGGAGGGTTAAAGGAGAGGCAACTGTAGATCTTATTACAACAAATTAATCTGAATCGAATATGATTTAGATTTCACTTACACGAGTCAAATTTACTTCCAGCATATTATTTTTTTTGAACATGGACCAAAGATCTTCGTTTATTCAACCTATGTTCTTATAAAAATTTAATAATGAAATACATAATCCTTCAGGTTTTGGACAAATTGCAAGCACTCAATGATGAATTCGCAGAGTACACTCGCAAGAAGAAAGGTCTCGAGGATGAAATCAGCGTGTGCACTCAGAAACTTGAACGGGCTGAGAAATTGATCGGGGGATTGGGTGGGGAGAAGACGAGGTGGTCTGAACTTGCGCAGATATTGCATGAGTCGCTCTCAAACATGATTGGTGAGAATAATATTACTATATCAACTGTTTTTTTTTTGTGGTGTGTTGATAAAAACATTTCTTAAGAAATTTCATTTCAGTAAATTTACAAGCGTAAAGCTTTGCATAAAGTCGAATAAGCTCTTTTGCACAAATCAATTTTGGTTCATTGATTGCTGATAGTGAGAGTTCTAAGGTTCGTTTTTAATTTTTTACTGATTATTTTTCCTCAGGTCTGAAGAATGTTTACGTCTTTGGTGGTACTGCATTGAACAGCCAAAAAAGTAGTCAGATCTATTGGAATATCTGAATAATTTTATTTTCTTTGTCGCAGTCGCTTTTCTATGCACTCCAAAAAATGAAATCAATGGATTATTTCTGTTTTTCTTGTTCTAGGCGATGTTCTTCTATCTGCTGGATTCATAGCTTATTTAGGTGCCTTCACTGTCAATTACAGAAATGAACTTGTTGCACTTTGGAACCAAAAATGTCAGGAATACGGTAAGGCCTCAATATAGAATTTAGTGGCATCCGACTAATATATTATTTTTTTTATATAAATACTACAATAATAATTATAAAAACATCTTCGAGGGGGGAATGAAACATTTAAATGATGCATATCATGAATACAATGTATTTTTACTTTTATTTGTTGTTTTTTGCATTTCAGATGTGCCATGCACTGGGGAGTTCTCTCTGATCACTATTCTCGGAGAGCCTGTTTTGGTCCGGGACTGGAACATTGCTGGGCTTCCTGTTGATCACTTCTCAATTGAAAATGGAATAATTGTCAATAAGTCTAGGAGGTGGCCTCTGATGATTGATCCTCAAGGTATTATATATATTAACATAATAATGCTTTAATGGACTATCTTTATAATATATTAATGCTGTTTGGTAGAACTTTAAATATGCTTGTAAATTGGTGATTTGCTCAGTAAATATAGATTTCAATATACAATTTGTATTATAATCTTTTTTGTTCAACTTGTTGTCATTTGATAATTTCAGACGAAATGCGTATTTTGTTTTTTGAATATAATGTCTTTCCATCTAGTAGTGACAGTGAAATTGTTATTTAACTAAATGTGATGTGTTTCACTTTTTTGAGAAACATCTACAGATTAAACATTGTTTTTCTGACCTGTTCATGTCTCCTCGAAAAACGTTGATATCTGAAATAATAATATTTTTGACGTATGTTAAAGCTAAACATCTACGCATCATTCTCCACAGATTTATCATTGAAAACATGAAGTTTTCCTTTTTTAAAAATGGTAGAACTCTCATTCAAGAACTTCATTAATTAATCAATATATTTTTATTACAGAGCAAGCCAATAAGTGGATCAAAAACATGGAGCGAAATAACAATCTAAGAGTAATAAAGCTGTCCGACCCAAATTATCTGCGAGTCCTCGAAATTGCGGTACGGACTGGTTCACCCGTCATCCTGGAGAACATCATGGAGACACTGGACGCAATACTGGGGCCCATTTTGGAGATGAATCTTATAAAAAGTGGAGGTATCGAGTGCATCTGTCTCGCCGACAACATGATCGAGTATAATAAAAATTTCCGTCTCTACATCACCACTCGTTTGAGAAATCCGCACTACCTTCCTGAGATTGCTGTGAAAGTAAGTGATGATTTGGATTGAAAGTGACAAATTTTCATTGGCTTGGATGTTTTCAGCAAATGAAGTTCTAGTGTAGATTATTTAGAATATGTGAATATCTTAATTTTTCCAAAATGAGGGTTGGGTACAATGGTGTTGCGCATTGATACATGGTTAAAAAAAAAATGTAGAAGAAGTCCCCTACTTTATTGATCTCTCTATTAATTGCCACAGGTGACGCTGCTAAACTTCATGATAACACCGCAAGGGTTGCAGGATCAGCTGCTCGGTATTGTCGTAGCAAAGGATCGACCTGAACTTGAAGAAAAAAAGAATGAACTTATTATCGAAGGTGCAAACAATAAGAGGACACTCAAAGCGATTGAAGACCAAATTTTGGAGGTATCTTTGATTCATAGAAGCCGAAAAGACTAATAAAACAATCATATATGAAAATAGCCCACACGTTTAAAGCAGTATGATGTTACTCCAAAGTCAAACTTCTAGCATTATTTTGGACCAAGAATGCATGCAATAATCGTAATTGTTCATTAAAATGTCAGTTAGAGGAGGTGGCTTTCTGTGTATATGTTGGAGTATTTTTATAAAAATCCTGAACCATTGTGCACTCTTGATGGATAATCCATAGTTGAATAATCGACAGTACACTGTATGTTATTTTCCTTCAGGTATTGTCATCAGAAGGTAACATACTTGAAGATGAATCCGCAAACAGAATCCTCTCTTCCAGTAAAGTTCTGTCTGAAGAAATACAGGAGAAGCAAAAGATTGCAGCCATAACGGAAATAGAAATAGACGAAGCTCGAGCGCTATACATTCCGGTTTCCAAACACGGTTCAGTGTTGTTCTTTTCAATATCCGACCTGGCAGCGATTGATCCAATGTATCAGTATTCTTTAGCGTGGTAAGTGGTAAAAAATATTCTCGAAAGGCAAGCTATAAAAGCTATAAAAATATATATAGGCTAAAAAAAAGATGCTGACCTTTGATTCATTATTTCATTTGAATGGCAGACTATAGAAGTTGAGGAGTTTTCAATTTGATGAAAAAATTAATGCCGTCAATGTGAATGTATCAAAACAGACGAAAATTTAACATGAAAGTGAGTTTGTTTTATTTTTCAGGTTCATTAATCTTTACAACCAGTCGATTGCCGGCTCTCCGCCCACCGATGTGCTGGAGAAACGGTTGACCAGCTTGAATGATAATTTCACCAAAAGCATCTACAGGAATGTGTGTCGAAGTCTGTTCGAAAAGGACAAACTGATTTTCTCATTCGTCTTGGCTTTGGGAATACTGAGATCACACGTAAGCAACAATAATACTTTTGCTATAGGCATGATCGTTAGTTTTAATAAATCTTATTGAAAATGTGCCACCTTATGTTTTAGAGTGTCTTACAATAATTAAAAAATTACAAAAATATGAATTCTAACTAAGGTTTCTTTTGTGGTAGTTATTGCATTATTTTTTCAGTACCTGATGTAGCTTATCATCATCCAAAAGTTATAAAATTTAAATATATTTTAAAGCTTTCTACCAGAATGACGCCATTTTTAATGCAGTGATTTTTCACTTACAACTCGAATACCACTGCTCTGGCAGTAAGTGATGAAATGTATTTTTTAAATGTTAATTGTTATGATCGGGCTTTTATTTTTTAACCCTTTGCATTTTTAAGGATGTCACTTCTTATTCCTTATGCTACTATGCAAGTGTGCTTATTTAGCGTTGTCGAGCACAGAGGGCTAATATTACATTATTCTTCAGTTCCTAATATTTTCTTTGATAGTTTTATAAAAAGCAGAACTTAATATATTTTATGAAAATATGTATCTTTTCCTGAATTATTATTTAGTTATGTTCAGTGAAAGATAAATATTGTAAAATAAATTGGGATATTCAATGTGCATTAAGATGAGGGCGCCGCTGATTTTACAATGTTATTATTTTAGGGAAGAGTTCAAGAAGATTTGCTGTCTTTCTTGCTTACTGGTGGTGTTGCGTTGGAAAACCCTTACCCGAATCCAGCTCCAGAGTGGTTGCAAGAAAAATCTTGGTCAGAGATTGTGAAAGCGTCATCGCTATCTGGGTATCGGCTATTTATATGCTTTAAATTCTATAATAAACCATGCAATTACTGTTATATTGTACAATACTAAACTATCTAATACAAGAATTGGTGTATTTCGTAATATATTTAATCATTATTCTGTGTGCTTATTATGATGAATCATTCGATCTTAGATTGATCATCATTTTTGAACTTCTAGTGTATTTCCTAATTGAATTTTATAATCCTTATTAAACTATACCTGTCTAATGTATATATAACACCTTAAATTTAATTAAAAATAAAAGATAAATAAAATTTTAATTCAACAAACTAATTTAGCTTACATTGCTGTCTTACTACTTTACATTAATTGTCTGTTTTCAGCCTCGAGGACTTACATGTTATATTCGAAGAAAATATTAATGAATGGAAAGCTTATTATGACGACTCCAACCCTCACACAATACCATTTCCTCTGCCGTATGAAAATGTAACAGGTCTAACTAAACTAATTTTACTCAGGTAAGTGAACACGTAAAGGAATCTCTTGAAGTCGAATTGTTTCAGAAAAAAGTATTCAATTCATTTCATTCAAAAAAGGTACCTCTATTTTTATTTTGTTTCAAGAAAATAAATAATACAGTTATATAGAGATTGTGTTTTTCCATAAAAAACAATAGTTTATGCTGTCAGATTTATTTTTACACGCAGTGAAGTTTTTAAAACATCAAATGGCTGTCTTTCACTATGATGTATTCAGAATTATGACTGTATTTTACTGGGGCTGCAAAGTACCTTTAAAGTTTATATATTATACAAACAAATCATTTACAGTATTCCTTCAAAACAAAGTTGCCTATTTTGAATTAGGATAGATAGAAGGGACTAGGACAGGACTATTGGTTAAATAATTGCCCTCGGTACACTCTATATTTAAGATGATATAGGTCAGTGCTTCCCAACCTTTTTCATGCCACGGACCC
The DNA here is from genome assembly GCA_030503985.1 of Himalopsyche tibetana. NCBI lineage: Eukaryota > Metazoa > Arthropoda > Insecta > Trichoptera > Rhyacophilidae > Himalopsyche > Himalopsyche tibetana. Next base: position 10,791,829 of record JAPJYX010000022.1, read on the forward strand.
CTAAATCTCAAAAAAATAATCTGCAGACCCCCGAAAAAAAAATATTTCACATGTTCATAAATTATCACAAAGAATGTTGAAAGAATGAAAATTTCCGCGGACCCCAGGTTGGGAAGCACTAACATAGGTGACAGGTAATTTAGACATCACAAAAATTCATGCCTTTGAATAAAAATCCATAAACAGATTGAAAAAACAAATTTATGAAATTGTCAGTACCAGGATTCGGTCCAGTGAACATCGCAATCGTATATGACAGTGTTGAATTTGCTACAGGCCTGGCTAGTATTATAGTTCTAGTCAATTTGGATCACATTACTATTTCTAAACAATACAGATTTATTATAAAACACTGTTGAACGGTTGAAGCGATACCTTATTTATAATGACTCACATTACAATATATTTTCCCACAACCAGGTGCATACGTCCCGACAAGATTACTCCGATGGTGCAGGAATATGTTGTGACAGAGCTGGGTCAGACCTATATAGAACCGCCTCCGTTCAATCTGGCGGAGTCCTACAACGACAGCAACTGTTGCACACCCCTCGTGTTCATACTTTCGGCCGGGTCTGACCCCATGGCGGGGTTGGTCAAATTTTCAACGGAAAAACAAGTCGTCAGCCTGGAGACTATTTCATTAGGACAGGGGCAGGTATATTCAAACTCGAAATTCCCTTAATTTAAGAATAAATCAAATAAAAAAAGTGTCGACACTATCATTTTACGATCCAAATAAATGAAACAATGAATACAAATCTATTAAATATGGCATTTAGAATTGCCACTCTCTGTGGTCTGGTTGGTAAGAGCTTAGCCATATTTATCAAACCAGTCTAGGTTTGACTCTCACAAAGTTGAATATCAAATTTAAATTTAAGATCTTAGATATGGTTGTTAACAATGTTTCTTCACCTCGGGTCGATCTCGAGTGACTTATATAAAATGTTATCATCGAGTATGTCTTGTAATTTTTTAAATATTTTCGAAATATTTGGCTTAAGCTGTATGATATAGTGACAAATATCTTTTTAAAATTTCAATTTATACAAATATGCTCTGTATGCCCTACGGATGGCCCACAGATTTCTGGATTCTGTCATTTTGAAATCAGGCAATGACCATCAATAGGATATGCTTTAAAGTACAGCACACTGTCATGAAATATATACCTCAAGAAGAAGGAGAAGAATAGGCTTTATCACTTCACTTGCAGTATGAAATAAATGTTTCTCATTTCCAGGGTCCAATAGCGACAGCCATGATAAACCGAGCGATAGAGATAGGAGGCTGGGTGGTGCTTCAAAATTGTCACCTCGTTGACAGTTGGATGGGGGAGCTGGACCGTCTCTGCTCTGAGGTTATTCTTCCTCAAACTACTCACGAGAACTTCAGGTGCTGGCTCACCAGCTATCCTACGAAATCTTTTCCCGTATCTATATTACAAAACGGTAAAATAATTTGACAAATTTATTTGTGATTCATAATATGATTCTTATGTATAATACAAATTTATTTGCCAGCAGACTTCTAATGGTGCAATTTTTCTCGTGTTATCAATAATATTCTTTCTTCCTTCTGTAGGTGTTAAAATGACAAATGAAGCTCCAAAGGGGCTTAAAAATAATCTGTATCGCTCGTATACTTCTGACCCGATATCGGACGGCGAGTTTTACGCCGACTGCCCTCGGAGTGTAACATGGCATCGCTTGCTATACTCTTTGTGCTTCTTCCACGCCCTCATACAAGAGAGACGAAAATTTGGCCCCCTCGGATGGAACATTCCGTATGAATTCAACGAATCTGACCTAAGAATCAGTGTAATGCAATTACAGGTAAATTCTTTTAATACTTACCCAACTTTTATTTATTTTTATATATATTATGATTTTTTTCGCTAATCACGAGCAATCGTCGAATGATGAAAACAAATCGATGCGGGGCTATTAATAATAAAATTGAGTTTTGTGTATAAGTATTATAAAAAGGTGTAACAAACAATTTGTAAAATAATTAAAAAATACTAAAAGTAATACTTATACCTAGTGGCGGCTGTTCAATGTGGCATTGAATCAATGCACTGCTTGTATATGCAGGGGCGGTTATATTTCATGAAATAATATTCAAACATAACATTTATACCATTCACTAATTTTAAATTCTTCATGTATTTATTGTCTAAAATAAAATGTTCCAAAATATATATATTTACCTTGTAACTTTGTAGCACCGTCACCCATGGAGTTGAGTGAAACAATTTCAAAATTAATCAATTCTCAAGCTGTCAATTAAAATTTTGCACTGCGACCTTTTCAAAATATCCACATTCTTTTTATAACAACAAGACTGTTATTTAGAAAGAAAATGAAAATAAACTTTTGTTTCAGATGTTTCTAACTGACTACGAAGATACACAGTTCGAAGCTCTCACATATTTGGCCGGAGAATGCAATTACGGAGGAAGGGTTACCGATGACAAAGATAGAAGACTGCTTCTTTCACTTCTCTCTATATTTTACACGGAAGAAGTTGTCAATGACCCAGAGTAATATAAAATATTTGAATTTTTTTTTTGTCATTAAAAGAATCCATGTTTTTTTAAATGCTAATAACTTTTTTTATTTTTTCAAGCTATCATTTATCCTCGAGCGGTATCTACAAAATTCCTACAGACCTGGATCAAGAATCAGTCATTGAGCACATCACAAGTCTACCCCCGATTCAATTGCCTGAAGTATTTGGATTGCACGAGAATGCTGATATCACAAAAGACAATCACGAAACTACTGCGGTAAGATTATTTCATCATCAATATTTGTCCATTACTAAGGGGAACACTATCTCCAGGCCCTATCAGAGTGGGAGGCAGAGAAGGCTGTCGACTCAGGCCTCAAGACTTCAGGGAACTCAATTTGGATTATATAATATGTCAATATGGACCTTTTCAACCCGAGAATAAATTCCTGGGAAATCAACACCTTTTGCCAGTCTCGGTTGACGTTTTAACATTTTCATATACAATACTTCAGAATCCCTAGTAACAGTTCACGTAAATAATTCACTTTTAACTAAGGATAGGTGGAAGCCATTTCAAACTTCTGATTGAATTATCAATTTCTTGTTGGATATTTTTCAGTTATTTTATGGGACACTCCTCACTCAAGGTCATATAACTTCAGGAGTTGCAAGTAAAGATACCGATAAAGGAATCGTTGATTTGGTAGAAGATATCATGGGAAGAGTTCCCGAGGAATTCGATGTTGCGGCTATATCAGAAAAGTATCCAGTTATGTACATGAACAGTATGAATACTGTCCTTAGACAAGTGAGTAACATTTACATTCCAATTGATATCATCAGTTAGTATTTTTTGAAAAATGGTTATTTCGGCTTATTTAAAAAAATAAGTGGTAATTTATAATGTGCCAAAAGTGTTTCACTATATTTTTTGTATTTCAGTTGACTTTCAATTGATTTGATTGAAACAAAGTACGACATACGCGATTAATTCGTTTTTTGCATAAGTCGAAAAGTCGCGTAGGTCGAATAAAACTTTAAATCAAGCATTTTTTGAAATAACATGCATCAGTTTTAGTGGATAGTTGTAAATAACGTAAACATTCATACATACATACAAAACGTAAAAGAATTCAATTTATTAATTCAGATATGTACATACATTTAAATACAAACTATAATTCTCACTGGTCTAGTAGTTTTTGCCTTCTACCTTTTTTCTTTTCTGTATATCATGCAATACCATCATTCACTGCTTTCGACACTTTTGCAAATCATTTGAAATCAGGGTTTTGATTAAACCTCTGACTAAGTCAACCATTCCAATCTCTATCATATTATTTTTATCAGCCTTCTTGGTTTCAAATTACCTCTGCTGTTTTGCTGTCTTTTTCTGAAAGAGTCTTCATTTCTCTGGTCTTCAAGTTCTTAGGATTTACTGTACACATATTTTATGTGAGGAGATATTGAGAAGTTGAATCTTCATATGGCTCTTATACACAATTTACAAAATGTGAATTGACCCACTTCTTCATTGAGCTGATGATATTATTTTTGTATTGATATTATTAATAATAATATATTATTGGCATATCAGCTTTTTATTTAATATTTTTTGCTTGATTTCGCTTAAAACTGTCCAAAAAAATCTTGAATTAAAGGCATGTTGTTGTTATTTCATTGCTAAAATATTATTTTTTATGTTTGAAACACAACATTGTAATAAATATAAAAATATTTAGTACGCTTTTTTAGCCAAAAATGTATCATAAAATTACCACATTTTCGATGGATTCAGCGCTAACTTTGTGGAAGTTCATTTTTAATATAAAACTATATTAGATAACTTTGTTATACCACTTGTGTGACATTTATTTTCGCCTCTTCTTTCAACCTTGTTCTGTCTGATGATGCTTCTCAAGAAGCGAAACATGTGTCAAATTTTGTAACACGACAAGTGGAATAAAAAAGATATCAAATTTAATTTTATAATTAAAAAAACAAAGTCATGACTTTCCCTTGACTTTTGAAATGTGTAATTTTTGGTTTTGATAACAAAAATGCTAACTATAAAGCAACCGAACAAAAAAGATTTATGGAATTTTTGCTGTTGATCAAACGTTAATTAGTCATCAGCCAGTTAATTTGAATAATTTAAAAAAAGCGAAATTTTTGAGAATTGTTTTGTCAAAGTTCAATTGTAAATTTTTATTATTGTCTATTTTTAAGGAATTAATAAGGTACAACAGACTTGTTAGTGTTGTGAAGAGAACATTGCACGGAGTCCATCTTGCTGCCCAGGGCCTTGCTATTATGAGCGCAGAATTAGAAAGCTGCTTTGACGCCATCGCTAAAGGCTTGGTACCGGAAACGTGGGCTAGCAAATCGTATCCTTCATTGAAACCTCTGGGATCTTATGTGGCAGATTTGCTGGCAAGGTATTGTTTCGAGACATTATCAAAAATTGAGGACAAAGAGTTACTCTTTCTGATCGATAAATCTATTCTTTCCGCTGTTTCAGGTTAAAATTTTTGCAGAACTGGATCGACAATGGGCCTCCGAGAGTTTACTGGCTCTCAGGATTTTATTTCACTCAGTCGTTCCTGACCGGTGTGTTGCAGAACTATTCGCGGAAATATAAAATTCCCATAGATCAACTGCATTTCGAATTTGAAATAACCAAGTTTGAATCTGATGCACCAATCGAACCTGAGTTTGGTGTTTACAGTAAGGTAATATCGATGGCTTAGTTCCATAGTGCTACAACTAGAAATCCGTAGTTTTGAGATGGTGCTGATCAAAGTTTTGACGCACCTAAGCTGTGTTGTAAAAAAGTAATCACTATTATTTGTCTCGTCTTTTTAGTGAATCATTAAGTCATTAATATCAATTCAATTCAAATTTATTGCAGCGATGACAAAACCGTAAAACGATAATTTATGTTTTATACATATGAATATGAGAAAAGAATGATTATATTTCATTTTTTACATAGGCAAACAACTGCCTACCATTATTTATGGACTGCGTCACAGTAAAAGAATATTCTTATATTATCATCAATTAATTATACTGCTGTAGCTCAGTTGGTTAGAGCTTGCTCTACCGATCACGCAGGTCTGGGTTTGATTCCCGGTCAGATCACAGTGAATTTGAGAATTATTCAATTCAAAGTTGTGATCGAAGACTGGGTGTTTGTGATGTCAATTCACATCATTTCCTCTCCTCCCATCCTTCTGATCCTTTAATAATTGGGTGTAGCAATAGCGATTAGCCTACCACTAGTCCTGTTCTAGCCTTATCCTTCTTTCCCTACTACTCACTTTGAAAAAAAGTAAGGTTGAGCGACTGAGTAACAAACAGTTCTCATAAAAAAAATACTGTAAAGATACCTCCATTAGGAGGCCATATGCTCCACATTGGGAGCAGACATGGATTAAAAAAAAAATTATACAGAAGATGAAAATAATTTTATTGTTTAACACAGTAAATACAATGTTTTGTAAATATATTTATCTGCCTTTGTCTATTAAAATGTCTTCCATATGCCTTTCAATATAATAATATATTTAGAAAGAAAATATAAATCATCATTGCCCCTTAACATATTCAACTATTTGACAGCTTGGAAAATTTAGAGTAATGGTTATTTCCTTCTGTTAGTAAAAATGCGCTTTATTTGTATTTTATATACGATTATAATTTTTTACATGCAGCAAATAAAGGAAGCTTTCGATGAAAGCGTTTTTATTGAAGTAAGTATCATAATAACTTTTTATATACAAGAAATGTTAGTTATAGGGAATGTGGATGTGGGAGGGCTTAAATTAAAAGTTTTGTTTTCAACGCTAAATTTTAATTGCTAGATGAGTGACACCATTTATAAAAAAAAAAATTGGTGGACTAGCGGTGCTATTCTAGCCCATATACACTTATTTTGGACAGTCTGAAATGCTTGTTACTTAACCCTTTGACCGCGGTTGACTGCTATAGCAGCCCAATCTGAACCGATTTGGATCCGAGCCGCGGTCAAAAGGTTAATTGTGTCGGTGTATAGAATAGCACCGCAGACATATGTCATTCAGAAACCAACAATTATAGTGAACGAAATTGGTTATTATTTCACCTCTCTGAAAACAGGAAATCGTTTGATTTGTTTTATAAGCCCATATAAAAAAAATCCATTGAAATTTGACATTATTTATTTCATAAATCCATTCAAAAATTAAGACATTCATCAAAAATCTGTTCATTTGTTTCTCTGCTTCAACTGCTGTCAGAATGAAACAACGAAGAGATGGTTTTTTTTAATAGGCTTTGAACCAATTGAACAAATCACTCGAAGATGTTGATTCGTAATTAAGTGACTCATTTTCCATATCTAGTGTGAACTCATGGTTAAGATGGCATACGTTACAGTTTTTATTTGTATATTCAAAACTATTATGTTTCAAACATAGTGAATGCTATCAATGTTCGGTAAAGCCTGGTAGTATTCCGATCACATTTGTTTTCACGGGTCGCAAACAACTTATTTGATGTCTTTATTGCAATCTATGTGTAAAAAATAATGTATTGAAAAAGTTAACTATTTTAAAGTAAAAATTACTTAGATTCGTACATTAATTATTATACTTCATTTAATTTCTCATCAGGGACTTTTTCTGGAAGGTGCAAGATGGAATCGCGAGTGTCAACTCCTTGATGAATCGTTTCCAAAGATTCTGTTCGATCCTGTTCCAATTATCTGGTTGAAGCCGGCCAAGAAAGAGGAATTCAATCCGCCGCCATCTTATTTCTGTCCAATTTACAAGACGAGCGCGAGACGGGGAGTTTTGGCCACGACCGGACATTCGAGCAACTTTGTCACCAATTTGACATTTAAATCTGATAAACCGGAGAAGCATTGGATTAACCGGGGTGTAGCCTGTTTGACGCAGCTTGATGATTAATTTTTTTTATAATACTACCAGTTAGATTCTTAATCTATCATTCTTTATGAGACCAATAGATTGCTGCGCATAACTCTTCGTATGTTTAATTATGTATTATGTTTCAAAAACATTTATGTTCAAAAGGGATGTAAAACACTGTTCGTAAATTATTTATTTCTCTTTAAGTTGACTTGAGTCACTTCGTCAAAATTATACATTAGAAAATTCAATAGCCAGTATTGGTTATATGCTATAATACCAAATATTTTAAAGAATGTATTTTTATTATTTGTATTTTATGTAGTATTATGAATAAGGTTTTTGACCAAAAAATAATTAATTTAGTTTAGTTGACAATGTTTGAATAATTACCCAAAAGATGATGGTAAAAAATTGAGTCAGAGCAGCAAGGGGTACGGTGTCGAGAATCTCCATCATATGACGATCTCAATATGCCATTCCATGACTAAACTGAATACTTAAGATCAACGTTCCCTCTAAGCAGCGCGCGTGCGCAGCAGTTGGAAAGCCCCCGCGCACTCATTCCTGGTTGGCGCGCACTAGAAGACAGTTGTTCAATTAATATTTGATCGGTCCGCACAGCCTTTGAAATTTCCGCACAGCTAACCCTTCGGCTTAGAGGGAACATTGCTTAGGTTATATAGTAGCTTTCCAGTTGATGAAAAATAAGCAACGTTAAAATCTTTCCTGATGCGAACTATACAAAATGATGGAAAATCAGGTTTTGATGTTGTATCTTCAGTCTAACCTTTACAAGATTCTGAACGTTTTATACCTTAATTACAAAATTCATGTTACATTAGTTACAGTGAATAAAATCAAGCATTGGAATGTAAATTCCTAAATAATAACAACCTTTCAAGGATTAAGTGTCCACTATAAATATATAAAAAAAGACAAATTCCTAAGTCATATTTTTGTAAGCCGTGTGTTATTTTATTGTGTCGATATTTTTTTATTAAAATAAATGTATTTACTATTTCAATAAAATGACATCGAAAATTTCTTGTTATATTTTTGTAACGTTTTTGGACTGTATACTCCATATGAAAAAAATAAATATTTTCAGCAACATACTTTGTTTTATTTCCATTAAATTAAGGAAAGCTTTTTATAATAATATGAGACAGAGAATCAATAAGCTAACTTGTTCGGTAGCTCGCTATTAATGCGTTGCTAAAAAGGGATCAATGAGAATGTTTCTTTTTTGTGAACTTCAGAAATCTATAACATACAAAACAACGAAAATTTAAATATTGGAAGCTTTTGAGTTTAACAAAAGAATTGCAATGGTATTTAAGCCAACATTCTGTTTCCTGTTTTGAATCCAAATAAATTTCTCTACATGTAAGGTTGTAAGGCATGTATTTCTGAGATATTTTCAATCTTACTCAGTCCTAACAGAATGTAGAGAGATAAGCTATTTTCACCTGTCTACCATTACTCACTCAGTACGGTCAGTAAATATTGAAAGCTCGAAGACCTGAACTAATATTTTCAATTCATTTTTTTTACATCAAAATCATATTTTGATGTGAAGTTGCGCATTTAAGTACTTGCCTCAATCTTTGTTATGATGTCAGTAAAAATTATTTATAAATAATATCAAAGTACTTATACAAAAGTACTTTTCTTACTGGTTATTTATTACCTGACACAATGAGTGCAACATAATTACTTCTGATATAACAGACATGACGGAAGGTAGTAGGGATATTTTAATACGGTTCTTTCCTGATATCCAGAGACTTTTTTTTATTTGTGATTTCAAAAGCAAAATAAGATTAACAAACTATTACGTTTATTGTAGCTATTCAGGCAACACGCAATTTACTTTTAACATTAATTTAATTCTTATTCTTCAGCATGACTAAAATATTATTATGATAGCTTCTGAACGAATCATTGTGCTCTACATGAATCATAAGTCTCATTGGTATGCAGTAAACTGTTAAAAGCTTACAAATATAATAAATCTTTGCGATTGAATGATAAATTCATGTTTCGCCAGTTGCCGTTTGGTAATATAAATATGTCATATTTGGTAATATAGTATGTCAGTCCTGTAGACATGTGGTAAACTCTCTTGTGCTTTTGTTCTATTTGGTTGAACAGTTAAAGGTTCGGTTCACTGTATAAGAAACTCACAATATATATTGAAATTCAATTGCTTTATAATATGTGTACCTATACACGGATGTCTATGTCAGCGGTCGGCAAAGTGTGGTCCGCGGACAGTGTATTTTAATTTTCTAATCCTTCTGATGAAAATTCTAATTCAATTCTCCACTACATATTAGCGAAAAGGCCTTTTCATCTGTCACAGCAATCAAAACATGGTATCGATCTCGGCTTTAAATACATTCAGTTCTCGCAGTTACATCATTGGAGTCTTGCAGTTACATCATTGGAGCCAAATATAAATTTTATCATTTCAAATATCCAGGAACATTCGTCACATTAAAAATTAATAAAGGTTTTATAATTTATTTATAATTGATAGTTTTATTTTATGAGCTAGGTGCATTTTTAGACGCATTTGATCACTTTTATTTCAATATATAATATTTAACACAAAAGTCCATTAGTGGTCCACTAGATTAAAATTGTGAATTTAGTGGTCCGCGAGCCAAAAAAGTTTGCCGACCGCTGGTTTATGTAGTTTTTAATTCTTTCGATCCATCTACTATCACAAACAGGGCGTATACAAAATACAACTGTTAACATCCTTTTCTTTCCTAACCCTACCCTAACCTAAAATGGTGATGAAGTAACATACTTACAATCAATTTTCGTTAAAGAGCCATCTATTGCATACTTCATTAGTGTACATATGCTTAATATTGGGAGTGGAAAAGGATTTAGAAAGGTATAAGTATGCGTTGATGTATATGAATATAAACTATGACTAGATACTGTAATATTTTAATCAATTCACATTTGGATTAAACAGCTATATAACCTCAATGTTGTATCATAATCTTTCTGAAATTTAAATTTGTGAGAATGATTCAGTTTTCTTAAAAAACATCTGCAGCAGTGACATTCTATAACAAGCCACATGCTCTATTTTGGGGAAGCAGATGGTAAAAGACAAATAATGGATGTTTGAAATAAGTTGGAACAAGTCTCTAGATTCTAGAGTCTAGAATCTGAAAATCAAACGATAGTTATGATAACAAATTAGCTCTATTTTTTAAATTCTTTTGTTTCTCTGTAATGATTTCAAACAAACAAACACAACCATATACATATTAAGTTATACTTTTTAGATTATATTACACTATAAATATTAGATATTAAATATCTTTTGCATATTGAAAGCGGAATAACTAACAAATTCTTTCGTGGTTGTTAAGCTGTAGAATGAAAATATATAGAAAAAACTGTGAAGCGGCTAAATAAAAAATGCCAATCTTTAAATTTCAAACGGTCGTTTCATATACTTTTGACAGTTGAAATCAGTTATAAAATCCCGCCAGATTGTATGTTCGATCATTGGTATAGTATTGGTGCTATGTTCGCCAATGAAACTACGACTTAATCTTCGTGTTCGCGTATTCATTGGAGGTATTTTACTCCTATAGTAGGCAGTCTTCTAACGCCCAATCAAATTCCCAGAACACTGTGACGTAGCACCAATCGACACTGCCGAAAGTAGCGTCCATGATACATTTCCCCCCTATTCAGCGCCATCTTGAGCATATGATCAGTTTCGTTTCGCGCCTTGATAAATTTGATTGAAGAAATAAAAGGTAAAGTCGAAGTTTCAGTGAATAAATGTTATCTAAATAGCTGTATTAATACCAGCTCTCAACTAATATATAAAGTTTTCCGCGCAAATATTGTTATTATGTCAGTTATTCCATAGTTGTGAAAGTTCCCTCTTCAACGGGCATTGTTTTGGTGATTTCGTCATAGCATTGTGATTGATGAAACCATGCGTAATACATGAGTAAACCAGCGATATCTTCATTTGTATCTATTTGTGTTTTAGTTGATTCGATATGGCCCGTACAAAGCAGACTGCCCGTAAATCCACCGGAGGCAAAGCGCCCCGTAAACAGCTCGCCACCAAAGCCGCGAGGAAGTCGGCCCCCAGCACGGGAGGAGTCAAGAAACCCCATCGTTACCGTCCTGGTACCGTCGCCCTTCGTGAGATCAGACGTTACCAGAAGTCCACCGAGTTGCTGATCCGTAAATTGCCGTTCCAGCGTCTCGTGAGAGAAATCGCCCAGGACTTCAAGACTGATCTCCGTTTCCAGTCCGCAGCCATCGGTGCCCTCCAGGTTAGTTTCAATGGACCTCATTAATCCCTAATACGACACCCTCGTGACTATGTTTTAATATTGGGTTGTCAGATTACCAACATTCGGTGTTACAAATAGTGAAGTAGTCAAAGCATGGCAGGTCATGAAACTGTTCTATTTATAAACTCATTCGTATTACAGTAATTCACTTTTTTTCCATAAGACAAAGCTTTAATACTTTTACAATTTACTGCTTCTACATGTTGCATTTGTAAACAAATAAGTAGTACACTTACAATATATGATACCAACCACATTTATAGTTTTCATTTTTGTAGTTCTGCTCTCTGAAGCTTTAAATCATCTTTTGGACATTCATAATATGTTCCACTTATTTATCACTTCATCTTGTTGTCTGTCAATATCTTCCTTCTCCTACAGCATGTATAGAATATGATGAGACAAAAAATATGATCCTGTTTATATTTTTTCATATAAAATCTTTTTTAAAATACACAAATACGTGTGCTATTTAGCAATTGATGATGGCGATATGAATATTTATAAATGCTTGATTTCATTGAAGGTAAAGAGTGGTATTTTTATATGTGTGTGAACAGACATCAACCATTATTTGTGGTATTTCCGTTATCAACTTATTGTGAAGGTTGACTTTGGAGTACCTTAGTAATCTGCAGCCTTCACAAATACTGTTGTATTCATTCTATTGGAACCTTACAGTGTTTTGTATTTTACAACTTAAATAATGTTATTACCCTATCTGCTTTGGAAATGTTTTGTCTTCTGCACCTAGTAAATGTGTAATAAATTATTAATTTCTTGTTCAAAATTTACTCTTCATCTCTAATAATGCATATAAATAATATTCAAATGAAATTATAATAAAATACATTTCTTGATATAAATTGAAATAATTTTACTGATGTTAGAGAAAATCACCTATTACCTTTATAATTAATTAGTTGATTGAGACAAGCTTTTTTGAAAAAAGTTATGCAAAAGAATTAACAGGAATGTTTTCAGGAAAAATTTTGGTAACTAAGGGGGTCAACGCCCTCTGCTGCATTGGAATTATTATAATGCAAGTGAGAACCATGTTGTGAGAGTAAGACAAACACAGAGGTGTTGATTGGAAAATTTTTATTATTTAAAGGAAATGATAAACTTCTATAAAAAAACAATTCTATATTATGTATGGCTAGGGTTGCTAATTTTAGCTGGATCATAGGCCGCAGTGTTGACAAGTGTTACAAGGAATTTAAAATAGCTTCTTCAATCTGATGGTAACATATATGCATGCGTAATGGAAATGATGGAAAAATCAATTCTTGGTTTAGTTTCAAGCTGAACCTTTTTTTTGTTTTATTTGACTCCACAGCCCTGGAAACAATAAAATCGATTCCCCCCCCCCAAAGAAATTGTTCCGTTTGCATTATCAATAATAAGGTTGTTTTTTTTTTTTCATTAAAATAAGGCAACAATTTTAAAAGTTTCCTCATTCTTTTATATTTGGCAATAATCACTAATAGTTGTTACGACTGTGTCATTCACAAATAATGCCAACTCCAAACTTCTAGCAGTAATATAATAATTATTATCGTAATTTTCCATTGTTACAAATATTAATATATTGATATTTATATATACAGCCTAGTATTTCAATGAGAATATTTTGATTTTAATACAAAACCATTTTCACACGCTAATTAATATTGAAAAAATACTTAGTATAATCTACTCGTATGATAATGGGCTAGAATTGTTATCTTATCAACAAAACTAGTTCTTGTTTAAATATTTCATCAAGTTAATTATTTTTTTGCTGAAATTAATGTGATTAACCCTTTGACCGCGGATGACTGCTATAGCAGCCCAATCTGAACCGATTTGGATCCGAGCCGCGGTCAAAAGGTTAAAGAGCAAAGTTCAAAAATTCACTACAGCATTGTGATTTTAAACTAATAATTATCAACTAAACTGATAGTCTTAAAACAAACATACTCAGTCTTGGATTTGTCATTGAATTATCTTATTTGTTGGTAAATCGTACATTTGTATGGATATATTTAAATAATAAATATTATTTTTGATTTCAGGAAGCCAGCGAGGCCTACTTGGTTGGTCTGTTTGAAGACACCAATCTGTGCGCCATCCACGCCAAGCGTGTCACCATCATGCCTAAAGACATCCAGCTCGCTCGGCGAATCCGCGGAGAGCGCGCTTAAGCTGCTTAATCCCGTAGTTCATAATTTGACGAGTTGCTTGATCGTAATGGCAGGTCACGCGGTAATTTTCAGGAATACGAGAAGCCCCGTAACAAAATTTCGGCCAATAGACCGCGCCCGTGCGATTCTCAGCTGAGCGTATTCAATAAGACTCGATAAATTTTAGATTCGGCACACGTGAATATATTTGGTGCGCGTTTCGTGAGTTAAATTCCACATCCGACTAGTTCGGTCATCACGGTGGCCCAGCCATTCTCATGTACACTCTTCGTTTACTAAATTATTGTTAACATGACTTCAAATAAGTAAATGTATTCCATTGTATCACCTCGATGAACCGTGTCGTAGTTCTGGTCCGTATTTCGTAAGCGGGAACTGAAATTCTTGTATAATTTTTTTTTAAATATGTTTTTAAGGTAATAGATATATTATGGTCGCCCGAGTGGTCCTCTCGATTCACCCCCAACTCGTCGTCGGAGGAGGGTGTCAATTCGAAAGAGGGGACTGCGAGGGGGGCATACCTTTTAGGATAATTTAAGGTAGCGTAATGTGGGAGCATTTTTACTCTAATTTAATTTTCGGTCGAGACGATAACAAATGTATGAATGAGAGTTATTTTTTTTTTTTTTTTAAAACATTCTACTCGGGTAGTTAACACGATAGATTCAGTGCACACATGGGTTTGTTTTCAATTCTATTTTAGCGTGATTGTGAAGTAATCTTATTTGTCTCTTGAGTAACATTTACGTGTATTCAATACAACATTCTATTGTCTTTAAAACTTGGTGTCAATAAATAGATTATTGTAATACTACAGATTTTTATTTCTTTACCTCGTTTCCCCTATCCATATCCTTGTCAATGTTATCATTTGATTTGAAAATTACACGCTATCAAGGTGAGTATATCACAAAAATATTCTATGCTTGGATTTGAACATTTCAATAACCACATTTGTTTCACTTGAAAATGTTTTGAAGATGATTTAGTTTGAGAAAATACAATGATTTTCATGGTTCAATAGTTCACGCAGTGATTTCCAAACTGGAAAGTATGGACCATTGCAAAGGGAGGCGTGAGATGTTTAAAATATTTCTTTTCCCTGTAAAATGTGTATTCTATGAAATACAGCAGTGCTTCCCAAACTTTTTCATAGCGGCCCCACTAAATCTGGAAAACATAATAAGTAGCCCCCATTTATACCATAGTCGGGACTGTGTAATTGGGGGTGTGAATCTCATACAAAATTAGGTATTTGGTTTTTTTCAATGGAAAATGCAAAACTAAGATTTCAAAATATGGAAGAAATATTTAGTTTTTGTAGTAGATAAATTCCGCATACAGACAGACGCCAAGTTATGCGTGTATATCCTGGCACGTGTAGAATACACAGACGCTAGCCAACATTTGAATGTATGCACGGCACACGGCCTTTAAAAGCAATATAGAATCTTCAACTTAAATTTAATAAGAACTAATGAAAATTCCTCTAATACCAAAAAGAGCACGAAAGAAATAAAACTAAACTTAAAAAAAAATAGCTATCAACGAATAAAATTATTAAAAACTGTAGAACTAAAATACTTAGTTATTTTTAATCTGTTATAAATGGAGTTCTACCAAGTAAATGCCAAATCAATTAATTAAAAAAAAGTATTTGATTCTTGCTTTAATTTTTTTTATCCATATCCTCCCACAATGTGGAGTATATGGTCTCCTACTGGAGGTATCAACACAAGTTTTTCTACGAGAACTGTTACTCAGTCGCTCAACCTCTTTTTTTCCAAAGATAGTAGGGATAGAAGGATAAGGCCATGACAGGACGAGTGGTTAACTAATTGCTCTCTACGCCCATTTATTAAAGGGCGGGGGGGGGGGGAATTTTTAGACATCACAAACACCCATTCCTTTGAACAGAAATCGATAAATCAATTGAAAAAATGCTGTTAGTACTAGGACTCAAACCTGTTGATCCTGTGATCCTGTAATCCGGCACGGAAGTTCTCAACACTAATCGCTGTGCCGCTGTGAAAATATTTGCGATGGATGTAGTAGTACCATTCATTATTCTGTACACATACGTTTGGTGAAGTATTTATAGTCAGAAGTGAAAAGAAAGCTTCAATGTGCAATGTTGTGTATAATAGTGCAAAAAGGGATTGCATGTTACAAAAAGACTGTTCTTAACACTTCTTAGGCGGGCCACGACCAAAGTCGTTTTTAGCGTATTGTCGGTAGAATGCGGATCACGGCATAATATGTTTTTTTATATCGTCGCTTGTTTGCGGGACACAATATCACGGGTTTGTTTGTCGGCGTTAAATAAAATGCCGCAACTAATTAACATTAGTCCTAATTCTTTGCTAGATTATAAGGGTGGAAGTTTGAGCTAAGAAACAAAAAATCAACTGTGTTATAGATTTATTTTGCGATCTCCATCGTTAGTTTAGATCGAGTCGTTTAACGAGTTAAACACTGCTTTTTAGACGTATTTTTATTATTTTTATAGTTTGTTTACGCAATTGTTATTGTATTTATATAAAAGCATACACCATGATAAATATAAATGATACATGCACATATTAGTATATGATTATCAACCAATACACATGTTGCGTAGATTGGTTCATAAGTTTAATTTTTCAAAATAACTGCGGCAACCGCAAGTGACCCTTTTTGACAAGAAGCAATAAAACTAATAAGTTATTATGCATTGAATGTTCGTATTTATTATTTACTAAGAGGGTGACACATGTGTCTCGAATATTTACGCTGTAATTTTTACGGCATTAGATTTTACACTTCCAGTGGTAGTAAAGTTGTAGGAATGGCGATTATATATTATAATTATTTATATAATTATAAAATATTGATAAATATGCTATTTTGTTATATAGAATGTTTTGAATATTTAATATTTATAACATGCGGAGTGCTATCTACTAAATTGATAACAGGTTTTATATTCAGCTTTGAAACATAGTTAAATTATGATGATATCGAAATGTTCTAATTTTTTTTAATGATTAGATGTCACGTATGATTTGTTTTTCAATTTCAATCGAAAATATCGTTTGGTTTAGAAGTTGTGTTGATTTTAAGAATGTAATATATTTGTGCGCTAATCACTAAAATACGCCCGCTACAGGCTTGAGTCTATTTTTTGAAGCGCCCGACTAAAAAGTGTTAATATGAGTATGTACAATTTTTGGCAAATGTACAAAAGGCTTTCAAAATTCAACATCAAACATTTTCTTTGAACATCATTAGTAAATGGTTTGTGATAACTCTTCTAATTATAAAAAGAAAATAGAGGACCATTCTTTTCGGTATTTACCAAATAATTAAAAAATAGTCATGAAGTAAAAGAAAGCAATGCAATACGCTTATTCTCAACTTAAAGTTACACCGGCTATATGCGTTAAAATCCTTGCACAATGAATTTATTTAGGAATTTGCAAACGGGGTATAATATACCCCGTTTGTATTATGTAATATTTATGAAATTATAAGGGATTGTATATTTTTTCAAATGATATATTTTATTTTTTATTCTGGCATCACCGTATGTTTGTAAATTATAAGATGGCGATCCACGGTAATGTTAGAATTGAGGAGTGTTGACTAATATTAAGACTTACAGAATGTCTAGTGTTCCATCAACCCGTAAATACGGGGCCCAAAAAATTAGAATAACAAGTGAGTTTTTATGTGATTCGTTATCGGTGTCCTTCGCTTACATTTAATTGTCAAAAATTCAAAAGTTTTTGGCATTCGTCATATGAAACCAATATGGCCTATGAATCTTCATTCGAGCTAAACTGTTAAATGTCACATCAATTAATAATAATTTATTTTTTCAGTACTCTGTGCGCGTAACTTGGCTCGGAAAGATTTATTCCGTAAGTATTTATTCTCGCATATTAACAGATTTATCTCAGTTTTCAACGGCAAAAAGATGCACGATTCCATCTTGCGATATTGTTTTATGTTCAATTATACCTACTTGTGCAAGTTGTGAATGTCTTATTTGTCATCAATTAAGTGAGATGTGTGTGTTGTCCGTAGGATTACCGGATCCTTTCGCCAAAATCTCTGTGGACGGCAGCGGGCAGGTTCACTCGACTGAAACTGTCAAAGCTTCCTTGGACCCAAAATGGAATTCCCACTATGATTTATATTTAGGAAAGGGCGATGGTATACTAATAACGTAAGTCAATAATAAGAAAATTTCTTTTACATCATCTAGAAGCAGTGTCAATTACCTTAACTCCTCAGAAATTAATACAGTTTTTAGTTTTATTAACTAACAGGCATGAATTTATTTTCTTTTTCTTGAAGAGCTGTATTTAGATTAAGGGAATCTCTAGACTGTTCCGCCTGTGGGATCTCTTACATTGTAAAGCCCATTCGATTTTATTTTTTCTACAAATTCAAACATGTCTTTGGGATTAGCCTTCACAATAGCATGAAGGATGTCTCATATTTTTTCACTGTGGTCAACGGAGAATTGTAAAAGTCTTACACTAAAGAAACGGTGGTCTATTGTTTGGACCGTGCACTAAAGCAATTTATATACTTTGTCAGGAGCCGGAAACGAAGATGAGAACTTTTTTTATTTCCTTTCAATATTTAATTTATACATGAATTAAATATATATCGACCGATTCTAATAGCTTGTAAGGCCCTAAGCTTTAGCCTAATTAGATTATAGATTGATCCTGCCCTGGGTGTAACGGTTTTAAAGATACCTGATTCTCTAGACTAGCTCAAAATAAACATTTACATTGAGTCCATATTCCTATGGTAATATATTTAAAACACAATTTTATTCTACACATTGTTGTGTTGAAATTCTAGACTGAAATTTTATTAGCTTTACAACATGATACTCTTTTTCTTCCCGAAAATTAACCAAAGCTCGTTAAAAATAATGTAATTTGCTGGGAAACTTAATAATGGATACGAGAGTATCAAAAATCCGAGAGTACGAGAGTATCAATAATGTTGAAATTAATGAAACTGACAATTAATGCGAATCATGATTTTTTTTATGAAGTTTATTTCAACATGTAACTTTTTCATATCAAGCGTAAATTTTCGGTTTCCCTGATTCCCAATCCCAAGTATGATAATTTCCTATTCCTAATTAAATTTCCTACAGAGCTACATAGTTATTAGCGGGATTTCGTCAATTTTCAGGTAGAAAAACGGTAGCATGTTGTTAAACATATATTTATATTTAACCCTTTTAACTCCAAAGCAATCATTGCCGCAAACTATTATGTATGGTAGAAATTTCATTAAAACTGTTTTAGCTAACCCTGTGCTAATTGTTTGCGAGCTGTTGTGAAATTTAAACATGAATACCAATAGCAGTTTATTGAAACAATTTTCATATTTGTCTGCCGTATCCAAATACCGTTATTTTGAGTTTTTACCGTAATTTTAAAATGCAATGTTATATCCACGAACTGTGTAAATCATAGTTTCTCAACCTTTTTGAATCTGTGACCCCCTTACCCATACCAATTAGTTTTTCGAAACTCTGGAAGAATGAAATAAAAAGATACTAAGAAAAACCCTATAGCACACATACCCACCATAACTCGCTACTAGGGCATCCAATCCCGGACCCCATTTGTGATCCTGGGATTTCGGGATTCATTCACCATAATATCATGTCACAATTGCTTGAAATCATTCCCGAAAAAGGGAGGTTATTATAAGAGTTTCCAGAATTTTCGTCAACTCGATGTGCCGATTTGACTGAATCTTCAATTGAGGAGCAAACATTCAAAAAGTGTTTTGTCACAAAAATACAAAGCTTGGAAAATGATGATTTAAGTGTTGCAAAAGTGACGGTTTGTATGAATGTGTCAACTTTATGATTTCATTTTAATATGAAAAAAAACCTTTTTGAACACTAATTTTGATTTCCATTCATAGGTTTTATTATGGGCTATCAGAATTGATATAAAACGCCATTTTTCAAAATTTGTGACAAAACACTTTTTGAATGTTTGCTCCTCAATTATTGAAAAATATGACTGGCTCCCCATAACTGAAATTTTCTCCCCTTGATACTCCCAGGGGGTTACGTGGACCCCGGTTGAGATTCGCGGGTGTAGATCATCAAAGCTTAAAGGTTTAACCAGGAAGAAATAAAATGATCGGGACCAGTTTTTTAAAAATTACCAGTGTACGATTAGGTTTGGTTATTGTATCCATGTAATAAACAAATACTGAAAAAATTCAATTTATATGATGGCATTCTTTTATAACAGTTAAAATTTATTCAATACTTTTTTATCTATCTGAAGTTGTTCATGCTTTATGCAATTGTCATGTTATGATTGTTTCACCACTGATTTATCTCTATATGATTTTCAGCATTTGGAATCATAGAAAAATCCACAAACGTCAAGGATCAGGATTTCTAGGATGCGTCCGAATCGGAGAATCGACAGTTCAACGACTGAAAGACACCGGATGTAAGTTTTCCTCGTAATATTTTTGCATTTATTTTTTTACTTATCATCATATGAATGAATGATTTACAATTCATTCCTTTATCAGTAGACCATATCCTGGTGGATTTTTCATTGAAATTGTCCGAAATGTCTGCTATTTTTTGATAGCAGTTACTCACATATTTATCACTGTAGTATTTCACCCACTCGTGCGTAAACATCTGCGTCATTTCGGTTTCAATGGATACCTAATTTTTAACACTCCACCAAATTATACGTAAGAAGCATGACAACATAAATCTTTCATAGTAAAGTCCACACACATCCCACCGTTGCATCAAAGAGATATTTAGATTGGAGAGTGGAGGCTGGAATGGGTTTATGATGTTTTTTCGTCTTAAATTATCGTGAAGTATCATTTCTCATCTCCAGTTATGGTTTGAAACAAAAAAAAGGTGGAGCTCTTTGCCTCTACAACAAATGCCTACACTTATCTGAGGGCAGTTCATACTGCATCTAACTACTTATTCTGCTTTACCAATACATTTTGTATGCTCAGTTTGTCAAGGATTTGATTGAACTGGGGATTTTAACAATCATCATCAATAATGGATCTCTTACCAGTATTCCCGATACTTGAAGTTGTTCAGCCAATTTTACCACAGACAATAATGTCTATGAAAGGATTGATAAAATGAAATTGTTTTTTACCAACGGTCATAAAATGTTGTTTGCCTATTCTATCTCATGCTGTTAGATTTGTATAATATGGTAAAATGATTTTATCTCATCCTCTTTTCAAGCTGCTTCTTTAGGAGCGACATTCGCATTGAAGGATATGGTTAAATTGAAGATCTATTTTTTTAGATCAATGCTTGGATCTATGCAAGTGGATGGCTGGAGACGCAGAAGCAATCCGAGGGAAAATAATCGTGTCACTTCTCTCAAGAGATGGAGGGGGGGCGGGAGGCAGATCTCCCTTGGCCGTAGTCGGACCCGCCGGAGACCTGTCGTCGCCTCATCTCGCCGCTTCGACTGAACCTCCTTCGCGATTACCTCGCGGATGGGGAGAAAGGACCACAGCTAACGGAAGGTCAGTCGTGTGCACTAAAATATTCTATTTAAGTAGTCAAGTTTGCATTTATTTGCTTATAAGCTGTGATGTCAATTTTCCTGCTTCACCATCTTTTGAGGAAATTTCTATATTCGTATTTTGAGGAAAAAGTTGGTTTCACGAAAATACCATAGACTTTCTGTATGTATTTTCTCTTTAACCACAGATAGTTAAGAATTCTATATTTAGATAATGACATACGAAAGAATCGCTTTTTATTTTATGCCAAGATCATGGTAATAAGAGGTGATGATGTATAAACCACGTTGTATACTCTTTCTGATCTGTGCTTTGCAGCACAATTGGTTCTCTTTTTGCATGATTTATTTGTACACAATTTTTTATTGCACACTTGTTTTGTATGGAACCGTATCCCGTGTAAAATTTATTATTTATTTTAAAAAGATCAATTAAAGTTATTTTCACAAAAAAAGCATTTACTGACAGTAAATTAGTATTAAATTGTAAATTGAAGACGATTCCCATAAATATTTACACCATTATTCTGAGTTACAGTGGGCTGAATGGATATTTGCCACTTTCCACAAAAAGCCAATTTCATTGCATATATTGATGGTGAAAAGCAATTGAAATATTAAAATGATAATGAAACCCTTTTGAAACATTATACATTCAATACCGCATACAATCTAAAATAATTGATAAATATGCATCTTGTGTGTTTATATTTCAGAAAGTATTATGTTAATCATTTGACTCGAACATCACAATGGAACAGACCAACGAGAGCCGCCGAGGCCAGCGAGGGTAACGAAAATGATCCATCTTCTCCTTCTTCACTTTCTCACCAGTCTCAGTCTCAACCTCAGCCGCAACACACCAGAAGTAGCTCGCAGAGCGCCACCTTGCATGACGTGTCCGCCACGCCCGCGCACGCCCACAGAAGAAGTCTCAGCAATGCCAACCCTTCTTGTGACAACAGTCTATCGTTGGTATCGTCAGCCAACCAAGCCAACCTTAATGTCTCCCTCCCCTCGGAGGTCGCCAGTAACGGTCCTAGAACAGAAAACGCTCAACCTTCAGCCGAAACTATCAACCTTTTGAATACAATCGAGAAAAGATTAGACGAGATTAATTCTAAAGACAGCAATCAAGAAAATAACAGATCTCGATCGGAGACCACTCCCGCTGCTGTGGAAGTTATAAACTTAGTCAACTCTCGCCAGAAATCAGCAGAAAGACCAAATGCGGCCGCTGAGGTGAAACGCGACAAGATTAAGACTGATCCCGGTAGTAGATTTTCAGTAGAAAACAATCTCGATGAAATAGTGACTACGGCCGACGTTCAGAGTCCCTGCAGCTCCGCCACCGTCAGTCCGACCAGTCCCAAGAGTTCCATGCGGACCGAGATCAAAAATATAATTCCAAAGCCTGCGGTTTCCGCGAAATCTCCACGGACGTCTCTCGTCGTTCCGAATTGTAATCCGGAACCAGCTTTGGCGACCGCCGGGCCCACTCCCGCTCTGCCCACCGGTCCCTCTGAAGATGTGTGGAAGTTGAATAAAGTGTACAGTGGCCCCGTGTCGTTGCCTGTCCGGCAGAGGCCCGAGAGTATTGTGGAATCTCCTATCGATGACATAATTCAGTCCATGAGGTAAATTATAGTTGAATGGCTTCTATTACATTGGTCAGTTGATAAAATGTGTTTTAGGAGTTGATTGAATTATACCTTCTCAAAATTAACAAAATATTCATTTTCAACAATTTCAGTATTTTTGATTTAAAAATTGTTGCAGCTATCAAAAGAGCATTTAAACCTCTTGATTAGCGAGTTATTTTTTTTACTAAATTATATTTTTCTAGACCTTTTTTTGCTTTCACCTGTGAGCATGTGTTGCCCTACTGGCGTTGTTTGTGAAATGAAATTTTACGCTCAATATTATATGGCTACCGATTTGTTTACAAATATAAAACTTCTTACAAAATTCTTTTGTTTATCTGCAACAAATAATAAAAATAATTTGACAGCCAAAAATCACCGATGAATGTGTTTAGTATTGATATCCGAAGAAATAATGATAATTTAATTAAATATATGACAATGGCAAAATATTTAGCTGTAAGGCTACAGCGATACTAATCAGAGGGTTATTGAACTCTTGAGCGCTGCACTGTGTAAAATTGGCGGTTCTGCACCTAGACATGCTTAATGTAAAGTAGTTTATTTTCAAATTTGATTGAAGAAGAGTTCATCTGTTTAACAGAGTAAATTATAGCCTCTTAATGTGTCATTCCGATCCGCTGTTATCTGGGAGTGTGTTGGATGGATTAAAACATCA
This sequence comes from Himalopsyche tibetana, assembly GCA_030503985.1. NCBI lineage: Eukaryota > Metazoa > Arthropoda > Insecta > Trichoptera > Rhyacophilidae > Himalopsyche > Himalopsyche tibetana. The sequence goes on from JAPJYX010000022.1 coordinate 10,815,687, forward strand.
GATTACAGTATGGAGTTGTATATATTGTTTTCAGGCCGGTCCCAATTGTATCGCGGCGAAGATATGAAACGCCAGCCGGCGGTCCTACTTCGTCTCGGTCTCATCATTTCCATCAGACTTCGGCCACGCCGGAAGATCTTCCTCCTGGTTACGGTGAATATTTCTCATTTTTTTATACTACATTTATAAAAATGTAACATTCCCATGAAGCAAAGAGTACTGAGTAATACAATGCCGGTATTATGAATTTTTTGTATTAATGACAAAAGGATTTTTGTGGTTTTTGAAAAGTGATATTTCATTTGTTTGTTGACAGATGCATTAAAACGCAGGTTATTTTTAATATTTAAAGTAATTCGACTTAACCTGGCTGAAGTAACTTTATATATTTTTAATCTCGTAGTCCATGAGTGGGGAATGTTTTTATGTTGGAAACCTACATTAAGTTGTAGCCCCGTAAAGGTAATTCATTTAAACATTTCACATGTGTACTTTATTCTACGATTGCAAAAAAAATATAACAACTAAATTTTCAAAGAGAGATCCAAACAGATTTATATAATTGATAACATCTGTTCTGCCATTAGAAGTCATTTAGAAAACTGCACTTAATACCTCCCGATGCCACAGGTACCCCTCCTTAAAAATTCTTTTCAGTTTTGACTAATGTTCGATTTTCAATTTCAGAGGTTCGAACTACCCAGCAAGGACAGGTGTACTTCTATCATATAAAGTCTGGCGTCTCAACATGGCACGATCCTCGGATACCTAGAGACTTCAGCCCCACCGCAGCTGCTAATGACACTCTCGGCCCGCTGCCTCCGGGCTGGGAAATGAGACAGACGGCTTCGGGAAGGGTATGGATGTTTTTCCTTATGCAAATAATCACACACGACTTTTCTATTATATGAACTAACAAATTCATTTCAATTCAGACATTGTTAGGTTGGATAGTTTAAATAAAATTTAACCCAATCTTTGCAATAATTCAAACAATCAGTTCATTAACCCTCCAAGAACGACTGTGACAGTATATGGTAACAGTAAACACTGTTGTCTGTTGATCCCACTCTTTCCCTCTCACATCCCTTTTCTGTTAAAAAGGATGCTGACTTCAGCTATTCATCAGCTGCAGGGACAGACATAACTAACAAAAGCGCATGCGATTTTTATAATCAATATTTTTTTTCCTCAAAAATGGACTTCTTGGAATTGTCAATTATTATTTTATTTAAGCTTTAAATTATTTCCACTGCATTATGTTCATCTAAAGAGGTTAAATTGTAAATATTTTTTAATATATCACGATTGGCTATATTTCAAACATGCACATCCTTACCGCTTTACTTACACAATAATACATGGGGCCTATAAGGACAAGCGTGACCTTATGGTTATGCAACCTTTCTTCTTTTTATTGAAAAAATTCCCGTCAAGGGAAATGCATAATTCTATGGCAAGTGTGAACAACCTTCAACAATCAACATTTTCCAGTATTGCTTTGAATTCATATGGTTACTGACATCATAAATCTTTTAGCGCTTAAAAGTCTTTAAGGTTAAAATTTTGACATGATCGTGAAGATAGTAATTATGTTTATTTATAATGTAATGCATTTGATGTATGTGCTGAGTCAGACCAATTAATATAGTTGAAAATAAAACGAAAAACTAACTTATATTCTTTATATTTCAGGTGTACTTCGTAGATCACAACAACCGCACAACACAATTCACCGACCCTCGCATCAACTCTCAAATCTTGAGCACGCTCATACACAACAACCGAACACGAGATCCCGCCCTGCCGAACTCCTCCGCCACTCCTGCCGCTGCGGTCGCATCTCCTGCGAGTGCCGCGACCCCGAGCAGAACGACGGCAGCTCCGTCTTCGGCGCCCGACAGTGATATACCCAACAGCTCGTCATCATCCTCCCGAACGAACCCTTCACCTTCCGCTAGCAACATGGCTCACCCGTCGAGTGTCACTTCAGCGTTTCCGAATGCCGGACTTGGCAGCAGTCGCGATAATAAACTACTGTTTCCGGTCAGTCGGGGCAGTCGTCCACCTGAAAATGCTAGCGGCGGTGAATCTTCTAGAACTCCCGTCAGAGTGCAAGTTTGCGGTGACGGCGCAGCGTCATCGGCTGCTCCTTCTCAGCAACCGACCCCTTCTGCCGGTGTCAACGGTACGAGTGCCACTCCGTCCGGCGGCAGAAGTCTTCCTAGTGATTTGGCTCAAGCGGATCTCCCTCCCAGTTTACAAGAGTGCAGCGAGCTTCTGCCGCAGTATCGGAGAGACCTGGCCAGCAAGATCAAAGCTCTGAGGGCCGAATTGCTTCATATGCAGCCGCAGAGTGGGCACTGCCGATTAGAGGTGTTTAATAATTTAGTCACTCGATTCTCTGATTTTTGCTGACATATTATGTAACCCCGTTTGTGTAATGAAGAATATTTGAATCACATTCTGAATTTTACATCTAGACTTGAAATTATTTTCTCGTTTATAATACTCTTTTTTATCGGCCTACAATTTTTTTATTTCATGGTTTTATATGAAAAATATAATGTTACAAATAAATAGACGGACAAATCAAGACAATCATGTATTGTAATTCATATTTATCTTTTCCTCAGCTGTTATTATTTTTGCGATAAATTGCAATAAAAATGATTTTATTTGATTCTGCACACGACTTGACACTTCCCACTTAACAGTTTCTAACTAAACAATGGTAACTTTTCAGTAGAGCCATTTTAATGTTGAAATGAACATTGTAGTGGTTTTTTAAAAGCTGAAACCAATCACAAAACGTTTCAATATTCTTTCAGATATCATCAATTTTTGGTGAAATTTTATTTACAACTATTTTCTTGTTACTTGTTTCACCTAGTTCCAAAATAAAATAAATTAAACGCCTCATATCTTTTTATCAAAACAAGAATATATATTCTATACTTTATAAATTAACATTGTTGTATTGTTACGATCTCATAGGTATCGAGAGAGGAGATATTTGAAGAATCTTACCGACTTGTCATGAAAATGCGCACAAAAGAACTGAGAAAACGACTGATGGTGAAGTTCCGAGGCGAGGAGGGCTTGGACTACGGCGGTGTCGCAAGGGAGTGGCTACATCTGCTCTCGCGGGAAATGCTCAATCCCCATTACGGACTGTTTCAATACAGCAGCGGAAGTCATTACACCTTGCAAATAAACGCTGATTCAGGTAATTGTTTTTATTTCAGAGGATTTTCAACTATCGTTTAAGGTTTCACATTGAAACCGACATTTAAACTATAAACTGAAATGTTTTAATTAAGACAGAACACCCGGTCGGTAAAGTCTTTCAAAACTACTTCTGCGGAAGACACTTATTCAGTAGACTTCCACCAAGCTTACTAAATTTATACATCTTGACTACCATTTATTTTATAAAACACAATTTACTGCACGTGAATCTTACAAGGTGTTAAATTTTGACTCCGTATTGACGTTGAAATGATTGATATTTTTCAGGTGTTAATCCAGAACATCTTTCTTATTTCCACTTTGCGGGGCGCGTACTGGGAATCGCTACGTTTCACGGACATCACCTCGAAGGCGGCTTCACTACACCCTTCTATCGGCAACTCTTGGGTAAACCTGTCACACTAGGTGATATCGAAGGAGTTGACCCTGAACTTCATCGGAGTCTCACTTGGATGCTGTAAGATACATTAATGACATTATTTTTCACTGTTGATTTTCTATCGGTTGCATTGTTCACGGGCTTGAATCTCTTTATGGAGTGATTAGCACTTCGCCCACATGTTGAACATCAACATAAACCGTTCATTTTCCTTCTATTTTATTTCATATCGTTGCGTGTTTCAGTGAGAATAAAATAGCTGGAGTGATAGACACAACCTTTCAAGTGGAATTCAACAGTTTCGGGGTGCTAAAAGTTCACGAATTGAAGCCAGGAGGTGCGAACGTTGCCGTTACCGAAGAAAACAAAAAGGAATATGTTCGCCTGTATGTCAATTACCGGTTCATGCGAGGCATCGAACAGCAGTTCCTGGCATTACAAAAAGGTATCTATATTTTTTGGCTAGCTAAGTTTTCTTAAAATGTTTCGCAATTGGCTTATGTTATTGTTTATATGAAGTAAAATAATTTCAACAGAATCTTTGATAAGCAATCATTTTTGAAGAGGCAGTTTATTGTGAAATTGGCTTTGAATTTTATCTGATTAATTTTCTTAATCAGGTGAGGCTTGTTTTCAAGTAGTAAATGCTAATCAATTTTGCAATAGTAAATAAAATAGCCATGCTAATTATAGCCTTAATAAGATTGATGACTATCTGTCTCCAAATATTTCGCTGTTCACTCAGAACTCCTTATGAATAATTTACTTGTCATATGTTTGAAGTGACCTTTCATGGTGCTATACAATTGAATATGTTTGTAAAAATAATCTACTGACACACCATTTTCAATACAGGTTTCTCAGAACTCATTCCACCGAATCTCTTGAAGCACTTGGATGAGCGAGAATTGGAATTAATCATCGGCGGAATATCACCGATCGATGTAAACGATTGGAAACAACACACGAGGCTGAAGCACTGCACTCCAGAGACGCAAGTGGTTCAGTGGTTCTGGCAGGTGAGAACATCATCTTTATTAATCTGCCCATCTCTTGACTGTTTTGTCAATTGTTTGTATTTAAGGTCTGTTTTTTAAAACTTTCCAGCATTTGTCATATTTTTTCTGAAAATATTGTAATTGTCCTACAAGCATTATTTATTTATTATTTATTAATAAACAGAGCAAACATGACTCATGTTAACCCTCAGAATGCGGCAACATTTTTCAAAATGTTTTCTTTCATTGTACTGTAATAAATAGAGCACTTAAAAATAATTGGTTTGGTTTATATTGAAGCCAAATGCATAATGAACATGTCAACATTCTAAAAAAACAAAGCACCATATTTTTGATCTTATCACATTAATAAAAACATCTCATACAAATATGTGATGATGTCACTTTGACACAGTGGACGCCATTGTTTGACAAATCGGAACTCTGCTCTGTACATGTCCCAGATTTATACTGTTACTTCAAATTGCATGTCATTAACCACTTTCTTTTACATTTAGGAAATACATAAATTATTTCATATCTAGACATTTATGACCATTTGAGCCAAAGGCCAACACAAAACTGTCTAGACATTTATCAATAACAGTGTGAATGATTGCTGTCAACTTTATTATGGCAAAACACAATTTTCTGCTATAAGAATGCGCACAATAGTTTGTTTAAAATTTTAGTCTCACTCTAAAATAATACATGCACATAAAAATTGCAAAATTGTTCACCTGGGTACAGTATTATTGAACTGTGACAAGGTGGGAACTGTGCAGTAGCAAGATGTGCCTGCCATCTTTCAAACCGTTTCATAATTAAACGGCGAACACGATACATTGAAAGAGTTTGAAAAATCAATTTTTATAATATTTAGACCTAATTGTTTTGACAACTGCAAAGAGGTAGCACTAACAGGACAAATCAGACGATATTTTAATAAAACAATCGGTCCTGTATGAAAAAGATTTCTTACATTATTGTCAGCTGAAACTTCACGTCACAGATGCTGTGACGTTCGCAGTCACCGGGTTCAGGAAACAATTCTGGCGAAGCGATCATAAACCGACTGTTAACTCTTAAATCATTCGTTTTTCAGGCCCTTGAAAGTTATTCAGGAGAAATGCGGTCTCGTCTGCTGCAATTCGTGACGGGCTCGAGTCGAGTTCCTCTGCAAGGGTTCAGCGCTCTTCAGGGCTCCACCGGAGCCGCCGGACCTCGTCTCTTCACCATCCACTGTGTGGAGGTGCCCCCCCACAACTTGCCCAAGGCTCACACCTGTTTCAACAGAATAGACATGCCACCGTATCCCACGTACAAAATTCTCTATGACAAGTTGACACAAGCCGTGGAAGAAACTTGCGGCTTCGCAGTCGAGTGAATATTTGTTGAATTATATTTGGTTATTTTACGCTTGGCTAGTAAACAACGCAAATGTCGCGAGGATTTCTTTCTATTCCGTTGGCAACACTGACTGATTCCTGTCGAACGATTTTGACACATCGCAGACTGCTAAATTTATATGAAGAGGTTACGGTAATGTAGTCGGGTTATACATTATGTTATTTGTCGTCTTTTGTGAAGTTTCCTCGCCTCTAAATATTTTTTCTGGCATGTCTATTTTATAGTATGACGGAATTTTCTTTTTTACGTACGACACCTTTGCAACTGAATTTTGATTATCAATTATTAACGGGACCAGTTAAAACCATGAATAAGTCTAGAAAAGTAATTCTTTCACTCAAATTTGACTAAATTGTTCATTTGTTTTTTATTTTAAAATATGTAAGTAAACCGAACAAACTAAAATGAATGTTCAATTTAACTCAGTTTATTCAAGGGATAAAACAATTTTAGTAAATTTAATCATTCATCTGTGAAGTGTGTTCAGATATAGGAAACAGAATTTTCTGTCACATTGTAGTGATCATTTTTCTTCACCCAAATCTGTATCTAATTGAATTTTCCGCTATACTATAGGGTAAGCTGTATAATATATATTTGTGTTGTTCATAGTAACTATTTAAAAATTACGCTAATTATAATTATAAAGAAAACGGATGATATTTTTGTACAGGTCTATTTTTTGTAAATGCTATATAGTTATTTTTACCCATCAATAGTTTAGTCGCTGTACATATTGCACAATTTTTTTTATAAACTTTACATAAGAATTATCTTTAAAAAAAACATGTTGCGTACGGATCCTAATTGTGCGTCCTGTCTTCCAAAACGCAATGCAAAATTTATTAGAATTAGTCTTCCAGTAAAACCCTCCGGAAAAATACTATTTAGCTCCTTTAAAAGCTGAGTAATTAACTATTTGCTGTATGCAGGAACATATTTTTACGCTCCATAACTTACTATTTTCTGGAAAAAATCAGTTTTGTAAAACGCCCACTGTTTATATAGTTTTATTATTAATAGTGCCATTTGACATAGCCTATTTTTTAACGCTAGGTTTGTGTAATGGGGACAGATTCTCGAATCCCTAACTATAGAGGCAAGTTTGCATGTGATATTTTTAAACAATCTGGCAACGATCAACGGGTATGATATATTACATTTAATAACTTTGCATCTTCATACACAGAGAATAGATCTCAACTTGTAGAAGCTTTACGCATTGACATTCGTTTTAGCATACTTAAGTGCATATCGACCGAGTAACTAATGCCGAGTCAGTCCCGGTAACCATTTGAAACAACTTGTCTGAAGTGTGTCGCAGGATGCGCCCTGTAAGAGGGGCGTGAAGCTGCAACGTGTCATTGTGGTTACAATATATTGGTTATCAATTTTACTGCGGTCGGTGTACAGATTACAATTCACAATTCTGATTAAGATCACAATTCTGCAGATAAAAATTATCATTTCCTAAACAAAGTGCTTATTTAAAAATAATCTGTTTTGGGAGCACATCGCACAATTATGATAAGTAATCGGAACCGCAATTATTTTGTGTGTATGATATGGTTTCATTGTAAAATTAATTTGAAACGTAGCTGGGGTTTCAAGAACTCGTTATTCCGTTCCTAGTTTGTGATGCAGCGCAATTGACGGACTTGCGGTAAATGATATATTGATACTTTCAATGATACAATGCGCACGTATTCATTGTATATCACGCTTAGTATTATGTAAATGTTAAGTTTGGATGATATAATCCATAAATTAGTGACCGAATTATTTCATTATTTTTCTGTCTTTGTATTCTATGTTCACTCTGGAATTATTGCGTCGCGAACAAAGAACGGGGTAACTGTCTTATCATTCTATCAAAAAAAATTATAAAAAGGTTTTTAATATTTAATTAAGTCTGTAATATATTGTACAGTATCAATATTTGAGGTTTTGTGTCAGACGGATGTATCTGCGATAATATGGTCTTTGAATAGCATTTATTTTTCTGTAGTAATATATAGGATTTTCGTTGTAATGAAATATATATATATTAATTCCGTATTCTTGCAGTTACACCTTTCTGACTCCCGATATGTAAGCTAGTTATTAGTTTGTGTATAATTGAAAAGAAACATCTGTAGGTGAAAATATAAATTTTTTAACATATCTGCTACCTGAAGGCATGCCTGTTTTGACTTAGACCAAAATTGACATTTTTAGGCGGTTACTGATGCATTTTTTCTTATTTTTACTACAGGTTTCTGTAACCTTACAACAGAATGCCGTATTCTGTTCCCTGAAACATGAACTGCATTTAATACTATTGCGATTTGTGGTTATTAACTCAATTCCAGACTATATTTGATTATTTGTTTACTGTTTTTTTGGCAAGATGTCGAACAATAATTACAAATGTGATTCAGTTGGATTGCCTATCGAAATCGTTTTATTTTCTTCTATTCTCGCTGAACGGAACAAATAATGATGCACCTTAACAATTTGCATAAGCTGTAACCTGTTATCCATCGTTTACTATCAGTAATTTTATTCTAAGCCCATAAAGTAATAAAAAGTAGACAATTTGGTGATGCAGCCGCATCTGACGTATACTACTGAGTTGCAATATATTTACATGGAGTCAAAGCGGTGAAGATGCGTTGTCCTTCACCTCGAGGGTGCAGATATTAACTATTGACATGTTAAGAATTGTATTAACCTTATTTGATAATTTTCCAAGCAATTGGTAAGGGTGATAATACATTTGCCTTGTAATGTAACGCTACTCGGCTCTTTGGATGTTGGTACATATTTTTATCGAAGCGTCGGTATTAGTGAATAGTTTATAGTGATTAAAACTTTTCGTGGAATACTCTTATGAGAAATATATCATTTTATATAGGGAGAACTATTATAGCCATTGAAGCTGTACTTTTGATGTTGTATACTTTATTGTTGGATGCGAGTGTGAATGTACGAAGGAATGCACGGAAGTAGTTTAATTATATATTAGGGAGACCAGAAAGAAATCGCGATTATTTTTTTTAATAACCTACATGTTTTTTTTTAAATTTAAATATTTCTATAAAATATAATCTCCATTGTTATTTACAACTATTTCCCATCTTGTCTGCAGTTTTTCAATTCAATTTAAAAAAAACATTCTGGTTCGGATTCAAAATACTCATTTAGGTGGACATTTTTAACGTTACGAAAACCTTTTTCACTTGGAATGTGCTCCATAAATCTGAATAAAAAATAATCAAAAGGCAGAACTTCCCAGTTTGACTCTTGAATTTTTCTTGGGTCATACTTGCTTTGAAGGCGTGCATTACTATCATGGTGCAGAATTACACCCTTTCTGTTTAACAAACTTGGATGTTTGCCTATGCGTTTTATATGTAATTGACCATGGAGATTTGAGTCTTTCCGATAATTCCTCAATGGTTAATTGAGGATCTCGAGGACTCGACCGGAGATTTTAACTTATCATCTTCAAATTTTGATGGACATCCAGATTTAGGTGCATTTTTTTAGATTTGAAAACAAAATTGACCTCTGCGTACTGTTGGCACCATAAATTTCTTTAAGATTTTAGTCGTGGTCGAAAAAAAGTAACATGCAGTGAGTGCTTGGTCTGTTTTTTGTCAATTTCTGGTTTAGGCATTTTACCAATATCAAACAGTAGGTCTGTAAAACTCACAGACGTGCTTACTTCACCGTGCCTGGACATGAACTGCACTTGAACGACAGGTCATATTCGATGCGCGATTTCTTTCTGGTCCCCCTAAAAGTTAAAATTTTGTCAGCAAGGAAAACATTGTCAACAGAACTGCTTACATAATTCTTTATGGTGCTACGTCAACCTAACAATTGTGTATACTCGTTGATCTACTATCTTAGAAGAGATGTATGTACTCAATTTCAGTGTTGCCAGGTCATGGCGTATTTGATTGTTAAAGAAGTGAGGTACTCGTCTCTTGAAACGATGGGCTATACGTGTGAAATTTTAATATGTAGCCACTGTTTGACAAAAAACGATATCTCGAAATTAGTAGTTATTAGTAAATTGCTATTGAATACTTATGCGTTGTTTACACACAGAGTTGAACCATTTATTGTTCAATAACTGTGAAGAAAATAGCACTGTTTTTTATTTCATCCACCGATTTAAGAATTGATAAGATCGGCATAGTGATTGATAATGACGAGACAATTTATATTGCAATCAATAAAACATACTTGTTTATTGTCAGACCTAAACGATAGTCGTAATCACGAGTTGAATGCACCTCTAATAAAGTGGTAGGTCTCCGGGTATACTCGAGTCATAAAATTCATAAGTTCCTTTTCATGTCCAACATTCACTTAACATCCATATCATATTCCATTCGCACTCCTTTGCTGAAACTATTTCGACCAACAAGGTGCAGTGCGTCAACAAAGTCTACAAAGTTTCCAGATCATCTTTTGTTTATTTGTTATTGAATTTATTACTGCGGGCGTGGAGTCATGGAACGGCAATCTGACGTTATCTCAATTTTTTTCCTTGACAGTTTTCATCACTTTCCGGTTATAACAGCCATGATAAGAAATAAATAAAAAATAAAATCAATATTTTAACCAAAATGTGAGGTAGAGATAGCTTGCGTCTCAGACTGACTCCGGAGCCCTGTTTATAGCATATAAACATCACAATTCTTTTAGATGTGTTTTTAATCGTGTTTCCTTCGCATAGATTAACCAACGTTCAGTATTCAAGATAATTTTTGTTATTTCCTTTCAACTCTATATTTGATCATATCTTTTACTCGTAAATACTTTTTAATATAATGGAGTTCTACTAATTCAATCAACATAAACTTTGCTCTACAGAAATTTGTGCTTTAATATGATACATAATTAACTAGTCTGCAATCAATAATTCACAAGTTTTTTGCGAATGAAACACATTGGGTATTAAATGTAACCACATAAGAAATTGTAATAACCAGCCTCCTTATAACATTCAAATCTAAAAAGGAACAATGTTTCTGTCTCGGAAATCTGCTGTGTATGCGTTTATATTGCTTACAGTGATTCTTTGAAAATTTTGACTCAAAACATCAAAAACGACAACTTTATATAGTTAATGTTAAACCTCAATGGTAATTTAAGAAGAAAAGATTGACATAACATTGTTTGACTATCGTCTGACCGAGAATGAAAAAAAACAACAAACACTGTTTTGTTTATAACGTTGTTTGACTTTAAGCCCTCGCTTTGTAGTGATCAAATGCCCTGAATGCGAGATGATGGAAAACGAATATTTATTTCTGAAACGAATTTTTGTAAAGCAAAGTATTTGTCACTTTCAAGATTACAAAAATCAATCGGTTCATATGTCCTAACAAAAAATTACACAAACTATAGATCTTTACTCGTATTTTATAAGTATAAATAATTATCGCATAGTATTTATAATAATTGCTTTCGCTCAAAGTACTGAAAGTTAGCAATTTGACATTATAATTATAATTATTAGCAAACTATATCGTAAGGATAATATGAATAGTTAAAGTTGTCTAGGATGATTTTTTGGTCAATAACATAATCCAAATGTGCCTTTATTAAATTGATCACTGAACTTTTTATTAACTGTACAGTTGTAATGAAATAAGTTAACCGAGTGGAACATCACTGCAATTGTTACTAGATAAAATATAGAATTTACTGTTAAATGTATTTAAACTCATGTACACGCTTCACGCTAATTGAATGATATAGAGTTAATGTGCTCAACTAAAAATCTAATAAGATTTTGTTACCTATCTTTGTAAAAGTAAAATTAGCTTCTCGGAAAAAAAACACTCGCTGACCTCACAATATTGTTCCTTATTCAACCGATTGTAAAGTAAAATATTTGTTTAATAGAAAATCGGTTCTGTCGATATAAATATATTATAGTGAATAACTTCGTAATTGTTTTGTAAACTGGCACGTAAGACGTGGTTTTTTGCTACTGTTATTTCTATGAACCGATCACTGAGATGTGAATTGACTGTATTTATTTATCGGTTAGCAAAAATACCCTCTTATGCATTGCACAAGCTATACCGTGATTCACACAGACAGACCTGACGTGCGAGTTCTTTTATATGAGGTCAGTCTGGTGCACCGACATAGATGCCTAGGGTTGACTCAATTCTGCAGAAGCTATAATTTCAATAGAGCATATTAAATAAGTGAAGCTAAAATACTATTCCTTATGAATTCTTACCAGACACAGTTGTACTGCGACCAGTGTTTTTTTTTTAAACTGATACCAGCAGAATTGTACTTTATTTATTATATTGTGGAGGCGTTTTATGATTTAAAATAAAATTATGTTAGAAGAGTTTTAAATAATAGTGTATGTTAGAAGAGTTTTAAATAATTTTATTTAAAATATTACATTTTCACCACAGCTTCCAGTATCGAATCTCTACAAATTATCGCTGAATTGAATTTTACAGTTTAAATTAATTTAGATAGATTCCGAACTCTGATAGTATACTAATAAGGAATCGGATTAATGTCAAATAAAATGTATTTAATAACCGACTTCATATACGGGAAGAGAGTACTGTAAGTCGAGGTGAAATACTGTCATCCGACAGGCTTATTCTTGTGGTCACTCTTATTTACTAGACGTTAGAAATCAACGCCGCCATTAGAATAGACCTGCGGTTGAGATTTTAATTATCTTCTTCGCTTTAACGTTATTACTTTCCTATCTTTAATTAGTTAACTGTGTTTCATTCGAGCATACCGGTAAATATTACGTGGCCGGCATGTAACTGATTTGTACCTTTATTATTTCAATTGCATTCCATACTTTATCCTTTGATTCTTATATAATGATTTACAGACAATTTTATCGCTAATGCGAGTCCCGCACAGACATTGTTTAAATTTGCCATCAAAAATAAAATATAGTAAATGTTAAAAAACTTTCAGTAAGAATAAATCGACATACTGTTGATTTTGTATCAATTATACATACTTTATATGACATACAATAATTTTGAACACAAGCATAATTAGTACGGATTAGTCAGAATTTAAGGTTATTTTAGCAAGGAAATCAAACTTCACACTTTATCTTCAGTTTATTGAACCGTGTTGCCTATTTCAGTTTTGTGTTATAGTTTTAATGTAACTTCATATCTGCAGCAAACTGCAAATGAAAACATGGATATTGAATCTTACAATTCTTGTGAAATATCGAATCCTACTTGAGGTACGCTATGAAAATTACTTTTTGATTATCGTTTCTATAATATTAACAAAAGACAGAAAGTGAATCACTGTGTCATGACTGTATATTTCTTGATGGGCAATTTTCATATTGACAACATTATCTGTGTACGATTCCCCTAATGACACGTGTAAAGTAACAAAGTACCTATTTATTTATTAATCAAACAATATATTCAGAAGAGACATACTATAAAGTACACCTATGTACAAATATCTATATACTTAATTCTGTCACTGTCATCTTTTTGTGAAGCGTCTTTATATTTACTAAGAATTGTTGAAACCTCAAAGAAGAAATTTGGATCAAATTGAATATTACAATTAAATTGGTCTAAATCAGTGATCGGCAACCTACAGTGCTGTTGTAGATATCCATCCAGTGGACAGCTATATATATAGCGAATGAATGCGGTGATGCTTTAATTCACTATCTCGAAAGTTGAGGTGTATTAGCTCCCGCTCGATTTAAAGTGACCGACGAGTTCATTGATAATTCGTCATGAGTCACTCGGTCAGAGTGTGGATGCAGACTACTGGTCTAAATTACAAAGCAGTTGGGTTGTTGTGAAATTGATTACTCGTAATTTTGAAAATGATTTTCAATTTGTAGTGTTTATTTAACTTTTATATTATTAGTCTGAAATCTTGTTACTTTTGAAATTTACGCCAACGTATTCGTGCCAAAGGGCAGCTTCGATTGACATCCTGATTTTTTCTCATAGATCTATTGGAATAATCTAAATTATAATAATTTGTTAATATTCTCTTAGGGGTGTTTCATTGACCAAATTTTTAAGACTTGTGGAATGTTTGTGTTAGTTTTTTCTTTGTTTTAATTTTGTTTTTGAGAAGCGTGATGCTTCTAGAACCAATGCAATAAGGATTTGTCATTTGTTGTTTAAATTGCATATTATAGTTATATTTTTATATAATACATTAATTTGTGTACTTTTGGGGGTTATGTGAAGTAAATCACCTCCTACTGACAATCGAGCCTACTTGTAAGATTCCCATCGCAAATATGACACCTCAATTCGAAACTCCTATTCTGTTTGTTCTCTATCTGACTGCGATTACTTATAATGTAACGTTGTATTTAACGGTATGCCGCTGTCAAGATTTCCGTAAAATTTGTAAGATTGTTTAAAAAATTGATATTCTTGATTCATCTTTTAACCCAGCGCATTGTAAATTACCTTGTCTTACGCTTACGTTGGACTCTAATAATAAATGTATATAAAAGGCGCTTAATATGACGGTAAATAAAATGACCAGATGATGGTCATAATATTAAAATCATTTTTTTTAAGTACAATCTGTGCATAATAAAATAAAATTAATTATGATATGTTATAGCGACTTTATAATTAGATTGTGCATAAACATGATATGCCATGTAAGGTCAAATAAACAATAAATTTTCTACACTATTTGCTGAGAACTTGTTGTGTTATTAAAAATACTGATAGCAAAATTAATACTATTTTTGTAAAGAATTAATTCAACGTCATTAAAACAAACAACACAAAGTTAAGTTTCACAACCACTCTGTCATATAGTGCAGTTGCAGTGCTTCCCAACCTTTTTCGTTCCACGGCCCCCTAAATCTAAAAAAAATAATCCGCGGCCCTCCTCAATTGTCTACGTAACTGGTTTTTTTTTTTTTAGCTCACCGAGGAATTTGAAATCTGCGATTTGGTATACTTTTTCCTCAGATTGTCACAGAAACTCGTTTTTTTTTAGCTCACTGAGGAATTTGAAATCTGCGATTTGCTATACTTTCCCCCCAGAATCCAATTTCTATCCAATCCAATCCGGCGGCCCCCTTAAGAAATTCCGCGACCCCCAATATAGGAAACACCGATTTAATAGACTTAAATATATAGATTTTTGTACTTTCTACTGAATTTCGCAGCCCGCAGGTTGGGAAGCACTGATATAGTGGATAGATTTCAACATCAGCAGTAGCTGTTTGAGTTATATCAATTTAATAGATGAAAAAATATATCTACTTCACAACAGTTCAATAAACACCTTTCCGGAAAAAGAATTTTTGGTTTGGAATGTTTAGATGGAGCTTTTTTTTTTTTACTTGTTCTAAGAAATGTTACAATAAATTTTGATGTAATTTTACTCAAATTAATATCAGCTGGATGTAAAAAATTTTGGTAAACCAAAAAAAGGTAAATTTTAGGGTTTATCCCATAAAACTAATAATTGTTGAAACTGGGATCAAAATATGCCTACTAATTTTTTCAATCATTCTGTACGGATTTACTGGATTGAAATTGTAGGTTTCTATTGTCAGCATTAGGTGATTATATGTTATAGAATAACTGATTTGCTGAAAATTGAGAAAACTTAAAAGAAAATCTGTTGTGTCCCCGTTTCTGTCTAAGGATGCGTTTTCTGTAACCCCCGAACACCGATGACATTAATTTTAAGGTTGTATCATTTTTTTATGTGTAATCATTTGTGATTTTTGTATTTCCTTTTTTTTATTTGTATAGAGCTATATTTGTGTATGTGTGATGTGATATATTATTATATTTTATGTAATGTTTAAAAGACATGAAATGGACTGTCTGACAAGGCAAAAATACTCTATTGCTTTTACAACTGTTTTGTAATTAATTACTCTATATAGTTAATGTTAACGGTATTATCAAATTATAGACATAAGTAAATTAAAAAGAAATTATAATTTGTGCTGCTTTTTATTTATTAATATTGCATAGTCTTTATTCTTCACGTAACAAATGGCTTAGTATTAATCGAAGCAAAGTCAGATTGACTTCACTTCTGATGGTTTTTAGACTGTACTGCTTTGGATACGTCGCATGCTATCTGTTTTTTTCTGCAGCAAAGTAGTTTCGAACCACTTAAAATGCATTTGAACTGACCTGACACTGAACATCAAATCGGTATGATACTAGTAATGTGATGGTAATAGGAGGTACACTTAATCCTATTAATACATAGTGGATACGCTCCATGCAAAAATGCAGTTAACATAGATATATGGGAGAAAGGCTTGATTATAAATGACCAATTATCTTGTGATGAAAAATATTGACAAAAACAACATTGTCGTGTAAATATCTCATAAAATTACTGTTTTACGATGAGAGATTATTTTTTTCTTTAGCCATATTTATTAATTATTACAAATATTTTTTTATTATCTACTGAGCCTTGAACCTTTCTCTTAAAAATGTTTATCGATTTACCAATTTTATTGCTACTTTTATCTGATTGTAGCATTCTACACATTTAAATAAAAAAATATATAGCGGTGAGTAAGTAGTGTTTGTTTACTGCTTAGTTATAACTAGGATTACATAGGTTTTTTCTCAGTAATTTGCATAAAACTTCCTTCAATAATGTCAATTTGGTCATTGCACTTTGTTCTTCTCACAAGACGTTCACGAGTTTTAAGCATCTGGCATGTCAATAAATTATATATAAAATTGGACCAAGGTTTGCCAAAAAGTTATTTTGATTATAAAGTGTTTTAAAAGCTGAATCTATTTTCCTTCTGAATACTCTTAACAAGATAATTGAGATACTGTGCCAATGGTCATACTAGCTGGGAACCCAGAACATATGTATTCGTTATTAAATTGGTGCTTTTGGTAAGGCTTGTTAAAGTGTCGCCGATTGTGGTACAGTTGGATAGAGCTTACTCTACCGAGGTAAAGTCGTAGTAGAGCAAGAATGTTGAAAATATAAGACCACTGTTTTTCTAATAAAAAAACCAGTAAAACAATCGATCTTCCAAATCTGAACAGCAGCTTTAATATGAGGCTGAAGTAAGTGACATTTTGAGTCTCCCCCTCCCTTTTATATTTCCTGAACCACGAGGAAATCGCAATCAAATAATAAAAAGTATAACTATTTACTAATATCTAAAAAAATTCACAAATAAAAGATGAAGTCCCCTTCGAAGTGCCTTTACCAGCTGCTCTTTCTACCATCATTTTCTGTATTGTTTTGGTTATAGAGCAGTGTCGGCCAAACTGAGTGCCGCAAGAAGTATTTATTTTTTTAATTTTAAAAGAATTCAAAACCTTGTCATCAAAACAAAAATAGAATAATAGTTATTTGGAATTTGGTTTTATATTATCTGAAAAAGACAGCTGGGTTTCACTATGTTTTTCTTTATTCATAGTAATAAGGCACACATCATTTTTTTAGGCATTTTTTATTCAGTGTGCCGCGTAAAAAATCCCATTCACCAGTGTGCCATGAAGTAAAAAAGTTTGGCAGACACTGTTATAGAGGAACACCTGGACCCAGTGGCGGATTATTCTATAAGCGAATAAGGCGCGCTCTTGGGGCCTAAAAAATGGCTTATAACATATAACCACTAGTGTGCTGCTATGGGTTCGCACCGGCTCTGCCGAGCCGATTACTAAAATAATTTCGGCTTGGAGATCCGGTTTCTAAGCCCGTCGAGATTATTTCAGATTAATTTTTATCATTTTACATGGAATTGTCTGACGTTCTTATATTATCCGAAAAACAGGGCCTCCAAATTTAATTGCATCTGGGACCTCCCATGTGCTTAATCCGCTACTGCCTGTACAGCCAACTTTGATCATTTGAATTGTCATAGCGTACGCGCGGATTCGTAGAAGTGATTTGGATAGATAAATTTATCCTGCTGCTAAGAAATATGTTAGGTAACAATTAATTATTATTGGCGGTCATTTAAAACATTGATATTCCGTATACAGAGGATCTATTGTTCTGCAGCCTTCATGTTTATCATGATGCAGCACTTATAGCTCAAAATAATGTCTATTATACAGTTGGATCATAGTGTTGTTCGATTAAGCCGCAATTTAAAATGAATGAAGTTAATTGAATTTCACACCCTTGTCAATGATGAAAACGTAAGGTTTGTATTGTAATTTTCTAAATTATTGTTATAATAATACATTAACGTTAAATTTTAAGAAAAATGGACCAATGAATTAAGTCTGAAACATGTTTTCAGTTTGTTTAAGCTTAGTAAAATTTCAACCTGTGCCGCCATTTTGCCGTCTGTGTGGTCGAGTGGTCAACGTTGTTGGCTTTGGCTACAGAGGGCCCGGGTTCAAATCCCGGTACGGACAGTTTTATAAATTGATTGTTCAATCGATTTATGAATTTCTGTTCAAAGGCATGGATGTATGTGATGTCTTGAATTCCCCCCTCTCACCCATCCTATCCTATGAATGGGGCGTATCGAGAGCGATTAGCTTACCACTAATCCTGTCCTAGCCCTATCCTTCTATCCCTACTCTCTTTGGAAAAAGAGAGGTTGAGCAACTGAGTAACAAGCAGTTCTCGTAGAAACACTTCTGTTCAGATAAACTCCATTAGGAGTCCATATGCTCCACATTGGGAGCGGACATGGTTTAAAAAAAAAAAAAAAAAATTCAACAGTTCAGAACGTCACGAATTTTCTATTCCTTTTGTTGTAAGACTGTGGCTTCGCTACAGTGGTGGATTAAGCGATTCGGAAGCCCCAGGCGCAATAATTATTAAGGTGGCGCGAAATTTCATATAAAATAAAAATAACTATTTAAAACTGAATTGAAAAGTAACACACTCTATATCCGACACTGCTTCGCTGGACGGATTGGGTGTCCCAAGTGCTGGTGGGGGAAGAAAGTTGGATCGGAGGAGGTTAATCGAAACCGCCATGGCTTACCTCGGGCTGTAACGCCAGAAAAGAAGTAGAATTGTTGTTTTATATTTTTAAAAATCATGCTTATTTTGAGCTGTTATATCTCTGTTATATATTAGCCATAGTCAGTTTCAGCTCGAACGCACTGTTAAAATACTGCATTTTAAATCTAAGTACTTATTAAAATATGTCATGGTTTTGATAATGTTAAATGGCCGCGAATAACGAGGGATGCTTGAACATAGTCTAACATTTAATTACCTTTGCTACTAGTCTCATGATTTTTAAAACTCCCGGTAGTCTCCGGATTTGAGACAGAAAGAATGATTACGCTTCATAACCATAATGGTAGTTAATTTTCTAATTTGCAATCTAAGCCCGTACGTACTAACAAAACAACGGATGTGCCAAACAGCTGAAATGCATATATTGATTCATTTAAATAAGTAATCGATCAAATCGAATACATTATTTTTAATCATAATTATGTTTGCATGCACAGCAAAGCAATTGCGGTTTGATACTTCTCGTTATTGTGATGCAGTGAGTGGATACCATACGTTGATCAATTTTAAGGATTAAGAAGGATTGTTGAGAACTCTCAACGATACTTCTATATCACCAATCATCACTTTTAGTTGGTTTGTGGAATTTGTCAAATTTAAGTGTTATAGAAGTAAAGTTAATTAGACAAAAGATTTGAGAATGATTAATCAGTTACTTATTAATGAGTGGAAAGAGTTAAAAGCGGGAAATAAAGCGTAAATGATTCTTTCGCTGAATTCGTTTCACCGCGTACGGTAAACAGCTCGCTTCAACAGCTGGATTGTTCACGTGTCATTTGTTTTATTACTCTGCCTGGTGTTAATTAATGAAGAAGTGTTAGAGTGGCAAAACAAATGCCTCGCGATTTAATTCTAATTAGAATTCACGTTAATCATTTGTTTTTTCACTTTGTCTGCTGCAGTGGCGAATTAAACACATGTGAGGCCCCAGGCGCAATACAATTTGGAAGCCCTGATTTATTGATAACATAAAAATATCAGAAAATTGCAAATAATATAAAAAAATATCTGACAAAAAGTGCATATGTTATGTTATATAAGCTATTTTTGAGGCCCCTGAGGTTTGGATGCAAGCCCCCCCCCCCCAAGCGCGCGTTCATTTGCTTATAGGGTAATCCGCCACTGGTCTGCTGTGGTTCCCGGTAAATTGCTCGAATGGAAATTGCTCGAATAACAAGATAATCAATTTGTTTCCGTTTGTTCTGCCCGTTTGTTCTGTCTTAGCCCTAGTCTTCTATGTTTTCTGGAAATATATAGAAACAGTTTGAGTAACTAATTAATAAGCAGTTCTCGTTGAAACACTTCTGTTGAGATAAACTCCATTAAAAGATCATATGTTCCGCATTTGGAGCGAACACGGCTAAAACTTACGAAAATTATTTTTATATTTCACTCTCTAAACAAGTGTCGCACAAGATAAAAATGAAATTCGTAGAAAAAGTCGTGAAAAATCGTTTAAATAACCAAGCAATTCGAATAATTTGTAATTCGAGCTATTTCCATTCGAGAAATTTACCGGCTCCCGTCTGCTGTATACAAACCACTGTTAGAATCGTCAAGCAAGTGCGATCATAGTTGGCCGATTCCTGTGCTGAATTTTAGTATTAGTACATTTTTAGCTTATAAAATGGCCTCTTTGAAGCAATGGTTTGTGAATTTACGTGTGTATATAATACAGTCTTCGTTATTTGTGGGTAATTGGTATTGAAAAAATACCTTTTAAAATTAATCCGCTTAAAACAAGAATCAAAATTACCTAGTGAATAGGGGATGATGAGCTCAGTTTTTTTTTACATTTTATAACATCTAATTTTACCTCTAGAGTTACTAGACCGTAATTGTTTTGTACAAATTCGGTCCTGTAACCGAGTGGTCAAAACTTTTGTACGTTTTCATAATATTAGAGACCATGGCCAGCTCATATCCGCTCATAAAAACGGAATAGAAAGAAACCGATTAACCAATCACTAGACCTTTCCTAGCGTCATTCTTCTATCATTAGTATTAAAATATTCAATTATGAGTCTACATTGAGATTGGAAGTTGTATAAAAAAAATACTGCTTCTAAGTTTGGTTTATCGCGTTTCAAAAATCGGTTAAAAACCCGTGTTTTGAGTTAAATTTGCGAGAGTTGAATGCCGGTTTTTTCAATTTAGTAATTTGTATTAATACTGATTTTTAAATTTATATTGAATTAAAAACCTTAATATATTGTTTCGAAACCGCCATAGCCAAGGATGGGCTGGAGGGAGCTCGGAGGGGCTCGCGCGAGCCCCTTGTTAAGATAAGAAAGTCATTCGTCTCAGATTAAATCAGCACCTAACTGCAATTTCTGTAGATGATTAAAGTTTATTATGAAACAAGACTTGGTTGCCCTTTATTTTTTTTCAAAAAAATACACTGACTTCAGCTGCGTAATTAAAGAGACCCTAGCTGACCGCATGTGGCTCGCGGGCCACGGTTTATGCGTCATCTATATTACATGGCTTGAAGGCATTATGGAGGTGATTTACCGAGACCATTGTTAAGATATTAGCAGCCCACCGCTGGCTATAGCTACAAAAAAGCGAATTGAAATTTGTAGTTTGATAGTAAGTAAACATCAATAAATACGTTGAAACGTATTGGTTTATTTAAATATTTTTTTCTGTCCCTTTTGTTTCTAAAAACATATTTTGGAGGAATAATGAATAAAATTGTAGCAAACTGAAGTATTGTTTTGCAGTGGAAAAAAACAATGAATCTCGTTTTTGCTATTTAATTTAAATTAATAGACTACATATTTAAAATATAGTGTTTTAAAAACATAATTAACCTTGCTGTGATGGCTATATTGTGGTTGATTTACGATAAGACCTCTTTGTTCATGAGTCAAAACAATAACGGCTTACGGTTATAACTTATTATTACAAATGTTTTCTTGCAAGTGGGTTCTAAGATGACGTATAATTCGAATGACCTTTAAGTGACCCTGTTACGATTATTAATGCTAACCTAAATGTCTGCTCCACCTTATTGAAAGCAAAATCCTTTCTATTCAACGAAACGAAAACAAATTTAACAACTCGAAACAAAAGCATTTCGATGGTCGATTACTTATAAATTAAGAATCATTGTTGCTCAGTGTATCTACTAGAATTTGCAATATAACGCAAAGCCATGAATACAATAATTATATAATAAATGTAATTTTTTAGAAGTATGTAATGATATAAGTAATTACTAATAGCAAAGAAGCAGCAGTGGGTTGCCAATGCGTTAACAAGGTTCTCGCTTTGTATCAAAGCGATTCTCGGTGTTCTGGGGGAGCAGTGAGTTTTTTTTATCACTCCGATGGAATACTTAAATAAGCAATCGATTGTTACTTATTTCAATATGCAATTTACTGTAAACTTATCAATGTAAATGGCCAAAAATGTACTACTGTGTATATAGAAGCTGTCCTAGATAATATATAAGTCATAAATTGCAGTTATGTACTCATTTGATCTGAGAAAATTGTTTTCTCTTAAATTAACAAGGAGCTCGCCGTCCTTTGTAAAATTTAACAAGGGGCTCGCACGAGCCCTTCCGAGCCTCCTCCAGCCCACACATGCACAGAGGTTGCTGATAAATTACTCACATACCCCTCCACACACTGTAACAAATTATAAACACCAACTCCCTTTTCCCCCATTTCTCTTTAAGTAATTTAAAAATGAGTAGTAATATTTTCGGTAGTTGATTTAAATATTGATTATTTAGCGTTACATTTTATATCATAGTTTCTCATTCTTTTTGAGCCCGTGGCCCCTTTTGAGCCTCATATTTTTCCGTGCCTCCCATACTCATACTAATTAGTTTTTCGAGACTCAGGACACAATTATTTCAGGATCCCGGGATTGATGACTGATTCATCAATAATTTTAAACTCGAACACCTTTTTTTATTTAGCATGATGACTTGAAAATGTTAGAAATTGACAGATTCTATAATTATATAAAAAAAATATTCTCTCTATGCCCCCCTTGAAAAATGCTACGGAGTCCAAGAGAACCACGTGGACCCAGGTTGAGAAACCCTGGTCAATACCACTGTCTTTACTTCACCGCTTATCATCACAGTCAGAGCCAGCTCGAGGATTTTCGGGCATGTGCCTCTCAAAACTAGAGCTTAACGAGTAGATAGTGCAAAAATCTAAGTGAGGCGCCTGTCTACGTTGTACGTGTGCCTGTGTACCCCGCACACTTTGCACGCGCTATGAGCTGGCCCTGATCACAGTAAATTAAAAATCGTCCCCCTTTTTAATGAGTGACGTCACTCATTAAAGAGAGAGAAGTCACAAAGTGTAAAAAACATAAACAGATGGATACAAAATAATAATAAAGCAGTGGCGGTTCTAGGTACTGGGCTAAGTGGGCTAAGCCCCACCTGCATTTTTCACCCAAAACTTTAGATGGCTAAATAAAAATGAACAGCAATTCGGCCGCTGAACAAAATAAATACATTTATAAGCGTAACTAACCTTTCCCAAATGAATATAATATCTTTGTTTAAATTTTCCTCTGTCAATATAAGACAATGCCATGTCTACCTACAATAATATTCTGGATTGTAATTTGTATTACAATTTTAAACTGAGCCGGCATAAAAAAACAATAACCCTATAAATAATTCATAGCGAACAGGCAACGTGACGTCAGTCTGGCAACACCTATGTATAAACGGCTCAGGGGCTAGAGTTTCAAGCCCGCAATCATAGACAATATTTCTTTACACTGGAACGCAATCAAGCACGATTTGATTTTTTTTGTATTTGTATGTACGGAAACGTCATCAATCTCACACGACTGTGTTTCAAATTAGCTACCTTCTGTCATTCCTTGGGGGCTAAAATGGATTTGATCATACACAAATACCAATATCTTTGTATTGTATGAGAGTGACAGCTTTGTGAAATTGTATGTATTGTATGAAAGTGACAGAAGTGTATTGCTTTTTGTACTTGTTATTTCACTTTGAAAGAGACAAATTTAAGTTTATTATTTTATTATTTCTTACTTACATTAGCATTGATTTTATTATATAATAATTTATGCTTTGCAGCAGTGTCGTAGTATTTGTTAATTTGCTTGTAGATTAATGTATAAGGTGGAGTGGAAATATGCAAAATTTCGTAAATAGTATACAATGCTATGCTTTTCTCTAGCCCACCCAAGATTTTAGGTCAGGAACCGCCATTGTAATAAAGTAAACATTGATGCATCCACTAGAAGCGTATGAATAATATAATTAATAAACACTAGATGTTTTTAGACTTAATCAGTTGAAAACAGGAATTATGTGGCATTAAAAAATATTTGCATAAACGCTCGCTTTATAATGTTAAATTATTTATTATCATCGGTTGAAATATTTTAGTGTAGGGGTGGCAATACCGGTATTAACGGAACCGGAACCCCGGTATTTACATTTTTTTTCAAACCAAACAACCGATATCGAATTTTGGATGTATATAAATACATTTGAATACAATTTGGTACTTCGTTGTTTTACGCCAGGCGGTGAAACCTTTCCATATGACATATAATATTAAATGTGAGCATACGTCCGTTTTTGGCTAATCTATTATGTTGTCCTCAAGCAGAGATTGAAATGACCCATTTTCTGAAGGATGGCAACCTAATTAACAATTCTAAATCGCGATAAATAAAAGAATCAGTCAACTAATTTGTAACCAAGATTCAAAAGTATTAGATTAGTATTAACTTAATTCTTACTAGATTAAACCGCAAAAAGTGACATAATGGACGTTTTTTTTAATACAAACATTATTAACTAAAAGTAAGCCGATGTTCCGTTTTGAGGAAACAATGAACGATCGATCATGTTGCAATATTTATAGCGCAACTAACACCACGAAGTCGATGTTCGATAATACATAAAAAAAGTGCAGTTTTTAATGTTATTGCAGTTTTGGTTTTTTTAAAATATCGATTTTAATCCCTACTTTAATCATTGGTGAACAATCCGCATCTGAAATATTTTTTGTTCTTCGGAGATAAGACATTTTCTGTATTTTTTTTACCTACATTTTCTGATTCACACAAAAAAATAATGTTGCCACCACCGAAATATTTTTTAACAATGCAGGCTTCGAGCGTTTTGAACAACACGAGCCAAGATGGCCGATGTAAACAATCACAATCTACTCAATTTTCGAGGAGAATGTGATTCACTCGATCACCTCAATGGAAAAATTCAATTCATGTAGTCAAATTTGATTTCCCACTCCAACAAGGCAACACAGACGCTACTAAAACTTTTTTTTGTTGTTTTGATATTATTTTACCAAATTATTGGGTATACAGCGGCAGATTACCCTTTAAGTGAATAGGGCACGCGCTTGGGGCCTCTGAATTTTAAGGGGCTCAAAAATAGCTTATATTATGTAACCCATACAATTTTTGTTTAAATTTTAATATATTTTTATTATTTGACATGTAATTTTCTGACCCTTTGATATTATTCAAAAAACAGGGCTTCCAAATTTTATAACGCCTGGGGTCTCTCGTGTGCTTAGTTCACCACTAGTTATATACTTATAGGGATACGGGGAGAATAATAACACGATGATACGTGATATTTTATAAGGAAAATTAGTAAATCTGGGATTTATGTACATAGGTAATACGGGTCAAAACAGATGATTCTAAGACTCAATCGTCAATAGTTTTCGTAACGCAGTGATTTGACTCGAATGAAACGATCATCAAGAATGATTCGGAGGGGGCAATTGAGTCGATCTGATTTGTTCGTGAACAAGTGATTCTTTTATTCTCTTCAAAACATAATATAATATAGCACGTGCACAATGCTGGAACTAACACGTGATCACTTATTGTGTACGATAAATGATCGATTCAATTTGTTTTGTATTCAGCCGAGTTCACTCTCTCGGCTGGATACTCGGTTGGTCTAAACGAGACAATACCCAAAATAAATTTGTATAAATTGAAACAAAATGGCAAAGAATACCGACATCGCTGCAACACTGGCTATGTCTCGTTACCCATTGTCGCAATAATTACTGGCATTCACCAGCCGAACTGCAAAGCGTAATAGCTGCAAGACATTTTAAATAACAAAAGTTAACATCGATCGCCCAAAGGTTGACGACCTGCGCCAAACGCCATGGCGAAGTCGTGACCGACGCGATGATAATGTCGACTTTGGATTGCTTTGCTTAATTCCAGTAACAAATATTTGGTGGAAATTTTACTGTTCTGCATTAGCAGTATTAGCACCGTTTGATGTCCCAAATTGCTATACCTTAACACACGTTTTTTTATTATCTCTGTCACACTGTGTGCATACTAATCAGTAACGTATGCAGAGATAACGGGCCTCGTGATTACACTATGGAGACGGAATACTTCTCTTATCCAATTGCAGTAACTTCTTTCTATGCAGGGTAATGTTACCAAATGAAAAAAAAGGGTAAAAACATCGAATGGAGGACATGGAATATAATAAAACAGGAATGCTCAACCCGTATAATACATATTTTTACAAGTAAAGCATTGAATTCAACGATAATGTGACCAAGCTTTTTCGTTGAAGAAACAGAATAAATCGGTTCATAGAAATACTAAAAAAGTTATTGATGAATGATTTTGCAGCTTAATATTTCAAATATTATGTTAAATGCTTAAAAATAGTTTAAAATTAGACAAAGACAAAGATCGCGTTATCTTTTGAATTATAAATACTAAATGTATGCTTAAATATTTTTTCTAAGCAAGTACACCTAACCTTCTTTTTGCGCGGTTTCAAAATAACGGGATGAAATTCAATGGAATCAATCTATTATTTATTCTTTTTTATATCGTTTTTTAGCACGGCTGTTTTACGTGGGACGTATTCCCCGTGAAAAAAGGATTGAGCATACTTTAAATACTTACTTTAGATGGCTGAATAAAAATGCAATTCGGCCACTGAACAAAATAAATACATGTATAAACGTAACTAACCTTTCCCAAATTTATTCAATATATTTGTTCTGATTTTACGCTGTCTATATAAAACAATGCTATGTATGTCTACCTACAATAATACTCTCGATTGTGTTTTGTATTACGATTTTAAGCCGAGCCGGCATAAAAAAAAGTAATGGCTCTATACATACTTCATACAGAACAGGCAACTTGACGTCAGTCTGGCAATACCTACGTATCATTAATAATAATAAAGGCTCGGACTAATTTGAAATCAGACCGAGCTAAGACAATTGCTTTTTTGCAATACTTAGTTTACACTGGGGCGCAATCAAGCACCATTAGAAAACGTATGTATGTTATAACCATTGTACATACGGAAACGTCAACTATTCGTAAACGATTGCGCCTCGGCATTCAGCCTGCAGTCACAGGGGCAAATTCAATTCAGCCCATACATCACTCGTACCAACCTCTGTTCGTTAAAAAATAAACGTCAGAGTTCGTTGTATTCAGAGACAAGTTGTATTGTATGAAACAAAACACGGTAGTTCACTTTGTAGTCCAGTTTTTAATATTCTATTATTTCATACATACATTAACTTTGATTTTATTATATAATAATTGATGCTTTGCAGTAGTGTCGTAGTAATTGTTGATTTGCTTGTAGATTTATGTATACTGTGAAGTGGAAACATGCACAATTTCGTAAATAGTATGCAATGCTAAACTTTTCTCTAGCCCACCCAAGATTTAAGGTCACGAACCGCCACTGATACATTCCCTTACCAAGAACATATTAACAGAAAGACTAAAGACAATTTTTTTGCACGCACTCAATAATGCTCGTTATTTGCTTAACCTCTCGTTTTTGCAGAGAGTAAGGGTTGGACGATAGAGCTAGGACAGGACTTGTGGTTAGTTGATCCTTCTTGCTAGTATCGTATTGGTGGTAGAGAAATAAGACATAATAAACATTCACACCTTCGATTAAAAATCATCAAATTGATCAAAAAAATCAGATTATGTAACTGTTCATACTGGGATTTGAGTCAATGTAGTATGGATAATGCAACCAAAGTCAACGACTTCAACATAATAAAATATATCAATCTGTGTATCAATGAAATATATCGTATTGTCAATAACACCATACAACATATTTACATCAAACTCTTAGTATTCCAATATCTCTGTTGAACAAAAAATGTACCTAAAATGACATAAATATTCTATACTCTATGCCCTGATTGTATTTACTTTGTTTTGTTTATTTCTTTATATTTATTGTTGTTTTGAGAATTTTTCCATCAATAAAATATTTAATGTTAATATTTAAAACATTAACAGCTGTTATTCTTTTCTTCCGCCATTTTTTAAATAATGATAACACCAACTACTTCTTAATTGAAATTGCAGATGGTGTATTTTGTAAAATACTTTGAATAACTTAATGTACCAGAGTTGCCAATCTATAAAGTATACTAGTCTATGACTTCAACTACTCTCCTTTATACCAAGAAAACAATCGATAGATGAATATAAAGGTGGCGCTAAAAATACATAATATGCGAAAGTAAACATTTGTTAATAATTCTGTTCCCAAAAATTCGATGGAAAAATGTTCAATTCCACTCTGCGATTTCAAACATTGACACAAACATTCTGCGCGAACTGAAGACTAATATTACAATGAATCTATTAGGATTGCAAACTCTGTGAGAATATTTTTTGTCGAAAATCACCAGAGAAAAACGATAAATTTGGCCATTATTAGTTTGTGAAGACTTTGCGTTCGAGATATAAAAATAAACTTGTTTATGACTAGTCTAAATCTCACTCGGAATTTGTTTAAATCAGATAATCACAAAGCTATAGACTGAGAAATGCGAAAACCTTTTTTGTGTGTGGAAGAAAGTAAAGTGTAAAATCATTACATTTAAGTAAAGCTTTTCCAGATAGGGTTTCAGATTTATTGAATTTTCAAGTAAAAAAATATGTACGGAATGGATTCTTCCCTTAGAAATGTTCGTGATTTCGTTCGATTGAGTTCAAAAGTCTTTGAATATCAGCGATCTCGATTCGGGTAAATCTTTGCTGACACAAAACTCCAACTGCGATCTTAGCAATTATAAAAACGCCATACTGTTTATTATTTTTTTAAATATTGTACATAGTTACAAAAATGCACCAGTGTGAACAATATGAACATCTTAGCTTACAGATTATGACTGTTTGGTTTATTGCCTAGATATCCTAAAACGCACACAACAAGTAACCCGATCCGAATTGTTTTCATCCTGGATTATTTATTGAACGTTCAAATTTGATATTGAAATACCGAAAGACGAAATCCTAAATTATCAAATATGTGCTTTTATTTTTAGAAACCATACAAATGTATGTATAGGGATATATGTAAGTTGTTTTAAGAAATATTACTTACGTATCCCTCATTTTTCTTTCTTTCTGAAAAGATTTAAAGATTCCGGAGTCTCCGATTTCAAATAAAAGAGCAGAGTTTTTTTGCGTGTACCGTTGACTTTTTATAGTTTGAGTGAAATTAAAAAAAATCTCATCCCTGACTTCCTAGATACTTACTCTCTCAGATTATTTTTACTCCACTTGCACACTGACAAAGCCCCCTATTGTGCCCCCTAACATAAGACTGCTATGGCACTGACAACATCCATTTGGGTGGTAGTGGAACACGTGATTGAAAGAACATATTCAGGTTCGGTAACAGTTTTTACGATATAACATAAATGGATTTCATCTAAAATAATAATACATTCTGAAAATATATTCTTTATAATTTACCAAAGATTGGCAAAACTTGCGAACCCCTATTTGGGGAACACTGGGCTAACTTTTGTATCATACACGATAGATTTTTTCAAAAAACAAAGATACAAAATAATAACAAAGATACAAAAAAATAATTGATCATTTCCGTATACGTAGATAATATATTTTTTTAACATAAAACCTGGTATTTCCAGTATGATTTGCGCGACAGTAAAATATTTTATTAGCAAACACCACTCATGAACAGCATTGCTAATTAACATCATGCAAAATTATTTACTTTACTCGTGTCAAGTATCAATACTAAATGGAAATACATGTTTTTAAAATATAACCATATACATAAATATGTACAAAATATGTGGGAATGTACAAAATTTAAACAACAATTGAAAGATATTAATAAATGTTAAAAATATAATAAAAAATACAATGACAATAAACATGAATATAAAAATAACATTTCGAATTGAATTTATTAAAATTAAGCATGGACCATATGCTTCGTTATTATTATTTTTAAGCAGAAATAATAATTAAGAATATAAGAGTAATAATAATGTTTATTTAGTTATAAATAATTAAAAAAGGAAGATACATTTTTTTAAATTTTGCCTTATGTTTTTCAACTGAGACTACAAAAGAAATTTTGGCCCGGCAAAAAAAAAATGATTTAAAAATTGTTCCTTTGACGAAAAAGTTAGTGAACCCTTGATTTAGCATCTATCACAAAATGCTAAACGTACGTGTCTAGATATTATTATACAACCAGATGTGATTCATGTTTTTTAATTAAAACATAATATCTAATATATTATTTTACCTTAATAGTCATCAGCGTACTTCATGACAATTTATTAAAATTTTTCCGCAATATTAAATGCAAGGTGTAATGACATCACATATTATTTATTAATAACAAAGAAGGAATCTTTTAAAAAATTATCATGCGATTTGCAGTTTCTCTAGTTTAAATGTACAAGAAAATTTTATGATATCCGTTAATAACAGAGTTATGGAGTCGGGTAAAAGAAAACGACTCCGACTCTGGTTTAAAATTAAAAACCGACTCCCAATTGATGTCCGTGAATCATATCCGTTTAATTTACATATCTGTATACCATCAGATCATTCTAGTCACTAAAATAATTTTAGCACATTTCAACAATCAATAGAATGAATAAACTAATATTTTTTTGACACGTTCAATTATTTTTTACAATTTTTCCGACTCTGACTCCGCCTCTGGCAAAAGCACAAGAGTCCACGACTTCCGACTCCAACGTCACAGCTCTGGGTAATAGTATTGTTTATTTTTTCGCTTCGGTTCGCTTTTTGATTTAGAAATTAATTTTACCAACCGAATAAGTATGTACAATTTTTTCGTATAATATATTATTACAATGTATCATTCAAAATTCACCGTATATAGTTCTACAGAATTTCAAGTAACTAAATGCAGTGCTTACCTTGACCTTATTATAATGTAGTTCTACCAAGTAGGTGCCGATGCAATCGATATATTACACTCAACTCTTTTTTTACACGGTAGATACGTTCCACAAAAAACCGTGTAAAAAGTGATTGAAAAATTGGTTCCCTAAATTTAAAAAAAATAAATTTCATAATGAAGACTCGATAAGTAAATTAATTAATACTATTCATTACTGCTTGATTATTTATGTGGAATTTTATGAGGAACTGGAAATAAATAGCTTTCGTCGCTAAAAATGTCTGACACGTCTAATGTGTTATCATCTGATAAAACCTTTTATTTGTTATTACTATCTTGTATAGTTAAATTTATTGTTAATGTGAAATCCGTTATCCGTTTGTGTGTTTTTGTTTCTGGTAATTGTGTTAGAACAAACAATTTGTGTAAAGACATAGTTTTATTTATTTTTAGTAGACCGTAATATTTTTAAATCGTCTATCAGAAAAATCATATGACTTCAGAGTTGTTTAAAAGACAATTTATTGAATCCACGTGATGACAACTTTAAGAAGTGACCGACAGTTACATTTTCATAAAACTACGTTTTAATATGGTGCCGAAAACACGTGAAAAATAAATTGTCCTGACATTCATCTGATCCTAAACACGGGGCGCAGTAAAAGCGATTAGTCTAGTACCCGTCATTTCATACTCCCATTCTTCTTTACTAACGCTATTCAAAAAATATAGGGGGTGAGAAACTCAATAGCAACTACTCCATGATCCACGTTCGGAGCATACATGGTGAAAAAACTAATTTTCTAAAACATATTTAATACGAATTTTGTGCTTGTATTATATTTACGAAAATAGCTTTTTCCTTTACACGTCATTTCGTTCTTGATAGTTACTTTTAACACGTTTTAGAGGATACGTCAAAAATGCACTCTGCTGAGAAACGCAAACAAAATTTGAAAGCAATGCATTGTGAATTGTGACCTGCAATCGCCAACCTTTCGAACTTCACAGACCATTAAACTTACATTTTTATTTGTATGTTCTGTTTTACATAAATTAACATTCGTAAAAATTACATTGTAAATTATTAAATACTGTTTATTATTGATTAAAACAAAAGTACTTGTTTGATGTTTGAAGCTGCATGTTTATAAACTCTTGATTTCTACTGTAATTAAATCTTACTTTCCGGTAAAAATAAAATCAGTCTCCAAAAACGATGAGAGCATTTCATTTATTTTAAAGGTGTTTTGAATGTTCTTCTGTTATTACGACATTGAGACACTATTAATTTTGTACACAGTCCATACTTAAGTTTTCACTTTATATTTTCATCTATGATAATCTCCAGCGAGCCGCAACCATTTGTTTGGGAGCCAGTTGGGAATACAACGTCACTGTTCTGACAGAAATTGCTAAGTAAAAGATTGATAGTTCTGAGTAAACAGCAAATGAATAAATTATAATAAAAATATTTTTAAAAATAAGCTTTTATTTAAGTGTACTAAAAAGATAAAAATAATTCCGATATCTATTCCCTCAAAATTATTCCCTCGTCTGAGCAATATCCTGACCACATGACACTCTTCAGCACAGTAAGTCGGATCGTTGACTCTCCAGAGAATTGGGAAACAAACCATCTTTCACATTCTACTATCGCTAGTAGTCGACGGTAGATTAGAGTTATTAATTTCGGAATAATTGTCTCATATGACTAAAAGTAAAAGCAAAATATATATAAAAAAAGAATATTGAATTGAAACATTGAAAATGTCAAGACAAAAGTGCCGGAACGCCGTTCCACCGCATTATCTAAACCAGGGTTTCCCAAACATTTTCTGGAATGGAACACTTCGCCAGAACAGTCCGGAAAATATAACGGAACACTTAGCTGAATTTTTAAGATTTTTTAAAACTGTATTGCAGCGTATAAAACCATTCCATTTTTTTTTTCGGAACACCTACTCTAGCCCCGCGGACCATAGTTTGGGAAACCCTGATCTAAACATCCTGATATTGTCCGATGAAGCCAGCTCGACCAAAAAACCTGCCTGAATTTCTATAGGATTATAAAACGAAAAAATTAACAATTTTAATTTAATACTATTTCGATCGTTTCGCCCGACTTTGAATTTTTATCGGGCTCAAAGGTGAAACACAAAGCCGTTAATACTGTTGAAGGTGTTTATCGATTTAAAAAATCTGTTGCTTGAATATAAATTATTATTATCTAAAAATGCGTATAGCACTTAGAATCAAAACATAACATCATCATAACTGCCATGTTTTTACGATTTGGTTTCCTTCACTTAACTATAAAATTCAAATAGACAGATTCTGACACACTCGGTTATGGATCTGTGTATGTCTAGTACCATCTGATACACGGCATTTTTGTTTCGATAATATAAATTGTTTTGAATGATTATGAATTCTTATTTCAGTTTATGTAAACAAAAACTTACAATATATGATTATTTAGCAGCAATGAAAGACCAATCAATAAACTATCAAGTCGTGACTAGGGTACCAAATACCTTTAGGTAATTTATTAGGTCTTTCAAGATTTCCGATTTAAAAAACCTAGAAATTTGCGAAATTGCTAGAATAAAAAAAAAATTGGGATCTTTTTTTAGCTTTGGTAAAAGTTTCTAAAATGTTCTCAATTGTGATTGTACTAAGCCCGTGATTTCGGGATCACAAAATTGGACTGGATTCCGGGATTGGAGGATCTAGTCGTGACCGACTGGTAGATCACGATCAAACTGTTGAATGATGTTCTGCATAATACTTTTTTTAAATGTCTGTGATCCAGAAAATGTTATTTACAACATTACGTAGCACTGCTACACTGTCGGATAAAAAATATTTTTGTTTTTAAAAGAATTTCCATAGTGTGCGGGTGGGAATTACGTTTTTTGTTAATGGCCAATAAACTTTCCCATTTTTCCTTTAATTGGTTGACACTGACACAAAAATTACTTTATTCAGTTATTACATTTATTACTAACCTTCGAAATTGGTTTTTGACACATAGAATTAGTCAAAACATCAAAAGTATGTACAGCATGATTCGAATTTAAGTAAGGCTTATACAAAAACCGACTTTGACAAAACCGGTGTCTGAATTTCAATAATTCCTAAAACTCGATTTAAGCCGGTTTTCGAAATAACTTAAAAAGGTTAATTAAAAAAAAAGAATAATATCCAAATCCGATCCCGATGTAGAGCACATGGCCTCCTAGTGAAGGTATCTCAACATTTTTTTCTACGAGAACTGCTTGTTTCTCAGTCGCTCAACCTCTCTTATTCAAAGAGAGTAGTAAAAATAGAAGAATAAAGCTAAGAAGAGGACTAATGGTAAACTAATCGCTCTCACTACACCCAATTATTAAAAGATATGAAAGGGTGGAAGAGAATTTTTAGACATCACAAACACCCATGTCTTTGAACAGAAATCGATCGAAAAAATGCTGTTGTACTGTGACTCGACCAATTAAGTCCGGCACGGAAGCCCACAACGCTAACCGCTGCGCCATACGACCCGACAATTATTTACGATATTTTCGCAAAATTTCCAAAAGTCTACAAAAAAGTGTGGGAGCACCGACCTCATGCGCCCCCGCCCCACTACACTACTGAATATTATAACTTTGAAAACGACTCGCAGCTTGTCAGTCTCACACAGTTTCTCCATAATTATTTCTCTTGTAGTCTGTATATTCTGCTTTATAATTAAAGTTTTGAACACTATTTTGGTCTTTTGATGTAACCACTAACCACGGCTACGTTTCACATCTCACATCGTGTTTATAAGTAAATTTAAATAATACCATGACGCCATTTAATGTCATATTGATTTTACAGTTGATGCATTGTTTCATATAATATTGACCTAAAAGCAATTAAAATCGGGACCATTAACCCACCGATGTAGGGTTATGCAAATAAAATAAACCCGACTGAATAAGTTTTCCGAGTAAATTATATTCAGTGTATCCAATCACATTAATAACGGCAATTTAGACATTGTGTCGGGTAATAGTAGTAGGGAAAAATGCTGTTTTGACCCCATTTCATACAAACAAAATGTATTCTGAAGGGTTGTAAACAGTTGCAATTGTCAAACCAAGTTGCGCGAAGTTGTATTATCAGCAAGCATGATTATTAAGGCAACGAAATTTCTTTATTCCAATAGTACTGCTGGTTTGACGACACCTGTCATTTTTCTATTATCATCATAACGCTTTACGAAAAAAAAATGTGTTTTTCGAGATTCGTATTAGCACGGTTTTAAATCGGGTTATGCTTGTGTTTCTTTTAGCTTTAACACGTTTTTATATAAATCATCACGATGCGCGATACTGAATACATATGGATTAAAAAATACATTTCATTAGATATGTAATTTTAAATTCGCTGTCCGTGCAAGAATGTTTCGCGCACCTTGCAAAAATTCAGTTTTGTATTGTAAGATGTCTTTAAAGAGCTTCAGATAAATTATATATTAATAAATATCATTACAATTTTGTCTAAGCATGCATCCACTCATCTCAAATATAAATGGTTTTACTTTTGATAATGCTTAGAACAGCTAATAATGAATTGATATAAGTAAGGGTGGCACAATTAAATATTAATTGAAATAAAAATCCTTCAATAAACATGGAATTTTTTGAATGTATTTTAATATTACGCTAATGTTGTTACCAAAAATTAACATTTGATAAAAAAAAATAATCGCAAATTTAAATTAAAAATTATTTGATGAATACAACGATTTCTTAATTCTACTACTTGGGTGTTATCATAGGTTCATTATTAGCTGTTCCAAGTGTTATCAACGGTAAAAAGCATTCATATTTAGGATGTGGTTAAATGCTTAGACAAAACTGAATTTTCGCAAGATACACGAAACATTCATGCGCGGACTGTATATTGTTTAATTAAACTTTTCAAATACTTAAAATAAATACAAATAATGTTTGTGTGTTTAGTAAAAAATAATAATGAATGTGTATTATTTCTGTGCCGGCAGCGATAATGGGTGTTAGCAGATCTGAAGGGGAAATTATTTCTATTTGTGTATTTTTCTGGTTTTTTGATAAAACTCTTCTCAATACACCTAACTATTTTTACACTAGTTTTAAATAACGTGGTCCACTACATAAAACGAAAACAATGTTTTTACACCAATTGTTTGTTGTAGCACTTTGGAGGTATTGATTCTTTTATTGATCTATGATTTTTGTGATTCCTCGGTCGTTTTAAATCGTGGTAATTATTAATAGTAGTTGGTTAATAATTAGTAATAATTAAAGATTCAAGTAGGCGTCTCGAAAATAACATTTGACAATCCCCGATGTACAAAGTGTGGAACTCTTCGGCGCCTTCTTGTAATAATAATAATCCCTATCAAGCAGTCACTGGTACAACAAAATGAATTGCGTTTCTAGGCAACGGGCATTATAACAAACTATTCGCAACACGAACTAGCAACTCGCTGTATCGTGTAGATGTGAATTATTACGACCGCATAAAGAATACGAATGTACTTTTGCTAGGAACAGCAAACATTATAAATAGGAAACGACTCTAAAATAGAGACACGTAAATTTTTAAACTCCAAATTAGAGACACGAGACATTTGCAAATATTGCAACGTTATATTTTGTAAACTTCTAGGATTGGTTCTTCGAATATCTGTTTTGAATTAGTTGGTGTTTAAATGAAGAGTAATAATAATTTACTAGCTGTAAGCCCGTTGCCCAGCAACGTGAGATTTTTGTTGCATTTTTAAGTAGTCAGAAAATTTACTGTCGTGAAAAATAAATTACAAACCTATTTATTGAATAAGCCAGAAATTCTGATAGTAAAAGAAATATATCTCGGGGCATATATCGGCAGCCCTGCCCTGCAGTATTTAAATTGTAAATTATTTAATTTTTGGAATAATGTTTAAGTTTGCTAACAACCATTTTTCGTAGTAGCAAAAAGAGACCTCGTAAATTACTTAATTTTTGGAATAATGTTTGAATTTGCTAACTATCATTTATCGTAGTAGCATAAATCGACCTCGTAAATTATTTAATTTATAGAATTATGTTTATGTTTGCTAACAACCATTTTTCGTAGTAGCAGAAATTTCGTAAATTATTGAATTTTTGGAATAATGTTTAAGTTTGCTAACAACCATTTTTTGTAGTATATTTTATTCAACTAATTTTCAAATACGCTAACAAATACATTTCGCAGAAGAAGAAAAAGACTCGAGGACATCAGTACGCACACATTTGTGAAAAGTGAAAAGTGATTATTTTATCGACTATTAATATATAGATAAGCACATAGGCACCAGGAAAACTTAGGGCCAGCTCTATAAAACGATGATAATCACTGTCTTCGTCTGACAATGTTTACACCTGTCTGCGTGGTGGGTTCTTTATTTCCTGGGTATTTTTATTTCTGGGGTTGGTTTATTGCACAGATTGACTCGTTGTTTCCATTTTCGTATGTATTAATATTCCGCCAGCTAAAGCCTCGAGTGAGGAAAACAATTAGGAAGATTCCATTACGAATACTAATTATACAGGGTATTCACGGCCAATACTTGGTCTAAAGGCATTATATTTTAAAAAAAATACTTATTTGTACTAATTCCACTTTTATTTTAAATGATCAAAACCGATTTCATTTGTGACAAGCGTTATCAACTGATCAGTTGCGTGAAAAATATATTCTTTAATTTCTCTTTAGAGCATTACTTGATGCATAGATTTGCTTGACGATTCTGTTGTCGGCCACCTGCGTCATGAGAATGATTGTCAATACTTATATTAGACGAGGAAGAGTTGTGTAATGATTTTTTTTATCGTATTAACGATGATCTTCTTGTAATGGTTTTGGACACTTACTAGGAAATAAGTTGGATTGTTTTACACCTCTGAGAGAAAGATTCTGAAAATAAAGACCCAGAACGAAGGCGAAGTAAAATAACAATAAGCTTTAGCACTTAATTAACACAAAAATTTAACCTATTCACTTTCACATTTATTTCAAAACTGAAGACACGTCATGTCATCTATATATCATTATAAAAATACGGGTCTCGCTTGGCATTATTCCTCTTGGTCTTGATTAAGGGTTCCATTACCCGGTTCTCGGGTATTTTTTCACAAGCTAACCGGGTACTTGGACCGGTTCCGGGTATTTTTTTCTACTATATCTATACAAAGTCAGAGTTAAAAATATATTATACAGAGTGTATTATACATATAATATCAACAAACATATCGACTATGGAAAGGAAAAAGGACGTAACCCACAGTTTCGCAAAACAGGTTTTTTTCAATAAGCACAATGTATCAAACATGATACACGTTCTATCAAAAAGATGCAAGCTGCAAATGCCAAATTAGTATCTAAATTTAGCTTTTATGTTTGAAAAAGATGACTTTGTAAAAAATTAAAACCATGAAAAAAAACTGAAATAAAGGTTTTTCCTAGACAACTTCTTTGATTATTATTAGATTATGTTAATTAAACACCAGTATAGAAGTCTCCGTGCACTTTAAGGTTGTGTATAATTCATTATTTGCGTATGTAAAAAAATCATCAAAACACATTTTTAGCGGCTCGTGTAAAATTTGATATGTGTGGGTTACGTCCTTTTCCCTATCCACAGTCGATATTATTAGGAATAAAGTAATAAACTGAGTTTTTAATTATAATTCTAAATTTTATCAATTATACGAATGTTTATAAAAAAAAACATTCAGCAATCTTTGTCATTGATAGTGATGTCGCTTTCAAGCACTCAATATGACGTATACATTAAAAATTTTGCGGGACCGATAAACAATCTTTGTGAACCAACACGGTGGTCAGTAGAAATCATTTCGCCCGCACATTTTAGCCTGAACACTGACGAGCGCGAAAAATCAAATTTTCCCATTAAAAGTTCAGCTCATGCTATAAATCAAGACCATTAAAGTCAAAATCGAGTGAATTATGTTCACTGCCAAGCGATTACCTGATATTCAAACGTGCAAACTGTCACATAAATGCACTAAATTGCATCATTAAAATTAAATGACCCCATAAACAACAGTAAAAATGTTTAAATTTCAAAACAAAACATAACACCTTTGCAAACATTTGCGGAACGAAAGGATATCCAATAGGTTGGAAGTTCAACTGGAAATGTAGGTATATTATATACATATACCGTATATGTATATATTTTTTAATTAAAATCCAATAATAAGTAGTTTGCATTGCAAGTACATTATAAAACAACATTAATTATGCAATTCTAGTACTCTATAATCAAGTTCTAGAAAATCTATTCCATCAGAATTGGACGTATATATTATGCAAAAAGATACAATCTCTCAATCATTTGAAGGTTCAACAGTTAGTTAATCTTAAAATAATACTGAACTTTATGTTGTGTTACAGTATTGATTTATATTGTCATCAGTTTATAACGTCTGCGATAAACGAAGCCGGTCACAATCGTTATTAAAATAATGTAAAATTAGTACATAAGAGTAATATTTTTCGATATCTAAAATTTCATCCCCCTATCCGATCCGATCCGAAGCAACGTGCAGGGAGAGCGATTAGCTTACCGGTAGTTCTGTCTTAGCAAAATCTCTGTACGATTATATAGACTCGTAATGAAGATTATTTTAACAATTTTTTTCTACGACACTTTGTTAATCAGTTGATCAACTCTTAAAAAATATGTAATTTTATATCCATAGATTTCGCATGTAAAAATTCCTCATAAATATATAACATTTTCATTATTACCTATCAAATTAAGAAATTATTAACATTGCTTCATAATCGGTAGATATCTCTTTATCCTTTTGATTTTAACCCTTTGGGTAGTGAGTTTATTTTTACTAAATTAGGATTTTTTGTATTTTTTTATTCATTTACCATTGATACACACAAAAATATATAAAAAAAATGTTTATTGGTCAGTCTGGTAAGAATATGGAATAATATTTCAGGTGGTAAATATTTATTAATTGATTTGGCATTTACTTGGTAGAACTCCATTTATAACAGATTAAAAATAACAAAGTATTTTAGTTCTACAGTTTTTAATAATTTTATTCGTTGATAGCTATTTCGGTTATGTTTAAACATAGTTCTGACGATGGCGCAAGCCGAAATAGCTATCAACGAATAAAATTATTAAAAACTGTAGAACTAAAATACTTTGTTATTTTTAATCTGTTGGTAAATATTTCTTTTATAATTTTACAATGCAAAATCAAAAATGTAAATATACAAACATATTACTACTTTTCAACAATTTTCAAGAACCTATTACTTCCAATTTGGGCCTAGATCTTTTTTTCCTTTTTACGGCTACCGATTTTGTACAAATATGTATTAACATTTTTACAAATTTGTTTTGTTCATTTGCAATAAATAATAAAAATAACGCGATCGTCAAAATTCACAGATACAAATGTTTTTTACCTATATGTGAAAAAATAATGACAATTCAATTAAAAGCAAGAGAATATCAATAAGCATTAAGCACCAAAACATTTGTCCGTACAAAGCGGCAATACTCCTCAAAGGGTTAAAAATATACTTACTTATTTTTGTTTTGTACTTCGACATTGTTCACAGCTAATGGTAATAAATTAGTCAAAGTGAACAGTCAGTATAATAAAAATGTATGTTACGAGTTTGCAAAAACCGCGATAAAATCACTTATATCAGTGGTGGCGAAACTTTGTGCCTGAGCGAGTCCCATTTTTTTTTTCAATTTAATAACGCGTGCCACATGCCATAGAAATAAAAAATGTCTAAATGACTTTATGACTCATGACAATTAATGGCAAAATAAGAGACTAAATTTAAAAAAAATGTAGAACCTTCAAAACATTATTATATGTAAGATTTTTGTTGTTGGATGCTAGATGCCAAATGTTTTATATCGGTATCATAGTTAGTAGCTTTTAATACTTGTTGCTTATAAAGCATTTTCAAATTGTTCTATTATTTTCCGGCATTTCATGAATTTCCAGATTCATCATGTATTTTTTTAGGTTAGGAAAATACTTGAAATTTATGATCATTATATCACGTTTAAATATTTGTAACTATGTTTTAAATGATTTGAATTTTTTGTACACTATTTCTAAAATTTTTTGATTTTTTTGTATTATCACTTTATTTTTTTTTCTTCGTAATTAAACGTTCGCGTGCCATAGGTTCGCTATCCTGTAATGTACTGGCGTCTCTGATGAAAAAATGTCAATAAGCGAATACACAGCTACACCTACCTTCAAATATTGTATGTCTACAAAAAATCCAGAGGCGGATGAAGTTCTTGGAATGTGTAATTTTCATATTTCGTACTTACACTTACACTTACAATTTATATGTAAACCGAAAAACAAATGCATATTTCGAAAAACGATACATTGAGTAATTATCAATTTTTAAGTGTTCAATGTCTCAATTATATTGAAAAACAATAGAACAATTATTTTTTTTATACAATTAATTTATTGTCATCAAGACCAGGAATATGGTATATATTTTTTCAGTTGAAAATGCTCGTGGTGAAATGTTGAAACCAGTTCTGATTGTGACAAATTAAGCGTAGAATAAGAACAAAAGAGAGATTCATTATTTTTTAGGGTATTTATTAAACTCATACATAATATAAACCAATAATAATGTCTTATGTGCTACTTCGCAAAAAGAAATACAGCGCATTTACACTACAAGCTAGATAAATAGTCTTAAAATAAAAAGATTTTTTGTCTATAAAAAATATTAAAACAA
This sequence comes from Himalopsyche tibetana, assembly GCA_030503985.1. Classification (NCBI taxonomy): domain Eukaryota; kingdom Metazoa; phylum Arthropoda; class Insecta; order Trichoptera; family Rhyacophilidae; genus Himalopsyche; species Himalopsyche tibetana. The sequence continues at coordinate 10,857,805 of JAPJYX010000022.1, forward strand.
ATTTGACTCGACACATATATTTCTAAATATTTAATATAACCAATTTTATTTAAGTACACCCCTGGAAGTAAAATCGATGGCGCCACATAATGGCCTATTCACCAAGTCACCAAAGTGTGTTGACCTTGACATATAATTAGATGCTTGCTGCATTTTCGCTAATATTTAGGTCGACTGCCGTATGTAATATTTCTTAATTTTTCATTGAACAAAAAATTATATACCTCATCGATCAGAGTAGTTTCACATTTGACTTAAATTTGTATTTAAATATAATTATAAAAACAGAAATCTGTAATGTAATGTTTAATTATGTATATCAATATCTATTTCAAATGAAACGGGAGCTAAAATGCATGAATTTCAAGAGGATTTAGTAACAAGAATGTATTTTTCCAAAGATTTCTGCGAATTTAATAAAAAAAATATTTCCGAAGTCATAATTGCTGTTTGTTTGCAATTGGAAATAATAATCATGACAATATGAAACAATCAATGGAACACTTTTGTACTTATTCCAGATATTGTAGTTACTGGAGTGCTATATTGCAATTTCTAGTCATTGTATTTAAAATTATAATGAAGTTTTGGGTGTCTCGTGAAATATATTTCAAATAAAACCGCAGTTTTCTCCGACGATGGAAAAAATGAAATTGTTTAAGCTTCATTCATAACTAAAATTAGCCAAAATGCAGACTACGGCAGTTTACTTATTAAGAGTGTTTTTATTTGGCAACGCGTTGGAATGATGGGTTTCTCTCGTCAATGGTGTCGAAAAATCTTGCCATCACCCAAACGATTAATGTTGCATTTAATCGGTTTATTACCCGACAGTTTTGCATTTCGGAATGATCATGAATGGAGACCATTAAATTGAACTCAAGAGTTTCTGACACTAAACACATCTTGACCGGCAGACTTTCACTCTTATGCCGACATTATAAATAGTTCACTTTTTGCTTTAGTAATAGAAATATGTATAAACTTAATTATTTTATCATAACACGAGTCGCCTGGCGAGCGATAATTATTTTGGCACAACTCCAATCGCATTGGCATGTCTTTAAAGAAATTGGAAGTGAGATAGTGATTTCATTTCAATGTAGTTCATATGCGATAATTTATAAATATCGATCGAATCTAACGAAGAATTTCATAATATTAAATTGCTGGCAACAATAAAGTAAACTCACGAACTTGATTCAATACAGCCCAGAAAAAGCTTCGCAGAGATAGTCTCATAATTGAATTCGTAATCGATATATAATAGTATACATTGATTTGTTTTAATATCGACTGTGGAAAGGAAAAAGGACGAAGCCCACACAAATTTTACAGGAGGCACAAAAAACGTGTTTTGATGATTTTGGGCCATATGCAAATTATGAATTGTACACAACCTTGAAGTGCACAGAGATTTTTAAACAGGTGTTTAATTGATATAATCTAATATTAATTGAAGAAATTGTCTAGGAAAAACCTTTATTTCAGTATTTTTTCATGGTTCAAATTTTTTGCAAGCTTTTTCAAAGTCAAAAGCTAAATTTAGATACTAAAGCTTGCATCCTTTAGAACGTGTATCAAGTTTGACACATTGTGATTATCGAAAAAAACTTTGATATGTTTGTTTCTTCTGTAGAGAAGTCCTCAGATAACATCATTTCAGCAAAAGGAAGCCCCTTAAATAATTAGCAACACACACTAGTAATACTTTTTTATTATTATTTACAATACCAAGAAAACCAAAGAATCTGATTCGTTTTCACTTTGCGTGTTTGCGAGGAAAAAAGAAAATTCTTTTATTTGTATAATGGCAGGCACCTACGATTTATACGTCATTTAAAAAATAGACATCTAATTTCACGCATGACTGTTGGTATTTCAATATATACATGCCTTAGATCGGAAAACGATCGGTATGTGGACACTATAGCATAATTTTGCAAAGAACACCCAACATTTCACTTATTGATTACTTCATGCAATGAGCAGAGTGTCGACCACTCGGTCGCCCGCAGAGCAAAAATTGTCACACAGTATGGTGTTGTCAAAATGTTGGAATAAAATATCGAAAGTTTTTTGGCTAGTTCAGACACCGAGTGACAGATGCTGTTAATAATGTAAGTATGTAATAAAAAAACTTATGATAATGTGCTGAAAGCGTAATTGCTTAAAAAAATAACCCTATGATTGATTTTGTTGATGGCTTTTTAATTAAAAATCTACTATAACTAACATAATTTCGTCGGGTCTTATGATGCACCGGTTAGCGTTGTTGGCTTCCGTGCCGGATCTCACGGATTCAAGTCCCAGTTCTAACAGCATTTTTCCGATCGATTTCTGTCAAAGCTATGCTTTTGAATGTGTGCCGTGTTTGTGATGTCAAAAAACCCTCTCTCACTATTCCGATCCTTTACTATTTGGGCGTAGAGAGAGCGATTAGCTAACCACTAGTCCTGCCCTAGCCCTATCCTTCTATTCTTAATCTCTTAAAAAAAGAGAGATTGAGCAACTGAGTATCAATACTAACAAGTCGCTCTCGAAGAAACACTTCTTTTGAGATAAACTCTATTACAAAAAGGCGATTGCAACTAAAAGAGATCTACACCAAAAAATCTAATCATAATTGCAGTGGCGGTCGGTCAATGTGTCATTGGATCAATGTACCCCTTGTATATGCAGGGGCAGCTTTATTTCATGAAATAATATTCAAACATAACATTTATACCATTCACTCATTTTAAATTCTTCATGTTTTTATTGTCTAGAACAGTGTCTGCCAAACTTTTTTACTTCACGGCACACTAGCGAATGGGACTTGTACCGCGGCACACCAAAATGGAAATGTACATTTAAAAAAGAAAATTTGGAAAATGTGTCGCATTGACCACTATGTAAGAACGTGACAAATATTTGTTTGAATGTGTAGATGTTGAATTAATTTCAAATTTAAAAAAAAGAATAGACATAACTTAAAATTAACATTTTTAAGGCTTCTTCCACCGCGGCACACCTGAGACTTCTTGCGGCACAGTAGTGTGCCGCGGCACACAGTTTAGCAGACACTGGTCTATAATAAAATGTTCTAAAATATTTATTATAGACAATAAACACACGAAGAATTTAAAATGAGTAAATGGTCTAAATGTTATGTGTGAATATTATTTCATGAAATATAGCCGCCCCTACATATAAAAGAGGTGCATTGATCCAATGCCACATTGACCGGCCGCCACTGCTTAATTGTCTCGAACTGTAATTTTGTGACAAATCCGTCATTCGACGTGTTTTCAATTCATTGATTCATGAGTTGTTGCCAAAAGCAGATACGGTCAATGGTCTTATGAACTTTAACCGACTCTACCACCTGTAGTGAATTGATCTATTTACCAACACTCACACGCCCGTATCGTAGACGCATGGTCGCATACCTTCTATTTACTGCCACGAATATCACAATGCGATCAATAACATGAAAATCGCCTGCCTACTATATTTAGAACACGGAATAAGTCATTTATTCCGATATATTCAACAGTTGTGTGTTGGGAAACCACACCTGACAGAAGATATTTAAATACATTATTCCTTTTTCAAATCTGACATGACATCAAAATATTGTTTTGGTGTTGCCTTTTATGGTATTATTATTTAACGTATTGTATTTTGTTATGTACGTATCCAATGATTACATATCGACTGTGGAAAGGAAAAAGGACGTAACCCACAGTTTTTTCAAAACAGCCTTTTTTCGATAATCACAATGTATCAAACTTGATACACGTTTCATCAAAAGGATGCAAGCAGCAAATGCCAAATAAGTATCTAAATTTAAATTTTAAGTTTGAAAAAGATGACCTCGTAAAAAATTAAAACCAAGAAAAAAGACTGAAATAAAGGTTTTTCCTAGACAACTTCTTTAATTAATATTAGATTATGTAAATTAAAAACCAGTTAAGAAGTCTCCGTACACTTCAAGGTTGTGTATAATTCATTTATTGATATGGCATTTACTTGGAAGAACTCCATTATAATAGGGTAAACATAACAACTTGTTTAGTTCTACAGTTGTAGAACTAAATATGTACGTTGTTATTTTTACCCTATTATTGTGTATAATTCATAATTTGCTTATGTCACGAAATCATCAAAACACGTTTTTAGCGCCTCCTGTAAAATTTGATATGTGAGGGTTAACGTCCTTTTCCCTTTCCATCGTCGATATTATAATTCATAGTTTCCCAACCTTTTTCGGGTGGCGACCCCTTTTTATAAAAGCCATGTGACTAGGCGACCCCCCGAGGAATTTGAAATCCTCGATTTGCTATAATTTTTCGTTATTTTGTTGTTCAAATCCAAAATCGAAAAAAGTTGGCTATCCCCATGTTGGGAGCCCGTGTTATAATTTATGAAAAGGATATTTAAATATTATCAGTCTATTTAAAATACGTATTTAAAAAAAATGACTGGAGTAAGTATATAAATCAAATAGCAACGTAACAAATACGTAAGAACAAACGGTTATATAATGAACTTCGGTCTATCAGTAGGTAGGTTTACGCCTTTCCCCATCAGTAAAAGTGACGCAATTATATTATATTTGTCCTTAAATCGAAATTTTTATCTTCTATTTTCGACGAACGTTAAATTGGTCAACAATGTGACAGTTCACTTATTTCAAGTTCTGTATTCTTATTTTTAAAAAGTATCAAATAATTGAGTATTTTTAAAAATGTTGCAACTGTGTTTTCGTCAATAATGCGACTCAGATGTGTCAAATTATTTCTCGTCGATAATGCAGCGCGTGACGATATCATTTGATGCGAAAATGTGTTTCAATCAATTTCATATTAGACGCTGATATACCTACCTAGTTTGTAAATAAATTGCCTACTACTAAATTAGTAGAGTTTTAATTGTATATTGAATATTATAAATATGTTGGTGTGCGCAATATTCCTCTTATATGTTGGTAAATTAAAATTTCTAGCATACCTAGTTTAAGTCTGGAATTATTCAAAATTCGTATGTATGTGTAATTGTGTAAACTCATTTTTATGTTCGTTTGTTTATGCTATGCCACGCCAAATGGTTTTGCATTCTTATTTTAAATTTGGAGGTCAAAGCGGCAGACTGAATAAGGTTACCAATTATCTACAATAGATGGTACCAACAATACAAACAAATACCTTTTTGCTTCCGAGTTCAGTTTATATTTATTCGAATAACCGTGTGTTTTTCGATGTTCCAATAAGGGATTCAAAATATTGGTTGAACAGAACTACATATTTGAATATCGAATATTAAAATATAGTATTCGAATATTTATAATGTATTATTATTCAATGTTTTGCACATGGCTGATTGAATTTACAAATTGTTAACACGTATGTTATTTTCCAGCACGTCTTGCGTAAGTATAATAATGTTGAATAAACGTAAACATAAAAATAACGTTCTTTTATACCAATTCCACATTTGTTTAGACAATGATTGGCTTAGCTCATCATAAACATGTTCCACTGATAAACATATGACGTAACAAACACACTAGTTAGTAATAAGGTGAAACAATAATAAAATGTTTTAGTTCTACAAATATTATTTTACATATAATTAATAGCTATTTCGGCTTAAACCTTCATCAGATCTTCAGCCTTCATAGTTCTAATGAATGCATAAGCCGAAATTCCTATAAACTATATATATAATATTATTTGTAGAACTAAAATACTTTGTTATTTGTTCGTCTTATTACAATGGTGTCTACCGAGGAATTTGAAATCCTCGATTTGGTAAACTTTTTCCGCAGATTATCTCCGAAACTCATTTTTTTTTTAGCTCACCGAGAAATTTGAAATCCTCGATTTTCTATCGGTTTGCTTCCGAAATCTTACATGACAAATATTTGTTTTTGAATAGGCATTATTTAAAATTGTCATTTTTAAGGCTTCTTCCACCGCGCCACACCTGAAACTTCTTGCGGCACACAGTTTGGCAGACACTGGGTTAGGTCAACGTTTTTGGCACCCATACCTGACCTCACGGGTTCGAATCCTAGCACGAACAGTATTTTAAAATTGATTTCCAGGTACGAATCAAAGGTAAGGATAATTGTGATGTTTAAAAACTCCAAGAAAACGTTTTAAAATAAAAAACGAGGTGTAGCAAGAGTGACTAGCTAACAGCTAGTCCTGTCCTAGACCCATCCTTTCTTCCCCTACTCTCTTTGAAGTAGAGTGAGATTGAGTATCTGAGTAACGATCATGTATGTTGTGATCCATCCATTAGAAGGCGATATGCTCCACATTGTCAGCGGAAATGGATAAAAAAGCCGTTGGAGTCTTTTGAAGATTGTCATTCATCAACAACCAAATAAAACGTGTTCTTAAGAACCGCTAAATAATAACAGATGAATAAGTAAACGACAACAACACGCGTAGTTAACGACGTTATTCAACCGGTTTTCCTTAATTTGTAATAAAACTCGTGTGAGTGTGTGTGTAATGATTCTGCGTTGTTAAAATGGGGGGTTCGCACTTATTTCACGCCTGTTCACGAAAGCATTTATTTTAAAGATATGGTTTCTTAAGCCTTCAGGCACGGCTGCCTAAAATTTTTGAATGGCGTCTGATTCGTACCTTTTCAAATATCACTTTGATACATAGCTCCATAAAAATAATTCCTTTTGTGCTTGGAATGTGTCAAATTCCCATATTCTAGAACTCTTAAAAACTTTATATTTTTTTTGACAGTGAACATTTTTTTTGGATTAAAAAATATAGGATAACACTTTTTTTTTACCATGTCCGCTCCCAATATGGAGCATATGGACTCCTAATGGAGTTTATCTCAACAGAAGTATTTCTACGAGAACTGCTTGTTACCTCTCTTTTTCCAAAGAGAGTAGGAATAGAAGGAAAGGGCTAGGACAGGACTAGTGGTTCGCTGATCGCTCTCGATACGCCCCGTTCATGGAATAGGATGGGTGGGAGGGGGGATTTCAAGACATCACATACAGTCATGCCTTTGAACAGAAATTCATAAATCGATTGAAAAATCAATTTATAAAACTGCCCGTACTGGGATTCAAACCCGGGCCCTCTGTAGCGGCAGCCAATGACGTTGACCACTCGACCACACAGGCGGTAAAATACTTCAATCTATTCTTTATAAGAAAACAACGTAGTTGAATGCAATCTGTGAACATCAAAACAGAGCACGTTTTTGGCGTGATGTGCACGTCATCCGGGCTTGAAGGGTTAAATGACACTCTTCAGTTTACTTGTTTATGTATTGTATGTACAGATGCGGATGTGTATGTTTATACGTTACGCTTCTAGTATACGGGGAGGTATATGTAATATAATTTGAATATTAATGCATTTAGTGTCTACGCGAAATGACTTCACTGTGGTTTGCTCACCTCTGTAACGATCACGCCCTTCCGTCGGCAACGATGGAAAAGAAATTCAAATAACCGAAACGTTTGTGATGAACGAGACTCGAAGAACTTCGATGAAAACGCGCCCTTGGACTTAAATTACAATTAATTTAATATAAAAAAAACACTTCCCTACTTTTTATAGATCAAATTTTATGTTTCATTAGAAAATTTAAAATTGGTTGAACTAGCCTAATGTGCGATATTGACAAAACAATTCACCACATCCGAAAAGAAAAAAAAACGAATATGATGTAAGGCTTTCTAGAATTACTTTACAAGTATGTCGATTTTGTCGAGGACAGACATTGCAATTCGAACTGTATCTTGACATATTTTGAGACTACAGCAATGTTTAAAAAACACATACAGCCAATTTTTAAAGCGCAACGATCATACAGAAAACTGAATTAAAAATGTATAGGGTGTTTATAATATAAGTACTTTTTAAGCCCCTACGATTCAGATACCCTAAGCGCGAGCCCCATATGCTTTGGGGTAATCCTCCACTGCAGACGAGAGCGTAAAGCAGAAACAGCTATAGTGTTATTTTGAAGTTACTATAATAGAGTTCTACCAAATTATTTACAATTTAATCAAACTAACTTTCTATGAGATTACAATCTTGCGCGTAGAAAAATGTAAAAAGTGATTGATAAAATACATTCTTCAATTATTGTTTTATTTAATCGTGGATTGTATCCAAATAAATAATATTTACGATTGTATGTTCTTGGAGTATTGGCAAAAAATACATATAATATAATAACAGTTTTATGCTGCCTATCGGTTTGCTTCACTGAATACCTTTTAGAGAAGATGTTGATCACGACCTTCTACAAATTCACCTGGTAACTCAATGTTCCATTTGATTGCTTATTAATATCTGAAGAGGACGCGCAGCTTATGTCACCAGTGCTTATACATATATAGAATTAAAACATATACACTGTAGAACGTGGATTTGTAAAGACGTATCAATTTATTTAAATATGTACATACATATATGGTTTAACGACTTCTGCTAAATCAGGCACATCGTTGTGGCGAAAAAATGTACCAAAGACGAAAGGCAACAAACAAATTCGGCGGAAATTTATTTGTAATATGAAATTAAATTGATGAATTCTTATTCAACCGATTGTCTCACAAATTGCGACACGTGCTTCGTAATTAAATATTGATGCTAATTCATAACCCGAAGCCAATGATGTTTATACAAAAAACAAAAAAAAACATTACTTCTTGAAATAAAGAAATACTATGACGAAAAATTCTTAATTCAAAATGCATTTAGGAATTACTTTTACCCAAACGATCGAAAGAACAAAGCAAGATTAAACATTGAAATCAATATGCAATAAACAGGATGGTCTAATTCAGACTGACTTCTTCACTAAATAAAAAAGGCCACAAAGATAGAAATCGTAGACGGTGACTGATTAAGCACTTGAGAGGCTCCAGGCACAATCAAATTTGTAGGCCCTGCTTTTTCAAATTACTAAAACTGAATCTAAAATACACCCAATCCACTTTTTGCACGAGGTATACATTCCATGAAAAAAAACTGTAAATTAAAGATATATTCCAGTACATTGAACCGTGAAATTTGAAAACCGTGTAAAAAGAGAATTCGGTGTACATATATGGTATTTTGATACGGCCACAACCAGTGACGTTCCTAGGCTATGTGCCGCCCCTAGGCAAAGTTTAAAATAGCGCTCTTACTGTTTTTATAAATATTTTTTTGAAATTACTTTATCTGCCGCTCACAGTGCTGAGATCGGTAAATGTCACATTTGAAGAAGATTTTTGTGATAAATTTAACTAATGTTTACCCATCGGTCATACATTTAAAAAAAAAAAACTGTGATCCCTCAGACTTGCCGCCCCTAGGCAACTGCCTTCTCGCCTATGCCCTCGGAACGTCCCTGGCCCCAAGCGCGTGCATCGTGCGCTTATGGGGTTATCCGCCACTGTTGAAAGATGATGATGTTGGTTGTCAAACAATTTAATATGGTCAAAAACGTGTACACTAAGACGCCAAATTTTCAATTTATATACCTACACTTAGCTAGTTACACACTCGAGGCACACTAAAAGCCCTTCCTCATTTAGATTCAGTCTTTTCTAAGTATCTGCCAGTAAAAGACCCTTTTAGGTCTCAAACGGTTTCGTTTTATTGGCAAGAAGGGATGACGCTGTAGGATTTTTACTCGAGAGGATCGGAGGGTGGCTCGTCTAGACGCGCCGCGTCGACCCTCGCACCCTTTGAATTAAGTATGGCCCCCAGAAATTTCCGCTCGGGTATTTTCCACACACATTCAGCAGCTACAAGGTCACTAAAGACCCCACGACGTAATAATTCAGAGAGGGTTCAAACGGTGTGAATATATACTGGTGCAAACGATGTTTGCTGTTGAAGGGAAGAACGGCAACGACATTGTTTTAGGTATAACATATGTAAAGGCTATACATATAAGCAAGACATATATTATCTCGGATATATTTGCAGCTGACCTATATATATATAATACATACAAATTAATCTTCATTCCGTGAGGGTAGAAATACAAAAAACGAGTTTTACAAAAGCAAGATGACAAATTAAAATCCTAGTCGTTTCTGTATAAATTCAACAATACTTGTAAACTTAAGTAAAAGATTTTGATTATAGTGAAAAGTTTTATTCAGTTCACAATATATATTTTATTCATTTACCAAACATTGGTTACTACATATTGCTGTATGCTTAACAATATATTAGTCATGCATACATTAATGTTTAATTATGTTTCACAATAATGTATTTTTATCTTAACACTTTACAAGCTAGCCGTTTTTAATATTTTGCATTTTCAATTGACAATTGTATGACAAAGTTCTATAAAATATTATTTTACAGAGTTTTTAATACATATGTGTAGCTTAGGATCAAAAATTACCAGATCCACTTTTTCTTGAATCGAAGAAAGCACACTTTTCTTATAAAAAACAGTTTTGTATATGAGGTCATATTTTTACCCTTAATAATATCGACTATGGAAAGAAAGAAGGACGTAACCCACACGTAGCAAATTTTACAGGAGGCACGAAAAACGTGTTTTGATGATTTTGGACCATATGCAAATTATGAAATAAACACAACCTTGAAGTGCACGGAGACTTCTAAACTGGTGTTTAAATGACATAAACTAATATTAATTTAAGAAAGTGTCCAGGAAAAACCTCTTTTTCAGTCTTATTTCTTGGTTACAATTTTCACAAGCCCATATTTTTTCAAACTTAAAAGCTACATTTAGATACTAATTCGGCATTTGCAGCTTACATACTTTTGATACAACGTGTATCAAGTTGGATATATTGTTATTATCTAAAAAAAGCTGTTTTGAAAAAACTGTGGGTTGCGTTTTTTTTCCTTTCCACAGTCGATATGGAAACAACTAAATTTTTAGCGACGATAAAAATTAAATTCTGTTAAATTATGGCGATATCTCATTTTTTTCAAAGTTGGAGTTGGGTAGGTTTATTCCAAGCTACTGATTAGAATTACTCTCATTGGAAAATAAATCTAATATATTAAAAAATAAAACACTTTATTTTGATTTCACATAATTTATTTTAGATCAAGACCGGGTTCGCTCATGGCGAGCTTTATCAATCGATCACTGTATATTTCACTATTTTGGAAATATTTGTTACATAAATGTTTTGATATTATCTTGTAATATCTTATGATATCATTCTTGAGAAGGTATTTATTTCAGTATTTCCTATTGTATAAATTACAGATATACGGTAAAACGTTGAATTTTATTTTTATTCATTTATTTGTTAATATTTGTTTAATATATTTAACAAAAAAACATCGCATATCACAAATATATACACGGATTTTCGATGGTCTAGAATGCACTTCAAACATTTGTATTAATTAAGGGGAACAAATAAAATGGTCAGAATTTAAATCAATTTTTGGTCAGAATAAACATATTATACGGTCAGAATATTTTATTCAAAACTGTGATCGAAGACTGGGTGTTTGTGATGTCAATTTACATTATTAACTCTCCTCCCATCCTTCTGATCCTTTAATAACTGGATGTAGCAATAGCGATTAGCCAACCACTAGTCCTGTTCTAGCCTTATCCTTCCTTCTCTACTACTCACTTCTGTTGAGATACCTCTATTAGGAGACCATATGCTCCACATTGGGAGCGGACATGGGTTAAAACAAATATATATAACCATTTTGGTTAGGTTAGGTTAGGTTTTAGGTTAAATTTCATTTAAATTATGACTTATTATTCTGACAGATATATTATGACCATTTAATATAAATTCTGACCAATGTTATATACATATATTCTGAACGGAAAAATACTAGCCTTAATTAAGTGATGATCAAACTCGATTCCACGGTACAAAAGGGAGTGATAAAAATATTTCAATATTACCAACATAGCGGTCGTAATGTTTGTCTGCTTATTCATGGAAGAAAATAATAATATGCCCCTGTTGCGTGCGAAAGGAATATAAATGCAAAAAATTATGCTATAACCAAAAAAGATTTTTATTTTTGTAGTTATGTATTATATAAAAAGTTATTCGTTCGTAGAATGAAAGGGTTCGCGTGATCTAATTAATGAATTTATTAATTATGGTTACTAGGTGAATATAAGTAAAACGCTCGAGCAGTAATTTATAATACAAATTAACAATGGTAAACCGGGATTGGTTAGAATTCATGAGGTACGTATATGAGCTACAATATTTTAAATACACGATGTCTGGTATTAGATGTGTCACGGAAGAAGAGAGTGGCTAAATACAGAATTTTACTAATTCAACCCGGGTCATATTATTGCCAGGTTCATAACAGTGTGAAAAACTTTTTTTCCCCAATACCAATATTTCATTAAGCTCATCTTTACCCAGTTTACATCAAAAATATATAAACGGTGATTTAACAAAGATTTTTTAAACTTATTTTCATATAAATTATGTTACAAAAAGATACTATTTTTTATTTATTATGTCCGTTCTCAATGTGAAGCTTATAGGCTACTAATAAAGGTTATCTCTACACGTGTTTTACAAGAATTGTTGTTACTTAGTAGTTCCATCTCTCTTTTTTCAAAGAGAGACAGAAGGACTAGGACAGGATTATTGGTAAGCTAATCACTCTAATGTTGTTTGGAAGGGAATTTAAGACGTCACCTACATCCAAAAGATTTTAATTAAATTCCTCTCGTATTCGCAAAAATAATTCCTTGAATGCGCTTAGTAATATTTGGTCAATTAAAGTTTCTTTTTGCTACGAGAGGAAGTAAAAAAACAACCTTCTGTAAAATTGATTAACTGTCACTTTCTGCCGATTACGGATCGATTTAATCGAACAATCGATAATAATATTGACTAGGGCAGTGCTTCCCAACCTTTTTCGTTCCACGGCCCCCTAAATCTAAAAAAAATAATCCGCGGCCCTCCTCAACTGTCTCCGTAACTCGTTTTTTTAAGCTCACCGAGGAATTTGAAATCTGCGATTTGGTACTTTTTCCCCAGAATCCAACTTCTATCCAATCGAATCCGGCGGCGGCGGCGAATATGGGAAAAACCGATTCGATAGACTTAAATATATAGATTTTTGTACATTCTACTGAATTTCGCGGCCCCCGCAAGAAATCCTACGGCCCCCTGAGGGGCCGCGGCCCACAGGTTGGGAAGCACTGGACTAGGGCATCTAATCCCGGGATTCGGGATCCCGTTCAATTTTCCGATCCTCGGATTGAGAAATTTTGAGCAAATCCCGAAAATTGACACGAAATTGGCAAACCGAGAATTTCAAATTGAGCGGTGAGCTAAAACAATAAAAACGAGGTTTGGAGATAATCCGGGGAAAAAGTAGCGAATTGAGGATTTCAAATTCCCCGGTGAGAAAATCCCAATCCCGGGATAGAAAATTAATCAATCCCGAAATCCCGGGATTGGAAAAAGACTTCGGGATTGGATACCCTAGTGTTGACCTATGTAGTTGAAATTGAAAGTTGACCTAGGAATAAGGGTTTTAAATCCTGAACCCTTTAGTAATCCCGGAATCCCGGGACCTCTCAGATTAGGATTGAACACTAAGCATAAAATCGTGTATAAATTGGGATTTCGGGATCACAGAATTGAACGGGTCCCAGGATTGGATGCCCTACTAGGAACGGCATATCTAAATAACTTCACGTCACTACTGTTCACGGTTAGGGATGAATACTATGTATTATCCGGTCTTGCGCAAAATTTAGATTATTATTTTAACTTTCTCGAATCATGAATTATGACTAGAGAAGGAAAGAATTTAGTGAGTTGGTATAACTGTACGTCTTACGTGGACAAACTCAAAGCGAATGCAAAGTGATTCGGTGCGGCACGAACATATCAAATGGTCTCCGCCGCTATGGAGTGTCCACGTGTCAAATTACACGCCGTGATCAGTTTGTTTGATATTTTTTTCGCTATAAACCGTGTTCCAATCGCATTCGCAGTGACTTCCTCTAGTAAGTCGTTAGACCGAATTTGTTGGTTCCAATAAACTCCAGTCTAAATTTGATGACACCAGTTCTCACCGTTTGAGAGTTTTTGTGCGACATATATACACGGATTTCATATTGTCTTTTAATACATAAGATTAATTAAAATACGCGTATAATAATTTTGAGCCGCCTGTGTGGTCGAGTGGTCAACGTTGTTGCCTTCGGCTACAGAGGGCCCGGGTTCAAATCCCGGTACGGACAGTTTTATAAATTGATTTTTCAATCGATTGAATTTCTGTTCAAAGGCATGGATGTATGTGATGTCTTGAATTCCCCCTCTCACCCATCCTATCCTATGAACAGGGCTTATCGAGAGCGGTTAGCTTACCACTAATCCTGTCCTAGGCCTATCCTTCTATCCCTACTCTCTTTGGAAAAAGAGAGGTTGAGCAACTGAGTAACAAGCAGTTCTCGTAGAAACACTTCTGTTGAGATAAACTCCATTAGGAGTCCATATGCTCTACGTTGGGAGCGGACATGGTTAAAAAAAAAAAAAAAATCCGATTATTTTTATTCTATTTTATAAAAAATAGCAACGAACACACCGTGGAAGGATTTATCGAAAGTTTGCGTGTTTTCTTGTGTAGTTGATTGATGTCGACGATAATTTAACTATGTAGCGATAATTGCCGTGCTAAAAAGATCAGTAATGGCTTTCTATTTGTCAGTGTATGATGATTCTGTTATCATACTATCTGCTTTATTTTTTGTTGTTTTATAGCATGATTATAAATTACCTCGTTTGTGTGTAATGATAATATATTAACCTGACCCAAGACCTTGCCGGCCACTCAAATTTGAAATGCCTATCCCAAAAATATGTCACATCGTTCAACTAACTACACACCTCAAAATAGTTTGTTACATTTAAAATGTATCAAATAAATCAATCAATTCTTGTCTTATTTCCTACTCCAACATCTCTGTCACGTTATTGGGTATTTTGTGACGATAAGGGTAAGCAGTGCTTTTCTTTCCATGTAACGCGGTGGTACGGCGTTCCGGCACCCTTTTCTCGGCATTTTAATGTTTAAATAATTAATATTCTCAAAAAAATATTTTAACACACTCAATGCGGACTTTAGTGGAGTATGCATTGTAGTATGCTGATTTTGTAATATTAATAATAATCTCGTTCGCAAATATCAGGACTGCGTACCGGTCTCCGGATAATTTATGGTACTTAGGAATAACCGTTGCCTGCTTAAGGAGCGTTTACAATGCAAGATTTTTGTAAATAAATTAATTGCATGTTAGCTTTTTGATTTATATAATATTGTATACATAAATACATAGCAAACAATAGATACATTTATCAATATTAAAAAATAGCATACAATTACTTTCATTTACGTGAGTAAAATTACATCTTTTGTAGACATATATGTAAATTGAATATAACATAATAGTAAAAAATAGGTTAAAAAATAACTTGCACTAAGCAATACTTAGCATTTGTTGGTGATATAACCGAAAACATGGATCCAGACAAAAACCCGGTTCATTTGGATATTCCGGACAAAAAAGAGCGGCTTTTCTCTCCTTTTTTCATTCCAACAATATTTGCACCTTCTTCTTTTGGTTTTTCTATCTGGTTATGTTTTGCAGAAAATAGGAAGATGGACTCTTTTAATTTTTTGTTTTGGAGGGGGGCATACTAACTTTTCAATAACTTGTAGCCTGTATATAATGATATTTTAGTTGAATTTTGAAAATTGTACATATAATAAGAATTTAGTATCATTGTTTGAAATAAATGAATCCCTATTTTTTATAACATTTTCATGTTTTTTTTCTACATGGGAAGTATGCATTTGATTATCGTAGCCATGCCAAGTATGCATTTGACCATCGTAGCCACTCCAGCCATGAAAATTCTGACGAAATCGTCAGAACGTCTCAGCGGTCTTTCCATTTAGTTGCACATATTCCTTCTGAGGTATATTTTTACCACGGACTCACTTCTTTAAAAAAATATATTTGTAGCTTTTTATGTATAAAATTCTAGACAGAACACTTCAATACTCAAAGAATAGAAATAGAAAGAACAGCAAATAATGAAAATTAAAATTTGAAACCTTTGTAGTAAACGTATTCTAAGCGAAAGTGTAAACCAACTTTTAGGTGAAAAAACAAAAAGAAAAAACACGACTTTTGCAAGCTTGCACTACCGATTCCAAAACCCCCAAATGCACGAATCTCGACTCCGACTTCACAGGCCTGGTATATATATACTATTATGTCGTAATTTTGAATTTGTCGTAGGTTTGGAAACTTAAGAATAAAAATGGACTTAATATAATGATTAAGTAAGGGGAATAAAAATACGTCATAATTTTGTCTTATATTTCAAGAAAATATATATATTTTTATTTAAAATAGCAACTTTACGACTAAATATGTAATATTAATTGAACAACTGTAACCTATACAATTACACACTATAATAAAATCAAAGGAACGTAATGCCCCATTTCTTTTCGACAATATTATCACAGCTGAATTATCAATGTAAGCAATGTTCGCACACACATACTATTAGCATTTGTTCGTTCTGTATTTTATAGGTTTAAACAATATCACTTTAATTATGAGGTAAGCTATTATGTATATTAAATATTAAAAAAAAAATATAACTTAGTTATTTTATTGATTAAGCATATTCATATCATTAAGCATATTCACTTTATTAATGTAGCATTTTATCACTTTGTCAAAAATTTCCCAAATTTTAATTATGTTTGTAATTACTTTCAATCGCATTCTGAATTTATGAATCTGGGATGACTTTTTAATTATATGTTAGATGTGTTAAACATTTTAATTTTGTGTTATTTTAGAATCACTTTAATGTAATTGGCAATTTCTTTTCAATGCCAACTGTTGTGTATAACTTTTCAATTTTGTATAAATAGCATTGTTAAATTATATTTCTTATCAGTTGACAATGCTCGCAATGAGCGAAACCGGTCCTGACATATTAAATAAAGTGAAATGAAGTACAAAGGATTATTGTTTTTATTAATATAATGCCTTTCCACCAAGTATTGACAGTGAACACCCTAAAAGTGATCTTCTGTATGTTGGCGCTTATAGCCAGGGCTGTGAGTCGGGTAAAAAAAACGATTCCGACTTCAAAGAAATTATTCAATAATTTCATTTTAACTTATAACATCAGATCATCTTTAGGCAGCCTAGCACGTAGTGGCAACACTATGGACTATTGTGACTTGAATACACATCATTAAATATTTTTCTTAAAACTGGGTCCAAGTCGTAAGATTTAGACAAATAATAAAATATTAGCTGTAAGCCCGTTGCCCAGCAACGTGAGATTTTTGTTGCATTGTGTTTAATTTAATTTAGTTTAATTTAATTTAATTTAATTTTAATTTATTTAATTTTATTTTATTTTATTTCATAACTATTAATTTTCAAGTACGCAAACAAAATACATTTCGTAGAAGAAGAAAAAGACTCGAGGACATCAGTACGCACACATTTGTGAAAAGTGAAAAGCGAGTGATTATTTTATATCGACTATTAATATATAGATTTAGTATGAATAAAAAAGTGGAGACTGGAAGGTGTGAAATCGGGGACACCTTACACTCACTCACTCACTTACTCAAACAAACAAACAAACAGACATTATCGGCTATTAATATATAGATTCATTTTAACCAATTCCTACATTTATTTAAAAAGATCAGGGTCGGTCATGACGACCATTATCAACTGATGCTCGTCATGAGCGCAACCGGTCCTGACCGCATTAAACAAAAGTAAGAATGAGTACAAATGAGTATTTTACTTTTTGAATATAATGCCTTCCCACCTTGGTTCACTGACAATACTTGTATTGTCAGTGAACACCCTAAAAGTGAACAAAGTTCGTTGCTAAAAATGTCTTTCTCTACGCAATAAATTGATCAGTCAACAGTCCTTATAAAAGACGAATCGTATGACCGACGCAAAGAACAAGTTTTAAGAATAAAAATGTTTGGTTACAAAAAAAATGGAAGTATGTTAGATTATATATAGTAAGGAAATAAGCTAAGTCTTATTATATTTTTTCACTAAGCCCATCGCTACGGCGTCTACGATGACCTCAACGACGCCTGCGTAGAGCAACACTGTATGTATTCACCTATATTCATGTTTGTTTGTGCCCTACAGCCCTACAGTAATAATTAAATTGAGTGCTTCACAACGCATTAAAAATATTGATTTAGCGACTACGTTCACACTTTTATTACAGCGGCCACTTTGTTGCGTATGCGTGTTAATTACTAAAATATACGCCTGTTGCCGCAGTAGCATAGAACATATCGATCGCCCAGTTCATTAGTCAGACAGCTTCAAATAACCTTTTTCGAGAAAATGGGAAAATCTTAATGTTTAAATGATCACCTGTTGCCCGAGATTTATACATTTAACTAAATTTTAATGTTTACAGTTTAGGTATATTCTTGTAATGACTGAGATAACATAAGACGACCCCGGCTTAAAATACTATTTTTTTATTTTTTTTAGGCCCAGTAGCATGTTGTGGCGCTTCTTTTGACCCTAGCAATTTTAATACTCATTTTTCTTCGAAAGTATTCGAAGTTATTATTTTTTGAGCAGAGACTCGACAGCCCTGCTTTTTTGAGCGATTTTTTATTGTATGGTTTTCTGTGAAACGTAACTTCCGCATACAAAATACTGCAGAGATCTGTGTATGTATGTATACATTGAAGATTGTATTATATTTTTGAAGGTTACAACTGACATGATTAAACTATAAAAATACAACTGCACTGTTAAACACACTTAGAGAACAATTTAATATATTATTGTCTACATTGTATTGTATACATTAAATCAGACGGTGATGTAACTTTTTACCGCCATGTCAGTCAAGCCAAGCCACATTTCTGTTATGCTCGACTAGACCGACCATTGTTCACTCATGATTCACGGCAGTCAGTGGCAGATTAAGTACTTGGATGACCCAAGGCGCAATAGAATTTGGATGCCCCATTTTCAGATACATGATTACAAAAAGCGTCACAGTTTTCATTAGAAATTTTTATTTTTGTAATCTCTTCTTCCCATCATAGATATCTTATTATTACATACAATATCGAAAGCGTTCCAATGAAAGCAATCATTGAAAAACATCAGTGGCAGACTGACCATATTGTCAGATTACCCGATGGCAAGTACCCTCCGGTATATGTTAGTAAATATGGGCTCCAAAAATGTTATACATATGTGAGAGAGATTTTTTTGCTCTCAGAATCCTGGCAACCAATAATTTGTTGTCTCAGTACGCGACTGAAACACATCAACTTGATTATTTATTCAATAAACACAGATGTTGCGATTTTATAAAAAAATCCTTAAAAAGATTTATTTTTGAGGCCCCTAAGATTCGGAGGCCCCAAGGGTGCGCCTCTTGCGCTTATGATGTAATCCATCACGGAGTGCATGGGTAAATACCCTCTTTGATTTGAAAGAACATCTTGACGATTTTTTAAAAACCATTATCCTTATCTAGAGCATATGGCCAGCAGATGGTTCCTTCAAGATTTTCTATCTCCCGCCAGTCTTCTTGCTTTCTCCGACGTCGTCGCAGCGTCCCGTAGCTCCACCGAATACATCCTATGAATGGTCATCAGTGGCTTTCCACGACGGTGAGATCCATTCGGTAGGTAAAAGATACATGAAATATCCGCAGCAGTGTCCAATCCAGGTCCATCGTTGCTTCTTCCCTTTGGACGTGATACAGTGCTGTTGAATCCGTTCTCTTATCTTCGTGTTCCCGACAAAGTCAAACAACGGTTATTTAAAGGTTTTTTGATTTTATACGAACTCGTTGAGTACTAAAAATGCTAAATAAATTAAGGTGGTCATTGCTACTTTCTTCGAAAATAATGGCATATAAGTTTCCTTGCACAAAAATCAATTCAGGATTTCAAAAAAAATATTCATTTCTGTTGATAGTATTTAAAAAAAAAAGTCTTAGCAATGATTATTTACAATCACTGTCAGACAATAGACGAACGTTGCTTTCATCACTTTGAATATCCAGAGGCTGTGTAATATTACTTTTCACATATTTGGGATTACTGGAATAAAACTTTCTGCGTAAAGTACTGAGTACATAGTAAGTAAGTATGTATATTAAATGCGAGGAAGGAATGTAATACCATATTATTAAACCATGTAAACGAGTCCAGTGTAATGCTTAGTGATAATAATAGGCTTAAGCTTCTAACTTTCTCATAAAGAAAAATTTGCTAAAGAACCCGTTGACATAAGTGAGCCATATATGGTGTATATCTTGGCAAAACAGTTGCAGACCACTGGTGTACACTTAGACTGTTTCGGCTAGCCATTTATATGGAATTTTTATGACTGTGTTATTTATTTGTCATCGCCTTTGTGGACATACCGAATATTTTTCGCATGCACTTGTTATTTTATAAAGCTACAAAATTAACAATAATGTATCATATTACAGTGAGACCGAAAGAGGTATTATTTTTAACAATAAAACAGACGTGTGAGAACAATTCTCTTTTTAGTTATTGTTAAAAATAATCGATTATTAATGTCATAAACTCACACGCCTTATCGTCAGGAATTTTCCACAACCAGGTGTCGTAAAATGGAAAAGTTTTCAGGAGACACATATGTACATGTAATTTATTATACCGCTATCACGATCGCTATAAAACACCATGGAATGGTTTTGTCCTCAATATTTGTAATTAAGTTAATTAGGCAGGAAATAAAGATGTTTCCATCCATGCTCTCTTTCATTCCCAACATAGCACATAACAAATAATTTTGATAGAATTATGAATTCATTACATAAAAAAACCCAAAGCTGACAAAAATTGCGACACGTGTTTGTAGAAAATTAGCGACGTTATGTTGCTTTGCTCAGGAATAATAATAAAAACCAGGGCTTTGGAGTCGTGTAAAAAAAAGACGACTCCGAAGAATCTTTTCAATAATTTCATTTTATCTTATATATAATTATGTATTCCATCAGATCACCTTTAGTCAGCAAGCATTCAATGTCAACACTATGGACAATTTGGGTTTGAATTCACTTATTATTTATTTTCTTTAAATGTGTGGCGAAGATCGTTTTTCATAACTCCGTCCAAAATACCGCGACTCCACGACTTCGACTCCACAGCTCTGATAAAAACACCACTAGTACATACTTGTAAACGGGGGTGCGCTGGAGCCCCTCGTTAATTTAAGAGAAAACAATATTATTACATCAAATTACTATTAGTTTACAACTACAATTTCTGACGAACACATATATTATCTACGACAGTTCCAGTATACACAATAGTACATTTTTAGCCATTTAGATTGATAAGTTTACGGTATTTTGCATATTGTTGTATTTTTTAATTGTATTTCGTAACAATCGATTGCTTATTTAGGTACTGCATATAATTTCATAGTGATAAAAAAATCACTCATTCCTCAGAACACCGAGAATTGCGTTTAGGTTTAGCGAGCCCTTTCTTAACGTATTGGTAGCTCATGTAAATGTATAAATACGATGTTTGATGACTAGTGAATTATCACATCTATAAGTAAATATAAGTAATTTCGTGTTTTTAATAAATATAAGTATTTTTACTCCCCATTGTTATTTGTACCAGAATCTCTAGTGAGCAATCCTGTTTCTTAGCGACAAAAGCTGGCTATAAAGCTCACACCCCTCTGTGAATTCGTGTTTCTTTATTTTTAATAAACAGTCGACTTACGCGTCCTGCTAAGTCAATACGCCATTTTTATTTACATCAAGTTTTTACCCCATCGTATTTATTAAAGAAATAACAAAATTATGTGTAACTGAGAATAAAAAATATTATACATTACAGTAAACTTTTTAATGCACGTAAAAATATATCTTCAAAGCAGACTAAATAAAAATACATTTGATATTCATTTAAAAAATGAAAACATGTATTATTTATTTTAAATAATATATTACGTATTAATGTTAAGACTATGCAATAATTTACATTCGAATCGAGGTTTGAAGAGATAACTATTAAAATTTTTACGATAACGGATCTCATGGATGGTTTTTTTGTTTGCAAAAGCTCCAAAATTATATTCTGCACAGCTTAAAATATTTCCAGAAACTTCCACACTCTCAGGATTTTTTACGCTTCTCCTTCTCGATATTTGTCAATAAAACTTTTTTATCTACTATTTTTAATTTACGACACATTTATATTTTGGCTGACGTATCTGGTTTCTTGGCTTCCGAGACGGATATAAAGGCTCCGAGTCACATTATGAACAGATTTTTAAAAATTGATTTATCTTCGAATATGTCGGGTGTTTGTGATGTCTTAAAAATTCCCTCCTACAATTCTTATCTTAAAAGATAACGGGGCGTAGCGAGAGATCAGTTAACAGTTAATAGTCCTGTCCTAACCCTGTCCTTTTATACCTACTTCACTCTTCGAAATTCAGAAAACGGAAAACTTCTATTGAGATACTCCGCATTAAAAGCGGACATGTATTACAAAAACAATTTTAGGTAATGGTATTAATTATTTTTGTCTCGTCACATTAACTATAAATTCTATTTTCCACAAAATATCAAGTGTTACGTTATAATAATGTAAAATTCCCCATTTAACTACGTTTAAAGTTTATGATCGTAGTATAAAAATAATAAATTTCTGAAAACCATTTTCATCTGCCGTAAAAAAATATTGGTTTTTCAAATCAGTAACATCTGCTCGTGCTATTTTGTTTACATTCCCAGAAGATTGTTTTTACTATACATATTTCTGCACAAACCTGCACATCGTTTTCGAATCATGATTATTCCAGAAAAACTTTTCACTCAATTGAACTATTTCAAGAACACAGATTGAAAACTTAAAACTTACTGAAATGCTTAGACGTAAAAGAAGTTATAAGTTTTATTACAAAAAGACTAGTTTCAAAACACAATATCTACTAGCAAATAAACATAACCAAATGATCTTTAAAAAAATGCAAAAAGCATTGTTTTTTAATCCATGTCCACTCCCAATGTGTATGTCCACCTAACGGAGGTATCTTAACAGTATTTTTTTCTACGAGAACTGTTTGTTACTCAGTCGCTCAACCTTACTTTTTTCAAAGTGAGTAGTAGGGAAAGAAGGATAATGCTAGAACAGGATTAGTGGTTGACTAATCGCTGTCGCTATACCCAGTTGTTAAAGGATCAGAAGGATGGGAGGAGAGGAAATTATTTGAATTGACATCACAAACACCCAGTCTTCGATCACAACTTTGAATTGAATAATTCTCAAGTTCACTGTGATCTGACCGGGAATCGAACCCAGACCTGCGTGATCGGTAGAGCAAGCTCTAACCAACTGGACTACGGCAGGCGACAGAAAGCATACACAAATTTATTTTTTTAGCGAAAAAAATAATACATGAAGCTTTTATAACTAAATGCCAATGGAATCGTTGCTCAAAAGTGAAACATATTGAAATGTATTCAAGCTTGAAATAGCTAATATAACTAATGTAAACTTTAATACTTGCTATTTTTACCTATTATGTCGGGTCCATGGCACAGTGGTCGACGTCGTTGGTTTCCATGCTGGACCTCACGGACTTGAATTCCAGTACGAACAGAATCTTTCCAATCGATTCCAGTTCGAAGGCATTGATGTTTCTGAAAATTCTCTCCACCAGCAAATCTTGACTCTCAGCATTACACATGTACGATACAATCTTAAGCTGGAGTTGTGGGATTTGAAAACAGACCTTTGTATACAAAAATATGTGAATCAGGAGAATTTATTTTCAGATTATTTCCAGAAAGAAGGTGTTCTAAATTGAGGAATATTGATCTCAACAACATATTCTCAATGATCGGAAATACTTATCTGTGGTAAAGTACCTTTTGAACTATGATATCATTAAATCAAAATACAGATGTTCGTTGAACGACATACATCCAAGTTGATATAGCTACTTTAGTAAAGAATACAGAGCTGCCGCAGAATTATCATTAAAATAAATTAAATTGTTTACCTTGTAAAATGCTCCAATAAAAATAATTGAACCATAAGACTTTTACTTTTAATATTTGTAAAGGTACTTACGACACTTTGCCAATATTTCCTTTAAAGTAATTTACTAAAATAACTGTATTTTTTGGTGGGGCTTGCTGATACTGATTGCTCTCATGTTCCCTTACGTTGGACAGCCCTGATTTAGATTGTCAATGTAAATTTTTCAAGATGTTATTATTATTTTAAAATTAGGTTCCGACTTATGATCGAGTTATTATGGTATTGTTAACCTTTTTGTTTTGTGTTTATTTTGTGGAATATGCTATGCAATACCAACGTTATTTATTTTTCAATAAAAACCTGTTGCCGCAGTAAACAACTGAGCTAAAATAATGATGTTTAGAAATTCATCGTCCCATTCGACAAGTTTCTGTTTCAGTGAAACAACACAATGAGTTAGTCATTGGTATTCCATAACAAGTTCTTATTGGATCGAAGAATAAAAGAAAGAATCATAGGCAACTGATGTTTATTTATTTTTTGCAAGCACCTTTTTTGATACATACAAAAGATATAGTTTAAACATTTTGTTAGCATTATTTATACATTATGTTGAAAGCTTTCGTGAAACATTTTACAACATGTGATTCCCATTTAAAATATACAGATATACATTGAAATAGTGAATGACTACGATTAAATGAGCTTTTTGGGATCTCTGAACAGAGAAAAACACTCTTTTGATTACAAGATTTGATAGATACATATTTTGACCCCTAATTGCATGCAAACTAGGAGGTTTTTAGTGTTGTTATAAAACAAATTCAGTTCTTTTGAATCAGCACTTCAATATTACAGCGATATCTCAGTTTGATCCCAAGCTCCTCAATTATAATATAAATAATTCGTAAATACGTCAATTTTATTCGTAAATGATAGTTTAATGAAGAAAAAAAACAGTTTCTTCGTTTGTTTATAGCAGGGGAAGACCAAAATGTAGACCCCTAAGAAATCAGTCACATAGAAAGTCATATAAAAAATCTTTATGGAACATTTTAACATTTGTTTAAGCCGAAGGATTTTTTTTGTTCATATCATTATTTTACATTTAACAATTCAAATAACACCATATGAGAAACTTTGTGTTTTGGACCAATGATGAAACGGTCCAGACCATTCTATAAAATCGTAGAAAACAAGCAAGAGTAAGTACTTTGGCATCCAGTCCCCGGATCCTGTCTAATTTTGTGATCCCGAGACCTAAAAAATCACTCAATTTTTTCATTTTGGTAATTCGGTAAACTAGTTTATTTTGATCAGCGACAATTTTTTTAAAATAAGAATACCCAAAGAAATCATTAATTAAGTTGAAAAAAAATTAACAAAATTATACAATAGACATGTATCGACACAATCATACAAAAATGTTATAAAGATCAACTACACATTTCACACATTAAATAATTAAACAAATAGTTTATTTGAATTAACAGAGGCAGAAAGCACCGCAGGCGACTTTTATTAAGGTAAGGAAAATGGCTTTTTTTTTACTTTTTATACATTAACAAAAGTTGCAACTATATAATATATAACATATTATGATAACTATGATATGATATGCAGCCAAGGAGTCGCCAATAAATGACGTCACACGATTTTAAGCAATATTTGATCCCCTCTTACTAGACCCCCTTCCACCATTGTTTCTTTTAGTCACTATTTGATTTATTTCTTTTTATAAATAACATTAAAATTTTGAACCCATCCTACTAACAAAAAAAAATATAATTGAATTTCAAGACGAATGAATCACTACCACAATGACGACAAAAGCTGTGATAAATAAAAATATTATCAATACTAAGCTTTAAGGATAGGCATTTTATTTCATTTAATCAATTTCGTGTTGATTTTTGTGAAATCACATATTCAACAATCCCCCTCAAAACCTTTGTCACATATCAACACATACCTCCCTCCGAATAGCGTGACGTCATGTGTGGGAGTCCCTAATAAAAAGCGAAATGTCTATATAAATTGAAAAAATCAATTACATCTATCTTTTTTGGCATAAGCGCAATAAACACCCCTGATACTTTTTATTTAAATCTTATTTTATACCTTACAATTTAATATTTTATATAAAATGGCATAGCCTTATTAAAAAATTTGGACGAAAAATGTACACATTTAAAATCGTTTACTGTTAAATACTCAAGAAAAGGCATTTTTATGTAGCAGACAAAATGTATATTTTGTTTTTACAACTTTTAGTTAAAAATGAGACCGGTATCGGCAAGCAGTTGATGAAAATGCTCACTAGCTGAGTAAGTGTTGAATATATACCAAATATCATTTTTTTTTTATTTTATAGGTCTGAGTGATTAATCAATTTTATAAAAACGATGTATTGATCCACATGTGGAACGGCAATTCAAATACAATTAGGTAAATATAATATTTAAAAAATGCTATCTTTTTTTATTAACTTTAAATATGCATATACTTAGTTGTGCATCATTTGTTTTTTATGACACACGGAGAATGTAGGTGACATACATCGATACACGAGACGATATGAAAAATAATTAATTTATTCAACTGTTTTTCAATATATTTGAAATATTATTAAAATAAGAACAATATTTTAAAGAAATAAAGAAGTAACCCAATAAACACGTAAATCACGCTTTAAATATTTTTTTTTATCGTTTTAATTAACAAAATTTACCATATGAAATTAAATGTATTTAATTTTGATAGAATATTGGTAAATTGTTAAGCATTTCTGGTTACCGATGACATTTAATGAATTTTCATAAAAGTTGTCAATTATCTTCGTTATTTGTATTTATAGACACTATTAAGTACACACAAATATCACTTTTCATATAAAAGCAGTCGACGACTTTCTTCGTAGTTCGAAAGATATTTTTTGATAGTGAATATCTGATTCATACCAAAGACCCATAGGGTAACAAAAATATTTACCGAAATATTAAAAAAAAAACACATTTTTATGAAAAAATAAGTATTTAATGAATAACACAACACCGACATTCTTAAATTTGAATCGTTCAAACTATGTACATTCTCACAAATTTTGTCATTAACGACCCGGGTTTCGCCTTTCGGCATCTTCAGGCATTCAAGTGCACGGATGAACTTGAAAGTTCATCCGTGCACTTGAATGCCTGAAGATGCCGAAAGGCGAAACCCGGGTCGTTAATGACAAAATTTGTGAGAATGTACATAGTTTGAACGATTCAAATTTAATATTGAAATTCCACCAAGCACCTTCAGTCGAAATCTTAAATTATACCGACATTCTTATTTTTACGATAATTAAAACATATCATACATTTAGTATTCTTATGATATTTAGTAAGCAGTACATTCATAATTTTAGCCAAGATTTTTTTTGGAAAATGCTAACATTTATTTAAGGCGTTCTTAAATTAATATGTAAGTAATGAGCTGCCACCAGGGCTGTAGAGTCGTGAAACAAAAATTCGACTCCAAATCCAGCATTAGCAACCAATTAAATATATTTAAAAAAAGATGCAAAATTTTGTATATTATAATTTTTGCGCTATTTTCAATATCAATTAAAATGCATACATTTTAATATTTTAATTTATAACATTTACATTTCTTACTTTACCGAAAATACTACGACTCTACGGTTTCGATTCTACGCCTACCCTGGCTGTCATAATACGAACTTATTTTTGATATGAAAAATATGTAAATTTTAGTGCTTTTTTATTTAACTATGGCACATGTTTATTCGTTGCATAACTTTTATTTTTCCATATATTAAAGAAAGTATAATTGTATTTAAGCTATAAAGGTTTGTTACAATAAGATAATAGAATAGCGGGCATGTTTTAATAAATTATATAATTACTATAGTTTCTTTCGGCTTTTCAACAGGTCGGCAAGGAAGAAGGAAATATTTGTTTTCTATAGTAAAGTTTCTCGAAACTCGACAAAATTTCAAATATATTAAACACAAGGAACAATATTACGGTTTTTGTTTTTATGATGATTCTTTTCCTACTAAGAATATTAACAAAATATGTAAAATAATACATTGAAATGGTTTTCTTACAAAAATGGAGGACAGGAAAAAACTAAAATAATTATAATAACTATTAAGTGTTTGTAACGTATATTCAAACAATATTGTACAACATATAACATTTCACTTTAATCTAACGTATTTAAGAGGAGTATTTTTAATAAAATGTTTGAGATGCCAATATGAGGGTTTTTATAATTTTATTGAATTAAATTATATAATTTTTGCCACATCTTTTTCAATCATATAAAAGGTGTGAGTGTAGACCGATTAAAACCCTTTCAGACAAGCGCCAGACTATTATTTTTTTCTTGAAAATTGAAATAGAAGAATATCACCATCTTATGCAGACCACTTTAAATATCATACTGCTCGATTCCACCCTTATATATATCATCAAAGAATTAGAATCAAAGCTACAATAATGATTTAATTTTACAATACAGCTAGTCTGTCCAAAAACACTGCCTTTTTGTATATTTATAGTATCGATTTGGTAACGAGACCCGTTTTGAGAAAATATTTACGTTCGCAGAAAATACGACATTGTTTGACTTAATATTTAGATGTTTTGCCAATATTTTAGTAATATGATGACCGTATATATTTTGTTTCACACCTATTGTACAATATTATTAGAATTTAGTCAAGCAAATAGGGCAGCCGCAATATAAAGTGTCTAGATTAAAATAAATTATACAAATATATTTTATCAATATATATATATATATCTAAATGGAATTTGGAGTTTGTATTGCAGACGAGAGAGCGACTTAATTATTTGAAAACGTATTTAAAAAAAATCATTTTGTATTGAAATATATAACCAGAAGGCTGCAGTTTTCGTACACATTGCGAATTTTTTTTTGTTATACAATATAAAGCTGAGTTCAAACGAAACAACAATGATAATAATGTCTGAAAATACGGACATAGAATATAATGAATAGAATATATTAATTATTATTTTACATTTTATTTAACGTCACTTTTATCATTATACATACCTTTATGATTTTTTTAATGAAGATGTTAAAAGAATTTTATTATCTCAAATTATAAAGACGAAAAATCTATTTCGGCGATGAATCTTTATAAATTGATACTGAAAACACACCTTTAAATAGACAACTAAGTTATTTCCATTTCTCTTGATTAGTTTTTAACATCGTTCGTGTTCGAAAATGTTCGCAATTTCATTTAATACATTTTGTTTTAAAAAATATATCAAAAAAGGAATTAATGTTCCTAGCAGAGAAGAAAACGATGACATATAACTGTCACTTTAATTTGTAATGCAAAAGAAGAATTGACATTTTAATATAATGTAATGTGTTCAATTAATTGTACAATGAGATTTATTCGTTTCTTCGGCTATCAATAAATAAATAATGACGGTTTAATGAAGAAAATTCTTTAAATTATCGACGGGTAACACAAAAATCTCCAATCACCATAGATTTAAATTACAACGAATGTGTTTGGCAAAGCTTAAACTACACAAAAGCATATAATATGATATTTTTTAAAGAATTATCATTATAAATATTTAAAAAAAAACTTGCCTCAATTGACTCAAATACATATATAAGACAGACTATCTATTACTATGAAAAAATATCGGTTTTTCAACAATATTCGTATAAAAATAATGTTTCATTGTTAAAATATAAACGGAACAGTCTAAAGACTATTGTTATATTTTATGTAGATAAGTTATTTAGTTAATATTGGCATCATATTTTGCAATAATACAGCTAGACAGAGATTTTGCGAATAATGAACAAAAGGATTACAATATGATAGATATAATGAAGGTGACACATTATGCTGTCTATAAACTAAGTTGTCACTTAAGTGCA
The DNA here is from genome assembly GCA_030503985.1 of Himalopsyche tibetana. NCBI lineage: Eukaryota > Metazoa > Arthropoda > Insecta > Trichoptera > Rhyacophilidae > Himalopsyche > Himalopsyche tibetana. Next base: position 10,887,834 of record JAPJYX010000022.1, read on the forward strand.
GTAGAGTATCGATAGAAATAAAAAAAGTAATATTTAACCAAGACAAATACTAGCTAATCTGAATACACTTTGAAGTTTGGATCTTAGTTCAATATGTTGGTTATATATTAGTAATTTACTTCATGTTTCAAAGTTACGTTACTCAATATATTTTTGAAAAGATTTTCATTGAATATTTGTGTTTTACCAGACGTTAGAATCAAAAATTTAAAGAAACACTTTTAAGTTTTTAAAATTTTCAAAAGAACAGTGAATATTTTAATCGATATTGTACTATTCGACGCATTAAAAAAATAAAAAAAAACATCGTCTGTTCGGTGCAAGAAGTCAGACAGTGTTTTTCGTGCGAGTAACAAAAGCTTGTTTTGTGATGTTCATAAAATACAGCATCATATTTTTTAATGTAATATCATTGGATCAATATTGGTTAATGTTAGTGACTTTTTAATTTACGTGAAATGGGAAAGAAGATCTTTGTTCGATGAACTCAGTTTTAATCAGATTGTTAATTAATGACTTCCTACAGCCCGGATAGAAAAACACAATTTAATCAACCCCTTATTGTTTTTACTTTAATTCGTAATACGGCATTAATTTTTATCAGGTGAATAAGAAAATTATTTTATTGATATGAATTGATTTTTGTTGAATTAAAGATCACAAAATATTTCGTCGCTTGGACATAATCATAAGTTTAGTAATATCGGTCGATGATATTTTTCTTTTCGTGCACACATCTTATTACACTTAATAATTTTTCAATCTGGTATACAAATTGAAGAAAAAACATGGTCACACTGCCATCACAATTAGAGGCCGGGTTCACTGTTTAGAATGATTTTTAGCGAATTAATCGTTCCACAAAACTTAAAGAGACGGAAAGAAATCATTCTGGGTTTGTTTTATTTAATGTGAAAAGTTATCACTTTTATTCGATTAATATTCACCCGTTAGTTGAATAAAGTAATTAAAAATACAGCTGCTAAAATTGACACTGAGTTGGAGATAATTTGATAAGAGAAATTTGTTGGAGGACTGGGAGAAGGAGGGGTATTAATTGTGTGCTTTTTCTTTTCTTGGTCTAGATATTCCTGTTTCGTAAGACTGTACATGTAATTTCTGTTTCCTACATTGCTTTTTAGGATTCTAATATTAATATTCTTGGTATTCACAGAATCTTTGACAAAACTTTGACGCCTATTGACGACAACGTAAATATTTCCATTCGTGTCAAAAGAGAAACGGTCAGGCCACTGGATGAAGTTTGGATCTTTGGCGACGATGTGTTGCTCGGTTGAAAAAGGCAAGAAGCTATTCCATTGAGCTATAGAATAATTACCGATAAGCCCATAATACAAAATTCCCCCTTCGTCCATTATCATACCAGCAGTCTGAGACGGCTTTACGCCAAGAACTTCGACTTTGAGTTCGTGGGTGTTATGATGCTTCTGTAATTCGGATGCTTTGACGTAATACATTCGGTAACTGGAAAGAGGCGAATAGTAAACGTTTCTGTTGAACCCGGCGAGAGTTAAGTATCTAGGACCTAATGCAATACCGTCGATATGCCCTGACAGATCAAACTGTGTGCCATTGTCGAAGAAATGCTGCGCGCCGTCTTCAGCTTTCATACTTGACGGATCTTTCACTTTCCATGCATTGTTTGCCCTTTTGCTGTATACAATTATTCCAGGATCTGATCCGCTGTCTGTGATGTAAGCGTATCCTTCATCAGTGTCATCTAAAACGATGTCACTCAGATAACTTTTTTCATTGGCAACATCTTCAGGGAAAATGAATCGATCGATCGGCTTGGTTTCGTCGACGAGATCCACGAGAGTCAACGACGGAGGACATTTCTGTTTATCACTTTCTGGAAACATGGTGGCTGTCCTTCCGATATCTATGGCCCACATGATTCCGTTGCGGTCGATTTCGAAGCTGTGTACTGATTGAAAAGCGGTACAATTTCCCACTGCATTCATTGCCAAGCTAGGATATGGAGTAACAGATGGACTGGTATCATTCTGAAAAGGCGTCAGAGGAATGTATCCCAGCGTTGCAGGAACGGCGTTTTTTAATCTAGGCAACGATAAGAATAATCTATTTCCGTGTTGCTTAATTCCTGTAATTATTACATTGTCTTCTTTATAATTTCCTGAATCCACAGCTTTTGCGAGGGCTTCCGAATTTGGCCATGTGAAATTGATGTAATTCCATTCGTACAAGACATGAAACCGGTCGATGTTGTGAGGAATGGGGGAATCCTGACACGTCACGATACCGGCTAGTACACAGAACAACACGTATGACACGATCGTCATTCTGGAGGTGGTAGGTTTAAGGTCTCCGTGTGAATTATCCCGGCCGATTCACGCGAATTTGGTGTGACTGAGGCTGACGTCGAACTGCGTGGCGCAGCGGGTACACACCGTTTTTATGCCCCGACGAAGTTATTAGTTTCCCCTGCTTCACTGTCTCTCTCCCCTTGCGTGCTACGACGCCGGCCGGCAAAATGGTATACACACTTTTGCGCGAATCCTCCAATAATACGCATAGAGGTATTGTAATAACACAAGTGGCTGTCAATCTTTTTTTTTATCTTTTTTAATCTTCTCAAAACTTATAAGAAAATATCTTTTTTATTGAACTTCTAGACATTTTCAAGTTTGTGAGTTTTTTTTTATCATGGATTCATTGAATAATCACTGATTTTTTTAGTAACAGAACTTTTGATATAATATAAGACTTCGACTGAAGGTGCTTGGTGGAATTTCAATATTAAATTTGAATCGTTCAAATTATGTAAATTCACACAGATTTTGTGTGACTTGAATCTCTGAAGATGCCGAAAGGCGAAACCCGGGTCGATAGTGACAAAATCTGTGTGAATGTACATAATTTGAACGATTCATAGAACTTTTGATATTTTACGTCGTGAAAAAAGTTCTCGAATATGGAAGTAGTGATCACTTTTAAGGTGTTCATTGTCAATACTCGGCGGAAACTGGTTTCGTGCATTATGAGCATTTTCAACTGTTAATTATATAAAATTATTCATGTTAAGCTAGTTGATAGCTTAAATGGTCAGTTAAAATGTTCGTGATGAGCTAATTAAGCTCACATCCTATTAAATAAAAGTGGAATAAGTACAAATGAGTGTTTTTCTAAAGGAAGAAGTTAGTACGAATAAACTAAGATACAAAGTATTTTTTACAATAATCAACCAATTGTATTATGAATAGAATTTTGTTTCAAAATCAGTCAATATTTTTTTCACCGTCTAGCATTTTTGTCTTGAAATGACTCACAAAAATTCGTGCTATAATTTTCAAGTTTACGAGCGGTGAGTGTTTCACGCAACCTTTTTCAGAAAGCAGATGATGAAATTTCGGAATTAGGAAAACCTGTTGTTGATAAATCGGTTTTCCCATGGTGTTACCAGCATCACATAATTGTGTAATATATTTGACGTTTGTTGTATTTACAGACATGGGGAGAGTTAAGAAGCCCGATGTTGTGATTTCAATTCACTGGTGGTAGACATTTTATTTTTTTTCTTTTTGCGATAATGAAAAACCCTTCGAACTTTTTATTTTATTCACATTAAAAACTTTTTGCAACACAGTTAATTGAATGTGATTTTTCGCTTACTTAGCGTTCCCATACTAACCCTTTGTGTACATATTATATAAATATGAACATATTTGAGTATCGTACAGGTCCTGTCAAATATTGTGTCATATATTATTAATTGCCACTCTTACATATATTATTGAACTATTTTTTTTTAATAAGCCACATAATATTGAGCGTGAAGGTCTTATTTCTTAGTGTTATAACAAATAAATCAAATGTTGTTTGATTGAATCTTTTAAGAAAACAAATAATACGAGAAAAATGATTTTTTTACCAACATAGCGAAAGAGCACAGATTCTGTTTTTTAATTCAATATTTAAAATATTACCAAAACATAGTAACTTAATAATACATAAAATTTGAGTTGTTAAATTAATTAATCAATTTGTTTATTCATATTTACAATACAATTATTCTTCCTGGAAATAAGCGTTATATGTTTTTAAATATCGTCACAAAAAGGTTAGTCAAAGAAGACGTTTTAATAAATTATATTTAAAAAAAAACACTTGTAATAACAACACATAATTTATTTTAGATCAGGGCCGATTTCGCTCATATTAAGCATTTTCAACTGATGATAAAATGCTCGCTATGAGCGACAAATAAATCCAGTGATTTTTTTTATACAATGCCTTTCCCCCAAAAGTAGACAGATTAAGTATATATAACCGCTTGAAAGTGCTCTGGCCTTATGTTAATTTTTGAAAAGTTAAACTATATCGATGGCACAGTTAAATTGTGATATCTCTTTAATGAATAAATTCACTAGTCAATGTTTACATTTATTAGCAGTTTTAGTTGAAGCGTACATCATTACAATTCACATTCACTTTGACCAGACAATGTATGAATCAATTAGCAATATAGAAAAAAAACATTGCGGTTTTGGTTATTTTAGTACACAGTGATATTACGCGTTAGGTTAGGTTAGTTTAGATATGTTGAATAGAAAAGTGCGATAGTGACAATAAGATATTGAAACTTTTGATTTTATGTGTACAGTATAACACAGTAATACTCAACCTTTTTTTTGTCTTGGCCGCATGCTGGTTTTTGCTACATTACGGGGGCTGCAACATATTAATAGTAATACGTAAATTTACCCTTAACCCATTTTTTCCCAGTGTTCCAATATTGAAACATTTAGTATTTTTATTTCCACTCCATTATGCATGACGCAATAAAAATTGAGATTGCATCAGTCTCAATCAGTCTACAGCTAGCAAGCGTGGGGAACGTTTCGTGTAGTATTTTTTCAGGTCTAAACCTGTCGGAGTAAGCAGTGTTTTTTTATTGGTCAATTACGGGCAAATTCGTGCAAAAATGGGTTAATAGAAATTTAAAAACAAATATCATTAGCGATCTACAGAATTAAGACATTTTGACGATGCCTGTTGTTTGGAAATTCTTAAGCTTAACACAACACGGTACAATAGGTGAGAGTGTGGTGCATTATGATTTTTATCGATGATGATTTGCCGAGTTATTTTAATCAACCTTGCAATGTTCTTGGGCAATATCATTTGCAGCGATATATAATAGCTCATTCCTAAAACGCGGCGATGAATTCCAATGCGGATATCGATGATTAAATCGAAGACGTTATAGTTTAAGAAACTTTAAAGCACAATGAGTGGGCACACAGTTATTAAGAAGTATAAATTCTAATAATAAAATATGTACCGCCATTTTGTTTGCTGTGAGAAAGAACATTGTTAGTAATGTTTTGCAATCGGTTTGATTCGTTTATAATGTGTTTTTTTTTGAATAAGCAATATTTTTTCCAGCGAAAGCCAATTTGACGGCTGACAGCTGACTTGTGGTTAGTTTGCAGCGATGGGGCATATTTTTGATTGAATGGCTATGTACGTCAATAGCCGAAATTGCCGCATTTGCAGTGAAGAAAACCCTGAAGCCATTATTGAGACGCTCAAAACGCGACAAAAAGTCACTCTGTGGTGTTGTTTATAGACTGGTGGAATCATTGGTCTATATTTTTTTGTCATTGAAGAGCGCTATAAATCCATGATAACTAACATTTTGAAATCCAGCAAACTCTATACTGCTATGTTTTTCACAGGGCTGTGGAGTCCAAAAAGACGACTCCAGATTGAAATAAAAAATCGACTCCGACTCCAAATTTATTTTTTCAAATATTACCGTTTAACTAACATATCGATCACTCTAGTTACTAGAATATATTCTAGTAAATTTCACCAATCAATATGATGAATAGACTAATAATTTTTCAATAACTTCAAATTATTTTTCTCCGGTTTTTCCGACTACACCTCCGGAAAAATAACCAAATCCGCAGCTGTGGTTTATATTGTGAAGTTGAATATATTAAAAGTTGTGTTACGAGGTATTGTTTTATCATGAGCAATATTTACCGTCAAAAATTAATTGTATGAAAAGCATATCAGTTTTTCTCCGCTGATTTCTGTGTCCCCACAGTCCTGGTTTTTCAGGAATCATAAAAAACATTTTAATTTATATTATAAAATATTTATTTTCTAGCGTTTATGTTTGTTTTAAATTCCAAAGCGTCAGATACACGAGACAGAAATGTACCACAGAACATCTTCATTTTTGGTGAAATACACAGAAATTTGTTGCATTTGTTTTTATAGGCATCAAAAACACATAAAAATAATTGCGTACAAGGATGAAAAGGATGTACACAGGATAATAATATAACGATGCGAATAAAATATAAACAAATAACGTGTTTTTATACAGTATTTCGTCTCGCTAGATGTGTTCTCATGGAACACATCAACAAATGTTGTCTTCGTCTGTTTTTCATTTACTAAAAACTCTTTTTCATATGTAAACATTATTATTAAAATAATATAGCGCTTGCTGTATAAAACATGATAATTTTTTTTTAAATAGGCACATCATTTTATTTAATATACATATTATATTTGAGAATCTCTACATTTACACGGGGGGCTAATTATTAAATATAAAACTAATTAATACTAGTTAATGGTATGTATATGAATATAATTATTTTTACATTTAGGTTATTAGGGCCGGACATTGGGCACGCCTAGTTTCAACTACTGTCAAAGGTGATTTAATTGTGTACGTTTATATTTAGGTTTGTTTGTGTGTGTTACCATGGAAATCGGATTGGACCCCATTAAAAAGTGCGACCGGATAGCTTAGCTGTCAAACGACGTCATGGATAATTATGATACATAAATATTATCGATTATCAATCTTAAAAATATATGCACTACCCTATAAGCTTGATTCATTTTATACTTGAAATTTAATGTTTAAATATCAAAATCTAGCAATTAAAAATAACCGACCGCCACGGCTAAAGGGTAACGTTTATAGCAGTGGTCCGCAAACCGGATACATGGGCATATTTAACGAGTCTGCCGCAAACATTTTGCCATTTAGCAATGGTGTGACTTATATTTAAATAGTGTAAATATTTAATTCAATAAATAGATTTTGAAAAGTATACAATGAAACGCTATATATACATCGAGGTAGACGGTACTTTTACTATTAACTGTTTTCGACAGTTGGACTGCAATACTGTCCTGCTCGATTAAATTGTATTGGTCACTCATGACTCACGGTTATTTGTAGATGAACTTTTGTTTTGATTAAATACAAATGTTATATGTTAAGCTAAAAACTGCCACGTCAAGAAACATTAAGATTTATACAATACGCATGCCCTTCAGCAGTGGCGGCTGGTCAATGCAGCATTGGATCAATGTAAAATAAAACAAAATTTTCTAAAACCTTTATAAATAAATTAAGAATTTAAAATGAGTGCATTATATACATGTTATGTTTTAATATTATTTCATGAAATATAACCGCCCTGCATATACAAGGGGTGCATTGATCCAATGCTACATTGACCGGCCGCCACTGCCCTTCAGTAAAAAGATGGCGGACTAATCGTTTATAGGTTCCGTCTTAATCTGTATTCTTCCCAATTGATCGTAACTGCAAATCGATGTTTTTATTAGCAAGTGATTTCTTTATTCGATGCATTGAATTTACCTAAAGCTATAGATGGCTGTAATCTCTTCATCCATTACTACATCAATATATAAAAATGAATATCATTCCCTATTTATTGTTGTGTTGCTTTTGATCGTTTACAAATCTCGTATTTTTTTCATTATATTATCACTATTTCTTTACATTTCGATAAAGCATTATCTTTCGATGATTTTTGTCAAATCACAAAACACTTGTAATATAAGTATCCAAAAAACAAAAAAAATAATAGTGTGCAGAAATAGCACTGTATTTAGTTCTACATTTATTTGAAAGCTATTTCGAATTCACGCTCTCGTCAGAACTACAGATAGAGTTCTGACGAGGCAAGAAGCATAAAAAGCTGTCAACTTATTAATGAAAAAATATAACACAATACCGTGCTGTTTTGACCTTATTATAACGGTATACAACCAATTTAATTAGCAAATTCGTGACCCCTTTTAGAATAAAAAATGTATATATTATTAAGGGCCATTAGAGGTGAAGTGAGCCAAGTGGTATTTTAGAAGAAAAAAGTTAGACGCGTTGTAATATTCTACACATCTCAAAGTGTCGTAAAAGTGAAGTAAGCTCAGTTAAAACACATTGCAATAATTTTATCTGTTTAGTATAAAAATATTCAATCCACCGAAATACCTAGTAAAGACGTGATTGTACTTTAACGTCCAAGAAAAATGTTTAACCATTTTACTAGTTGGCTCACTTCACCTCTTGAGGGCTTATATGTAACATATTTGAAAGTAAATTAACGACGGTAAATTTCTGAGCGTAAAAGTTCGCATCTTTTCGATTCCCTTCCTGGAAACAGTGCCAGTAGAACTACATATCCATATCGACTGTGGAAAGGAAAAAGGACTTAACCCTCAATTTTCCAAAACAGCTTTTTTTTCGATAATCACAATGTATACAACTTGACACACATTCTATCAAAAAGAACTACATATCCATATCGACTGTGGAAAGGAAAAAGGACTTAACCCTCAATTTTCCAAAACAGCTTTTTTTTCGATAATCACAATGTATACAACTTGACACACATTCTATCAAAAGGATGGAAGCTGAAAATGCCGAATAAGTATCTAAATTTGGCTTTTAAGTTTGAAAAAGATGACCGTGTACAAAATTAAAACCAAGAAAAAACACTGAAATAAAGGTTTTTCCGATAAAATTTCTTTAATTAATATTAGGTTATGTCAATTAAACACCAGTTTAGAAGTATCCGTGCACTTCAAGGTTGTGTATAATTCATATTTTGCATATTTCACAAAATCATCAAAACACGTTTTTAGCTCCTCCTGTAAAATTTGATGTGTGTGGGTTATGTCCTTTTTCCTTTCCACAGTCGATATGATTGCGTACTCGATAAAAATTACGTATTAATTTAGTTTTTAACGACATATTTTATAATTCCAATAATTAACATACCATAAGTATAAGCCATTATATATCTATCTTTTAAATGTTTCGCATTATATAATAGGTAACATTTTTTTTAAATCTACCATTAGTTAACAAAAGCTTTTTGAGCGACCATAATTCCTAATAACAGTTTTCTATGCATAAGAATTCGCGGAAGTCGTCTCATTTATGTGTTGTTCACCCTCCGCTACGGCGTAAATAACCACAGCCTCTACGACGCCATCGTAGACGCTCGTTACGTCTTCTGTAATTGATTGTACGTCATTACTTTGAAAATGTCGGCGTGCGACCATCCCACTTGTTTTCTTGTGAATTATTAATATCATAGACGTGTGACATAATATACATATATACTAGTATTTTATTAGTAATTTTATTTTATTTATATTAACAGCTTAACGACCGTGGACGCGTACTTGAGTCTTTGAAAAACAAAGGTTGCTGGCCGGTGGACACATATATGCGTATATGTGAAGTATTTGGAAGCTAAGAAAATGAAATTTTTTCAAGATATCTCAATTTGCTTACAAATTATATTGAATTTAGTAAAATTATAATGTTTGCGCAAAATTTTATTTCGCCAGGTGAAATTAAGTATGATAATGTATTATACTGATGTATTTTGATGAACCGTCAATTGTCGCCCGCTGTGGTCTTGTTTGTTAGAGCTTGTTATAACGACCGGCTAGGTCTGGGTTCGATTCCCGTTAAGGTCAATGACAAATTGGATTTTTTTCAATTTTAATTTGAGATCTAAGACATGGGTGTTTGTGAAGTCAATTATCCTTGAGTTAATCTCATGTGACTTTCAAAAATTCTCACCGAGTATATCTCGTATGATCTTTCAACATCAAAATATTTGACGCATTGGCGTAAGCTGTAATGTCAAATATTTTTTTAAAAAAATAGAAAAAATCTTAAAAATATCGACTGTGGAAAAGAAAAAAGACGTAACCCACAGTTTTTTTTTTAAACAGGCTTTTTTATATAATCATAATGTACCAAACTTGATACATGTTCTATCGAAAGGATGCAAGCTTCAAATGCCGAATTAGTATCTAAATTTAGCGTTTAAGTTTGAAAAAGATGACCTTGTAAAAAAATTTAACCAAGAAAAAAGACTGAAATGTAGATTTTTTCTAGACCGTTTCTTTAATTAGTATTAGACTATGTCAATTAAACACCAGTTAAGAAGTCTCCGTAAACTTCGAGGTTGTGTAAAATTCATAATTTTCATATGGTCCAATATCATCAAAACACGTTTTTTGCGCCTCGTGTAAAATTTGATATGTGTGGGTTGCGTCCTTTTTCCTTTCCACAGTCGATATTATAACTTAAGATTTTAACAGAAGGTGGTTTATTGGAATTTCAATATTTAATGTGAATCGTTCAAATTTTTGTCAATGTAAAATTTGAGTCTTGTAATCATGATACGATAATTTATAATCATATATTTTTTTATATATACACGTAGTCTTGTACCGAGATTCCAAAGGGAGCAGTACGGGATAGCCAGTCATAAATACAATATATTAAATCAATGTGTATCTCGGGTTATATGTTATATCATACTCTTTTTTAAGTTTTCTCAACGAGGTTGACAATTATCATATTTATTGAATCCGTATTATAAAGCAAAAAAACGTCGTTTCTTAAAAGTAAAAGAAGAAAACAAATGCACATCAATCATGTGATTCAAATACTATGTTCTATATTCCATCCGATTGATGTGTTATTTTTTATGATGAAGATTTACAGACAAATGACAGATTGATAGCTTAGTTAAATAAACACGTTGCTTGTTAATTTGTTTATTAATCAATTGCCCCTTTTAAAGATCTTTTCTAAAGAAAACAAAACTGAACAGATGGATGTACATATATATATATATATACAAATGTCTGTATCTTTATGTATGTACCTATTCCATTTTCGTGAAAAATACACTTGGTCAATTTAATTATATGAGATAGTCGAAAGTATGAATTTCAATTCATAAATCATTAAATACACGAGATTTGTCCCATTTGTAATAAAAAGGTTTAAAAACATTCGCAACGTAGTGTTATTAATACAAATCTATCATTATTATTCTAGGCAAATAAATGTTGTTGATAAGATATTTTCTTGTTGTGTGAGAGGGTTTGTTTTGGCATTGATTAAAGGTTAATTTTATTTACTGACTGCCCTTAACCACTTCCTATGAGCGTACGCAACATTATCACATACAGCGAACGAATTGACAAATTCTTCTGAATGTCTGATCTTGTGCCTAGTTCATTACCAAAATTGTAAATAACGAACTAGCTGGGAACAACGGCATTTACAATTTAAGCTCGTTTTAACTGAATAACGAATTTAAGAACATCAGCCGATGGAACACATTTGAATCACAGAGTCGATGTTCATTTGTTTTTAATATTTATTTGACATTTCTCATGATTATTTAATGTATCTATTTAAGACATCTTTCTTACGTCATTGTCTGAATTGATTGGCGCGGCTTAAAAAATGATAAAAGAGCTAGAGAAACCTCGTAAAACGCTTTACATCAGTCAATACTCTTTATAATATCAATACGGTTTGGCAAAGTGAGGATTTTTAGAGATAATAACTATGAGTATTTTTAAACATTGTTTTTAATGTGTATAAATAAATAGATATTAACATAAGTTTATATTATATGAATTTATTATGTCCAAGCCGTTGAAAAAGATTTTGTTGTTATTATATGTAATCTTTGATGTTTAAAATAAATCTTTCATTATGTTTTAAGAAACTATATATTTTAAATCATTTTTTTCTACTTCAGTTAAAGATTGTCCTAGTAATTTAAAGTATTGAAGAAATCGGTTAGTTATTTTAAAATTGTTGTTCGAGTAGATTTTAAGTAAATAAAAAATTATGAGTATTAATATTATTGTACTGAAATATTTTTTATTTTATATTGACGGATAACAAGAACATATTATAACAAAATTATCGTATTACTTCAGCTAATCTTTAATCGATCAATAACTTGTCAGTTATTTTGACATTGGATTCGATTTCTAATTCAAGAAACACATAAAATGTACATCTAAATATTTGCCGACTATTGCAAATCCTTGCCGGTGACGGTAATGCAGACTGTGATAATATCTATTGTTCTCAGTTTAAATCGACCGTCACAACTCAGCACATCCTGGTGCAGAAACACTCACAATATAAATTGTACACCACTCGGCAACACGCGAACTTTATATTAAAAATACCACAACAATTTGAGCCGGAATTAACTTAATGTTTACTCTTCGAAACCAAAATAGCTTTGGTCAAAATTGTACGCACTTATTTAACATAACATATTATATTCGTCTATCACAAATTTGGTTGACTTTCCGCCGGCGGGATATCAAAGTGTACGAGATCATACTCGAAAATCACAACACACAATAAATTATCAACACCATGGCTAGTGGTACGAGACTGCTGACAACTCGCTTCGAATTGTTTATTCTGGAACTGTCAATCTTTTTCATGTCGGCCAATCTCTGTTTATTCAATTCGCAGATTTCGTCTTTTGTTGGTCCATACATGTAGCTACCGCTTCCAACATTACTTGTCAAAATTCTTACGTTTATTTCGTTCAGTTTTGTTGAGTTAGTTTCAAATTTCTGACGTCTGTTGACGATTACGTATAATTTACCTTCATCGTCGAATGCGAACCTATCAGGCCATTGAATATACTCAGAGTCAAGTGCGACAATTTGTTGCTGGGTAGAAAAAGGCATCAAACTGTTCCACCGTGCAATTGAATAGTTTCCTATCAGACCGTAGTATAAAAATCCCTCCTCGTCCATCATCATCCCAGCTGTCTGTGATGGCTTTATGCCAAGAGTTTTCACAACTTTTGTATAGTGCAAGTTTTTAAATACTTCTGGATTCTTTCGTAATTCTGTTGCTTGTATATAATGCATCATGAAGCTTGAAAGAGCACAGAAATAAACGTTTCTATCTATAATTCCTTCGGTATTCATGTATCTAGGTCCTATTGTGATTCCGTCTATGTGGACACCCAAATCAAATCTTGTTCCGTTTACGAAGAAATGGTCGGCACCATAGTCGCTTATCATGGTGACAGCATCTCTCGCTTTCCATGAATGATTTTCTTTTTTGCTGTAGACAATTATTCCAGGATCAGTTCCGCTGTCTGTTATATAAGCGTATCCTCCAGCAGAATCGTCCAGGACTATATCACTGAAATAACTGTTCTCGTTTGCAACAGAATCAGGAAAGGTATATCTGTCAAAAGGACGGGTTATGTTATCAATATCTAGACGAATTAGGCTGGGTGGACAGTAATTTTCTTCGACTTCATTTGTAACTGGCGTTCTTCCAGTGTCTATGATCCACATAGTTCCTCCGAGATCAATTTCAAAACTCTGGACCGACTGGAAACTGTCACAATCGCCAATAGTGTTCATGTCTAGATTTGGATATGGGATTAACAGAGGGCTGGAGTTATTCTTTGACGGCTTTGCAGAGATGTATGCAAGTGTAACTGGGACGCCTTCTTTCAACCGAGGCATGGCTAGGTACAGCTTATTTTTATGATACTTAATGCCTGTGACGAGAATATTTTTACTGTCGTAGCTGCTCGTGTTAGTGAATTCTTCGCTAATAGATTCGTTTGGCCAGGAGAATTGGATGGATTTCCACTGGTAGAGAACTCTAAATCGGTCTGGTTTTCGAGGCGTCAGACTTTGCTGGCCTACGACGAAGGCGAAGGCGGTTAACGTTAGAATTGAGAGATAACATGACGCCGCCGCCATAATTTTTAGTGGTTATGATGTTATGTTACTGATCAAAACAACTTCACTAGAGAAGAAGCTGATGATTTGCTATATCTGAAACGGACTAGGCCGCGTGCGCATCTTAAAATGTTGCCAGATTCAAAACCGAGTTCTTAAATATTCATATTTATATTATTATCTCATACCAATCTACCAGTGGTGTAACTAGACGTTTGTTTTTTCTCTAATCGTTGATTTTATTATATTTTTTCTATTGTAATCACATTAAGAGAGCGGAAAACATTCTAACAAATTAGTACTCAGGCACGGGCAAACCGCGGCCCGTTGAGTATTTTTCTGCGTCCCGCTAGCAATATTATATTTTTGAAAAAAACCACGTTTTCATTTTTTAACGCATTTTAAAAAAGATTGAAAATAACTATAATATGCTTAAGCTACAACTTGAGATTATTGATCTGCAGTGTGACCCTGATTTAAGGGAATTGTACCATCGTGAAGAAATCTGAAAATTTTACAACGCAATTAATTCGGACAAATTCAACCAGCTTAAAGATGTTGTTCGAAAAATGTTTGTTATCAACCTATACACGTGTACTTATTTAAAATTTAAAAAAAAAAACAGTTCCATTCAATTCACTAGATTGTTTTTTTTGTAATATAATTTTTCATGATAATAAATAGTATTCACATAAAATGGTATTTTACTTGCAGCCCACCGCTCATTTTGAATTCCTGAATTTGGCCCTTCATCAGAAAAGTCTCCCCCCCTCCTGGTTTACAGTATTCCGGCTATGCTACATTATATGCCCATAGCAAATGCGCACTTATATGTCTATTATATTATCAAATTCGAAAACGTTAAGAGTAATTAATTTATTTACACAGTGACGATAAGCCAACAACATTACATTTAATTGAACCACAACATGACTGTGGTTAAACATTAGATAACATGGTATGATATCTACACTCTCAAGCTTGTATTAAATTTATTTCTCATTAGTGATTGGTATACGAAAATTCTACTATATAAATATATACCAATTAGAATATTTGTGGATTTGATTAGCATAAATTGTCATGCCTGAGTAAGAATCATGACACAGTATGTAATATATTTCTCTTAAACTAAAATTAGTTTAACCACTTACCTTCCAGTGCGAAATATTCGATCTAGTCCTCAACGCCAGCGTTTTTAGAACCGTTTGAAATTGTATGAAAAATGATTTGACTTTGTTGTCTCATCACATAATAAACATTTATTTTATGTCAATATTAGGTACACCGAATTAAAACTCGTTATACACTATCGATTATTTGTTCATAAAATTCACCTATAAATTATAGTATCAATTTTTTAAAAAAGGTATTGCGAAAATACCTCCTTATACTATTCGCGTATGCCATGTACAAAAATTGGTAGGTATTCCTTGCAATATCTGTTAAATTTATTTAAAAATAATATGAATAAACTACGAAGTTTAAAATGTTTAGCCACTATTAAGTCCATTAATAGATTTCGCAAGCACAATAATTTTTAGATATTAAACATTATTTATTTTCTACGAGAAAACATCTTGACGCACCGACGCGTCGTTAGCGTATGGAGTCAGTAAGCGATTGACGCATGAGTTGTTGGCGTACGAGTAGTTAAACTGAGGTCTGACGATATAGTTAAACCATCTTAGCAATAAACCAATTCACGTAACTCTCGTTTAACAATATACTTTGATACTTAAAATTATTGCTAACCGCAATATGTACAGCACTCGATTTTGATGTATTTTCTAAGTCATTATCCATAGGATGTACTCGGGAACTGAGGGATGCTGGTATGTCATGGGAGGAAGCAAAGCAATTGGCGGGAGACAGGGAAACATGGAGATGCCACGTGGCGGCCATATGCTCCACATAGGGAGCGAACATGGCCAAAGAAGAATAAATATGTACTTTTTGGACATATAATATAATAGTACATCACAAACACTTACCATATAAATACACGATGGGTCATTTCCGCCATCATTTATCGAAGAACGTTTAAAAAACGGAAATTACCGACAAGGAAATATAGCCCTGGCCTGAAAACAACAAACTTAAGCACAACAAAAAAATCTTTTTTTTAAATCGTTGTATTATAGATTAAAAAACAATATCTTTTAAGTTTAAATATCACACTATTATTCCAAGAGATGTCACTATATGCATGATATTTTAAAATAATTAAATACGTTTCTTGTGGCCTTTAAACCACGTCGCAAGTACTGTGTGTAAACACGCACATTTTGTATGGCCGGCCATACGAGCACGATATTTTATTGTGTGTTAACACGTCCGTGGCAGAGAACCGGTTAAATTCACACAGGTATCGCTATTTTCAGTTATACTTTATAATATTAATTATTTTCAAATGGATGCAATTAAATTTGATTACTTTGTTATGTGACTGATTGTGTCACAATTTTTAACACAAGCAGTGGCATAACAAAACGTAGAATTCAACTTTATCATAAACAGTTGACGTCAAAGAGTCCATCTCGTTACTTTGTATAATACATACCGAGTACGTGGTCAATGGTCGTATGGTTTGGAGAAATTTCAAAAGGGTGCGTGTTTTTTTTTAGGATAGTGTGTCGAAATTCTAAACGAAACTTGCATGATAGCATTACATGTAAAATCTGAATTCTAATATAATACCCTCGATGGAAGACCGCTGCAATAAAAGATAAAATACATAAATAAAGCACTACAAAAAATTCTGCAATGTGAGTAAAAAAATCCAAAGATAACTAACGACCAACCTTAGAAATAATTTAAATTACGTTACGCCACTGATTAGAACCTACGAAATTAAAGCGCTATAAATAAGATTAAAGTATTTTATTGATTACAATCAAACGAAAAATTAGTTGTATAGATTTATTATGTTTATAATATTTCAATGTAAACAGTATATCTGGCAACACCAGAAACTGTGGCGCCAAGTTTCTAAGCGAGTATATTTTTACGTCTGTTCCAAAATGAATTCCCCTGCCTCTAACTTCTCTCTTTCTCATTGGTTGGGAAAATTGATAAAAAAATATCGCTAATATGAAGCACTTATGTATCATTGCTAGACGTATGTATTTTTAGCATATATCGTTTTCAATTTTAGCATTTTGTCGCATTTAAAATGTTTGATTTTAGCATCAATTTATTAGCATCTATTTTTATTAGATACTACTAATTAAAAATAATAAACAACTTCGAATTTTGACAAAAATTATATCTATAAATACATAAAATTTAAAGGTAACACAACCATTAAATAATATAATATTATAAGATGAAAATTACAAAATCAAATTAAAATTTATTAAAACTAAACATTGAGAATGATTCTACAAATGCTTCGTTAAAACTTGTGCCACGATCAGTAAAAATTAAATTATATTAACTGAAATATCTTTCAGCATCCACACTATTAACTGGACACCAAATTGATCTTAAAGCAGCACAACCAAGCTCTTTTTACCATTGCGTATTCACGAGAATTCAGATGAAAATTGATTCGATATATATCCTCCACCTTTAAGCTTGAAAAATTTTCCACTGCCAAAAAAATATAAATGAAAATTTGTGTGTACATATAATTGAACCCATTAAACGAGTCATGACAAAAGGTTAATATTTCAGCCAATTGTTGATGCTCATTATATTAAAAATTGACCCTAACGAGAATCTTAATTTAGAAAACATTTAACATGTGTAGGATTATAAAGTCAAATCGATCCATATCACGTATGAACACATACAACAGATTTGCCAAGTATTGAAACTGGGATATGCGTAGCTCTTAATGGTAAGTGTAACGGAAAAGAATTCAAAAAAGAATTTCAATTATAATACCACTGAATCCAACGTGAACAAGAAAATGAGGCGTCCAGTGTCAAACACATATTTCGTGTTTGATATATTTCATATATCAAGTCCTAGCTGTCAACGTTTTGCAAAAAATATGCATTAAAAAAAATTGGAATAGCGAAGAAATCACTTTAAGACTCGCCCGAATATTAGTTGTCATTATTAATAATCTGAGTAAAATAAATATGTCAAAATATTCTTTCAATCAAATTATCAAATATCCAGTGCCGGCGCATGATTATTTGGCGACCTAGGTAATCCTGGGACCTTTTTTTAGCTCCTCCAGGATCCCAATTTCAAAAACCCAGGAATTTGCGGAATTCCCAAAATGAGAGAATTTGTGACCTTATTTTTTTAGCTCTTTTTTAGCATATTTTGTTGCACTATCAAAAGCATTACTTTTTGTGATGGCAGATGGATTTATCGATTTCTGTTCGAAGGCATGGGTGCTTGTGATGTCTTAATTTCCCTCTACTTTTTCCCATCCTTCAATAGCTGGGCGTAGCGAGAGCGATTAGTTAACCACTAGTAATGTCTTAGCCTTCTCCTTCTATCCCTACTACTCGCTTCGCAAAAGAGAGGTTGAGCGACTGACTAAACAAACAGTTCTAGTAGAAAATCTGTCGAGATAGACAAATATCCCGGTTTTGAAGTTAAGAAATCTGGCAGCCATAACTGGGCGCCCAAAGCTCGAATGTCATATCTTTGACAATTCTGATTCAGAGGTAAATATTTTTCGTCTGAATTACGAAGCCAAATATTTTCAAACGATCATTTTGGATTGATAGATACAAAATTACAGATTTCTCTAAAACTAATTAATGATTGTCGGATAAAAAAAACCGCGACAGTTTCCACGACTTAGATTTACGATATCTTGTCATTTCGGTTTCCATTTTTTTTTACATATTCTTGCAATGACTCATTTACGGCCATAGATTTAAGATTATATGATGACCTATTATTATGTGAGTGTCGAAAAAAACATCACATCGAGTTGAAAACAAAGACATTTATTTTAGTTGAATGGTTTACATCGTGGCTGGCAAAGCTTCGGCTCGTATAAAGTATGTATACGTTTTGAGGTTATCATTGTGAAGTTTGAGGAACTATTTATCAATTTTGGATATATTCACAAGATATTTTACTTATTTAGACACTCTTTTACTTTCAGCATTACAAATGTAAGATCCGATCTACAGCTATAGTTGTGCGATTAATTACAAACAGTCCATTTTTATATTAACAAATGTGAAATAGGAAAAGATTTTTTTAAATTATTATCAGAAGGGAAGTACCTTAAATTGAGAAACTTTGATGTCAATGTTCAGAAGTATACATCGTTGTGAAAGTACGATTTCAAAAATGAAATTCATTTGATCAAAATACAGATGTTCGTTGACAGATAAATCGCTATCAAATTTTACAGGGCTTCTTTAGTGAAGGATATAGAGCTGCCGCAGAATCCTAATGAAGATAAATTAAATTGTTAACCTTGTAAATTGCTTCAAATAAAAATAATTGAATCCTATGACCTACTTTTACTTTTAGTATTTGTCAAAGTTATTACTAAGCTCAACCAATATTAGACTTTGAAAGATATTTGATAAATGATCTGTATTTTAGTAACATATGCTCGCGGATAAATATTTTTTTGAAATAAAGCACTCGGTAATCCTGAGGTTTAATAGCCCTGTTTTTCACGAAAAAATGTAATACAAAAATAATACTAAACAATTTTTTTTGAGTAAATTTTAAACCGTTCTTTCATCTCATTATAGATTCACTGGTAAAACTATAAGTCTTGTTGATTTATGACATATATGGGCAACCACCGGCTCGCTAAGTTATTTTGTCCGGCCCTGATTCATCTCCGCAAAGTATTAGATAAAGAAATTAATAGTTCCAGGGAGGGATTAAATAATGGAGATGACACGGGCGCTAGCAGTGGCTCCACTCTACTAGTTCATGATAAGCATATAAGAAATAGCAACGTGTTTTATTTAATTTAATATAACTTTATTATGTTTAATAATTTGGTCCGGCCCTTGACTCGGAGACAGAATGATAATTTGGCCCCAAACCTAGGAAAGGTTGCCCATGCCTGATTTATGACAATATAACTGCAGTGAACCAAAGTTTTTTTTTGGTACTGTAAGATTAATACTCATATTTATCTTGATAGATACCTCTGTAGCAAGGCCTTATGCCCCACATAAGGAGCGGCAATGGATGAAAAAAATATTCTTTATTTTATGTTTATACAATATGAACGGTTTCACTCAGCCAGTAAGCATTTTCAGTCATTTGCATACAAACTACCACATTCGTAAACATTGTAAATATGAAGGTTTTATCTTATATATAGACAACATATTACACATTTTTACGCGATACATTGGTTCTAGGAATTGACGCGTATACAAAAATCGCGTAAAAAAACCTTACTTTCATATAATTTGTTAAATGATCACAACCGGTTTCGCTCGTGACGATCATTATTAACTGATAAGGGAATACAATATTACAGTGTTTTTTTATATTGTACCAAACAAATTACACACTAATAATTTTATTTCGTTCATTTCGAAGTTCTTTTGTTCATTTTGTCATTTTGTTTATTTTTCCAAGAAAAAATCGCGTGAAAAAGGACTGGGTGTAAGCAATATTCAAACGACATTTGAACAATTAATTAAAAAAAAATGGGGTGTGACTGTGTCATGGACACGGCCGTGTGTTGTACGTGAATACGTCTCGTAATAGGTGATATTACGCCCCATTTTTACGTTGCCGGCACTGCTTGACTCGGTCATATGGTGTTTTAATGGTACCATTCGATTGCTCCTCAGAAGTCCTTTCCAACCGTATGCGATCATTGTATTTCGACTTGGGTTTTTGATGCGCTAAGCCCGACATTATATATTTTTGTTTTTTAACACCTAATTATAGTTACAGTCACAACATTACACTAATGTTTTATCTATAATCGATAGATTTTGTCGAGAGCTAACGATTGAAACTTAAACGAACATCGTAACTTCTTTGAGTCAAAAGTTATAGTAAATAAAAATCTCGATACGCAGCAAAATTATCTCAAAATGGTGGCGCTTCCCCCTCCACCCCGCGCGATGTATCACTGTCCTTACATAGCCCAATACATTCTTTGATTCTTTAGCTTTCCAGTGGTGTAGTTAAATTTTGGATATCGATGATAGATATGAAGCTGCAACACCAAACTGTATCCCCCGATTTTGTTATCATTCGTTTTTTTTAATTGCCTCCTTATAGAAGCAATTTTGAAAACGTATTCACGTCAAAAAAGCAATCTCATATCTTAAAAAATGCATCAATTTCTGATAAAATCGTCCATGTATATTATATTAGTATATTACAGCGTTTATCGTTATGTAAACATTACATACCAAAAGATTAGAAATTGTCTTTTCCATATTTGATGTGATTTTTATTAAAAAGTGATTCATGATATAAAACCATTTTATGTTTTCATTATCAAACGTATTAATTTATTAGCGTGGCTTAAACTCATATTTATAAGGACCTAGACACTAAGAAGGATCGATACTCAACCTATTTTTTCGTCAGGGTCGCATGTCAGTTTTTGCTACATTACGTGGGCCGCAGTATATTAATAGTAATACGTTAATATACCACATAATATAATATACACAAAAATACAAATTATCCGAAATACTTTTTGCAAACGATACCAGATGTTTGAAAAATCGTCCGGTGACTATAATTATTTTGGGTCTCACAGTAGCGTAATAAGCACATGGTAGGCCCTAGGCGCAATAAAATTTGGAGGTTTGTCGGATGACATAAAAACGTCAGAAAATGCCAAATAAAATGGTAAAAATATATTATATAAAAATCTGAAGCATATTAGACGTATATGGGCTATATTATATAATCATTTTTAGGCCCAAAGCGCGTTCCCCATTTGCTTAACCACTTTCTGGGTATTCACGCAAATGCCCGTGAAAACAGAATCTTTTGACTGTATGATACTTACGGCATAAACCCTGAAAAGATAGTATTATTTTTTTTAAATAAAAAATGATAAAAGTTCCACCTTTCGAGGGTTTGATTTTTTTTTAAAGTATAATAATTATTTAACGCAATGCTTTAAAAAGTACATTAAATAAATAGTTTTTTTTTAATAGATTGGTGCAAAAAAAATCACCCGGGAAGTGGTTAATGAATAATCCGCCACTGTAAGTACCCACAAACTATGCGCTTGTGTTTTTTAATTAATGCAACTGCTAGAGCAGCCATACTCAACCTGCGGCCCAGTAAGCTCTTATGTGCGGCCAAAAATAATTATAGTCACCAAATATTTTATATGCAAAAACCGCAGTGCTGGCGTGCCGGCTCGACTAGTGACAGTATTTTACGTCAAATCAGTCGCTAGTTGCGACGCCATTGTACATCATACATACATATTACATACGTATGCAGTATAGTATGTGCTATATTTACAGTTTACAATAAATATGCTGCGGCCCACCGCTCACGTAGAGAAGAAAAAATTGGAATGCGGCCCGGAGGAAAAAAAAGGTTGAGTATGGCTGTGCTAGAGTCTATGATAATTAACCTTGATCAAATTGACTCTATTGTCCTTGAAGATATTATGTTGAATACTAAACACTTTAATTAGTTTCCAAATTAATTCAAGAATCAAGATCATATCAATGAATCAGTTGAAATTAGTCGGTATTAGGTGATTAAGTTTCAAACCTTATACGAAATGTCATATTTGTTGAAACACTAGTTGACTTGACATACTTTTCACTTGAGTTTGAGAAAAATGTATAGTTTATAACGAGAGAAAACATGTTGTGTTGGTTTATACTGTAAAGTGTAAAGGAAGCGTGTCAGAGTTTTTTCTCGTTTTAAAACACGTTGGGTAGTGATTGTCCTGTAAAACGAGAAAAAAACTCTCATACACGTCGTTTACACAACTTTATTAAGTATACGCAATATAAAATTGCATGTGAAGGCGCCTGTGTGTCAGCCCGCTATTGTCAATCTGTAGAACGTTACCAAATTATATATTGAGGCATCACTTTGTTGCTCAATCAATGATCATAGACAACAATGTATCTATCAACGACACACATGCGCAGTATCAGTTATTATTTTTGACGTTTGGAAAACAATAATTATTGGATGGGACGGTTTTTATGAATGCTCTCTACCAGTGGCGGTTCTAGGTACTGGGCTAGGTGGGCTAAGCCCGACCTGCATTTTTCACCCAAAACTTTAGATGGCTGAATAAAAATGAACAGCAATTCGGCCGCTGAACAAAATAAATACATTTATAGGCGTAACTAACCTTCCCCAAATGAATATAATATCTTTGTTTAAATTTTCCTCTATCAATATAAGACAATGGCATGTCTACCTACAATAATATTCTCGATTGTTTTTTATTACAATTTTAAGCTGAGCCGGCATAAAAAAAACAATAACCCTATAAATAATTCATAGAGAACATTCAACGTGACGTCAGTCTGGCAACACCTATGCACATGCTATTGGTCAGGGGCTACCGCTTTCCAGCCCAAAACCATAGACAATATTTCTTTACACTGGAACGCAATCTAGCACGATTCGATTTTGTTTGTATTTGTATGTATGGAAACGTCATCAAACACACAGGACTGTATTTCAAATTTACTGGCTTCTGTCATTCATCGGGGGCTAAATTGGAATTAGTCCATGGCCCATACAAACATACCAATATCTTTGTATTTTATGAAAGTGATAGGTATCGAATCTCAGTGACAGTTCTGTATTGCTTTTTTTTACTTGTTATTTCACTTTGAAAGAGACAAATTTAAGGTCACGTATTATTATTTCTTACTTACATTAGCATTGATTGTATTATATAGTAATTTATGCTTTGCAGTAGTGTCGTAGTATTTGTTAATTTGCTTGTAGATTAATGTATAAGATGAAGTGGAAGCATGCAAAATTTCGTAAATAGTATACAATGCTATGCTTTTCTCTAGCCCACCCAAGATTTCAGGTCAGGAACCGCCACTGCTCTCTACAACCTTGTATACTTCTAAATATTAGTTTCAAATATTGTATTCTTAAACGGAAGATTAATTAAAGCTTCCATTAAAAAAAATGTAATGAATCATGCTGATGTTCTCGAATTATTGTATGTATAATATTGGATATGTACGTCAGATTTAATAGCAATTAATTAAATGATAGTAAAGCATCGTTTGACAGCTCAGTGTAAGGTAAATAACAACATACAATTGATTATATATAACATTATACTGTCGATCAACCTATAGCGTAGATATTGGGACTACTTCGTAACAGTGGACTGGGCACCCATACAAAATTTGAGGTTAGGTTCTGTCAACGGTAGGTATTTTGTGAATCGAACACAATCAAGCATTTTTTAAATATATTTCATTAAATACCTCGAGTGAATTCAAGACACAAACAGCTAGCTACTGGTAAATATTTTTTTCAATGCACGTAAGTATAGAAAATATTAATTTATTATATTTATGAAAATTCTAATGTGACCTTGAAAATTTCGAGTTTTATAAAAAAAACTACACTTTAGGGGGGGGGGGGGCGCTATACGGTGGACTACCGCATACCCAATAGGAAACTACTATATAGAGGAAAACGCTATAGGGGGGTTTTCTTTAGTTCTCATTTGATGTTATGATGATGTTATGTTCCTGTAATGTTAGGACTTACTCCATTGGATCTAGAGCTCCAAAGACGAGCTGCAATTCATCACCTTTTGCACGGGAAACCAGCGCAAATTGGTCGCACAACTCTTCACCCATTGGATTCACAGGATTTTTTAAAAGTAAAAGTGAAAAAACTCTGCTCACTAACCGTTTTAACTACTTGGCAAAGTCGATGGTCAAAGTCCCTTCGTGGTAGAATTACCTAT
The DNA here is from genome assembly GCA_030503985.1 of Himalopsyche tibetana. Classification (NCBI taxonomy): domain Eukaryota; kingdom Metazoa; phylum Arthropoda; class Insecta; order Trichoptera; family Rhyacophilidae; genus Himalopsyche; species Himalopsyche tibetana. The sequence continues at coordinate 10,912,594 of JAPJYX010000022.1, forward strand.
TTATTTTTCCCAGATATTGCTTTTCGTCAGAATGCAACCTGGCTCTCTCCGGATCACTGGACCTCACAATTTATCACCGGACACGGTGCATTTAATGCCAAGTTACATAAATTTAAAATCAAACTTAGCCCACACTGCCCTTGTGGTGACATTAATCAAGATTCAGAACATATTCTCTGGAATTGCCCGATTATGTCAGTAGAAAGAAGCATATTGTTTTTGTCATGTAAAAATAATCGTGATGGTCCTATCGGGCATCCAGATCTAGTTTCGTCTTCAGAAAATTTCTGTCACTTCAAGAAATTTGCTACTTCTTTTGGAGAAAAAGTTTACCTTCCCTGTCCCTCACCATTCAATCCTTAATCACATCTGTCTCAAAATTAAAAGTTGTTTATTAGTCCCATTAACTATCATTCTTGCTTATCTATATATTAATAGCCGATAAGGTCCGTATGTCTGTCCGAACAGATTTCACACCTTCCAGTCTCCACTTTTTTGAATAAAATGAAATAAAATAAAATAAAATAAAATAAAATAAAATAAAATAAAATAAAATAAAATAAAATAAAATAAAATGAAATAAAATAAAATAAAATAAAATAAAATAAAATTTTTAAATAAAATAAAATAAAATACAATGCAACAAAACACAATGCAACAAAAATCTCACGTTGCTGGGCAACGGGCTTACAGCTAGTTATTATTTAATTGTTTTTACTTGTAATCATACCAATTCTTTGTTATTTAATTAACCTGTATTAATATCTATATAGTTGTAATTATTATTTATTGTTGCCTTTAAAATTGTACCTAATGTATCTTAACTCTGTAATGTATCTTAACTGCATCATTGAGGAGATATCATCTTCGGTGTGATGCAGAAAAGAATAGAAAAAGTTTATCGAATAAAAAAAAAAAAAAAGTTCTCATTTGAAGACAGTGCCGCCCTCAGACAGAACCTTTAAATAGCGCTATTATTTTTTCACTATTTCCTATTATTCTAGGAATACATATAGAAGTCCGAATCCTTTTCCTCCGTACTCCGTACTCAAGCAACTGTTTTGTTTCTTATTCCATTTTGCTTTCTGCAGATTTGCAGATTATTTAAAATACATTTACTATTGACAAAGATCCTCACGAATAAATACGATCCAAAAGTCCATATTATTGTTTTATATTTATGAAAAATAAAGTATTACCTTCACTACACATAAAAATAATGTAAATTTAAAATGCACTTACATTATATAAGTATCGATTCCTAGTCAGGGGTCACCAAACTTTTTGAGGAGCGGGCCGGATTGAACTTTTTTAAAACTAAGGGGGCCGGACGACAAATAAATTCTTATTGGAACACAATCAGAATATTATTTAATTTTATGTGGTTACACAATAATTAGAATGTAAACAAATGTTTGCCCATCTTAGAATTTCAATAAATGAGAATATTTGAGAATTTTTTGAGTAAACGAACATCTGGTCGTCTCGCCTCCAATTTCTATCTAACTTCCTTCACTTTGAGTCGCCTACCAGATAGTCGACAATTGATGATTTGAAATTAATAGTTGTCGTGAATTCACAACTAAATCATGAAAAATTGTATTTCTTATATGAATAATTTCTATGCTATCTATCCAGAACTTTTCGCGGGTCGGATGAAAGTCTTCGGCGGGCCGTAATTTGGTGACCGCTGATCTAATACATTGAAGCATTATATTTATTGTGTAAAATAAATAAAGAATTAACAAATATCACTTCATACTTACGCTGGCTTGCCGATTTTGAACCACCAGACATTTGGTTATTCTTAAATTTAAAAAATGTTGTTTCACATGTATGTAGGTCAAATTAGGTCACGTAATTGTGGGAATTTCAAAGCTTCGTGTTTTCAAATTAAGAATATGATGACGCCATAGGTAGTAAAAAATTAAGATTTTTTTGTAAAGATATTAATGACAATATGGAACAAATTATACAATCTATATTATTTTTGGCTACTTCGTTGTTGGACGCCAGGCACTGATAACTGCAACGGTCTCCGGTGCACCTCCTACAAATCCAAATGGGGCGTTACTCGACCGATTCGAAATATACAAATAACATTAAAAACTGCCATTTTTTAAACGTTATCAAACGTTGGCTTCATGGCGTTAGTTGCGTGATAATTATTGTAACGTGACCATTCATTTTGTACTCATAACGGGACTTTTAATAGTAACAAATAGTTTTTATTTATTAATAAAAAAAACAGAAATGCTCACGAACATTCCTAGTATTCCACTCTGTCACTTTTTGCGGTGTAATGTAGGGCATCCAATCCCGGATCATTTTTGTGATCCCAATGAATGACATTTTTTTTCAATTCCTGGTTTCCAGTATTGAACATTCAACATAAAATGGTGTATTCATTGGAATTCGGATTGGGAAATTTTTGCTCGGCGATTTATAAATCTTGGGATTATTCAAACAATTTGTTGTCAATTTCCATGCACCCTGGAATTTACGGATTTCTCAATACGCAACGATGTTCCTTTTTTTAGTTCTTCAAAAATTTCGATTCCAAAAATTTACGAATTTTCCTAAATGAAATGACCTTTTTTCGGGATTGTCAAAATAAAGCATATTTGGAACCTTCAAATGTTTTTTAACTTTAGTCAAACATAATTTAAAATATTTTTCTAAAAAGTAAATTTCTTATCTGAGCCTTGATTGTCCTTACCCACCCGAGCCCGGTCAGGTAAAGTCCCGGGCCTGTGCAGAACTGTGTTTTGACTACACAGGTTGGGGTTAAAGCTTTATTTATTTTGATACTTAGTAAAATAGTTATTTGTACTTTCGTGTCGAGGGGCACATCATATCAATTATATTTAAAAAAAAAACCAATTCTAACCCAAAATTACCCAACTGCATCCTTTTCGGCGTTTCATTGTTAAATGTAACCGTGGCAAGAGAAACAGTGGAAACAAAACCAAATTAATGAAATTATTTAAATATATTTTTAAATATCATAATTTCAATTATGTGTCCATATAACAGAGCCGTTTTATTTATATTGGTGTTATTTTCCCCTACAAGTATATTTTTTTGCCCTACCACTTATGTACATCCACTCTTGAGTCCTCTGGCGACATTCAAAGCTGTATTAATTACAACTGGTGTTTATTTGGTGTGGCAAATGCATGAATTGAGCTCCTAAGAGGTGAAGTGAGCCAAGTAGTATAATAGTATAACTTTTCTTTTGCACTTTAAAGTACAACCACGTCTTTACTTGCTGTTTTGGTGGATTATATGTTTTGTATATATTAGGGAGATAGCACTATTGCAGTGTGCATTTACTGAGCTCAGTTTAATTTTATGATACTTAAAGACTTGTAGAGTATTAAAACTAATTTAATGTTTCCTTAAATACCACTTGGCTCACTTCACATCACTGGGGTTCATTTGTGTCAGCTGATTTACTAACATATTTACATTACATAATACATTTAACTGGGGCTTGCTTAATCTCAAAGCAATTATCGGTGTTCTGGGGAAGGAGTGAACTTTTTACCACTCATATGCAATTATATGCAATAGATTGTTATTTAATACACTTATAATATGTAAAAATGTGCAATTTACTGTAAACTTATCGATGTATTTAAATGGCTTAAAATTTACTAATGTGTATAGTAAAACTGTTGTAGATAATATCGACTGTGGAAAAGAAAAAGGACGTAACCCACACATATCAAATTTTACAGGAGGCGCTAAAAACGTGTTTTGATGATTTTGTGACATATGCAAATTATGAATTTTACACAACCTTGAAGTGCACGGATACTTCTAAACTGGTGTTTAATTGACATAACCTAATATTAATTGAAGAAATTGTCTCGGAAAAACCTTTATTTCAGTGTTTTTTCTTGGTTTTCATTTTTTACAAGGTCATCTTTTTCAAACTTAAAAGCTAAATTTAGATACTTATTCGGCATTGTCAGTTTCCAACCTTTTTATAGAATGTGTGTCAAGTTGTATACATTGTGATAATTGAAAATAAGCTGTTTTGGAAAATTGAAGGTTACGTCCTTTTTCCTTTCCACAGTCGATATATATATGTCAGAAATTGCACTGTATATACTAATTTGATCTGAGAATATTGTTTCCTCTTAAATTAACAAGAGCCCCCCCAGCCCACTCCTAATGTTTTGTATTATTTGGGTCAGGTTTTGTGCAGTGAAACAACAATGTAATTAATAATTTAATACTGAATACTAAATGGTCAATGGCTGGGGGTCCCACGTGGGCATGTCAATGCCAGTTGACGTGCCTACGCTAAAATGGTGGGAAATGCCGCACACCAGCAAGTCCCATCTGCTGGCCTCCCCGTGGCGTCCATCGGGCAATGCAACAATGTTGTAGCTAACAGCAGGGGTCGCAAGGCGAACGTCCGGCGCCTCAAAACTGGGCTACTGGCTAAGGGAAGGAAATCCCCGACAGAAAAACCAGGGTTGAGCCGACCCCTAGAGCCCTTGTGACCCAGGCCTCGGGAGCGCAGGGTTAATCACCCTGCATCCTTAAACCCAAAACCGATTAAAACACCGCCACAAGCGCCTCGGACTCCCGGAAGCCAAAATAGACAACCCAGCACAACCATGGACCGAGAAGAAAAAATCCTCTCCAACAAATACATTATGCGCATTGGTGCGTACAACGTCCGTACCATGCGCACTTCTGGAAAGGACCTGCATGCTACCCGTATCTTGCGAAAGTATGGCCTTGACGTCTTAGGACTGAGCGAGATACGCTGGAAAGGCGCAGGAAAGAAGCTGTTGGAGGGGTGCACGTTGATATTTTCTGGCCAGAGTCAATATCATCGCCAGGGGGTGGCAATACTGATGTCTGGGAGAGCGGCCCGTTGCCTTGTGAAATGGGAACCGATCTCTGAGAGATTGATACGTGCCACCTTCAGGACTAGTGACAGCTCTGTGACTGTCTTTCAGTGCTATGCCCCCACTGAGGACGCCAACGAGCAAGCAAAGGACGCCTTCTACGACTCCCTTCACGCGGCAGTTGCAGCAATCCCCCGTAGGGATCGCGTGATAGTAATGGGGGATTATAATTCGCGAGTAGGGGCTGATCCGGCTCTCGGGCCCTCAGTGATGGGACGGCATGGTCTGGGCACCGCAAACGACAATGGTGGGAGACTGATTGAGTTCGCTATCATGAATGAGCTCACCATTGGCGGAACTATCTTCCCGCATAAAGACATCCATAAATACACATGGACCTCTCCTGATGGTCGCACGAAGACGCAGATTGACCATCTTCTTTACAGCACGAAACATAGATTTGAACTTCTCGATGTTCGCACATATCGAGGTGCCGACATTTATAGCGACCACGAACTACTTGTCGGCAAAATCCGCCTGAAACTAAGTCGCATAGCTCAAAATCCAGCGCGGAAAAAGATCGACGTCGAGAAGCTAGAAAACGTAAATACGAAACTAAGATTCGAGATTGCTGTAAGGAAGGAAATAGATCGTGTCTCCGTGCGACCTATATCCGGGTCCGATCGCATTGAGGCGGACTGGTGCTGTATCAAACGTGCTATTGCATCATCGGCCGAAGATGTTCTCGGATTCCGGAGGGAGGGGCAACCAAAATGGATGTCCGAAAATACGTGGAGGAGAATTGAAGAGCGGGCCAGGCTTAAAGCACTGAAGGACAGTGAAGCTGACCCTGAAAGATTTGAAGAACGTCGCGCTGATTATCGTAATCAGGACAAAGTTGTCAAGAAGTCTGCGCGACTTGACAAGCGCCGATTCTTGGATCGGCAAATTGAGACAGCTGAGGTGGCGGCCCGCAGAAATGATACCAAGAAGTTATTTAAAATCACGCGCGAGGTCTGCGGAAAGCGACCACCGACTCCCGGGCCAATTCGCGGCCCTGATGGAGCAATAGAGTCAAACGCAGAAAGCGTTAAAAAGATTTGGAAGGATCATTTCTGCGAGGTGCTGAACCGACCGCCCCCCCAGGACCCTTTTGACGTAACCGAAGAGGCTACATCTATGGACCTCCCCCGAGTGTCCGGTATTTCAGACCGTACGCCCACACATGCCGAAATCATCTTGGCAGTGAAGAGGCTTAAAAACGGCAAAGCACCGGGTGGAGACGGAATACATTCTGAATTTCTGAAATGTGGTCTTAACGCCGTCCTACATCCTCTCTATCACCTGATGGCCAGGGTGTGGGACGGTGAGCGTTGTCCTAGGGACTGGGTGGACGGTGAGGTGTTAGCACTCCACAAAAAAGGTGATCCCCTCAGCTGTAACAATTACCGAGGCATAACTCTTCTCAGTATTCCTGGGAAGGTAATGGCACACATTCTCTTGGCGAGAATAAGAGGTCCCATTATGAAAATACTTAGGAAAAATCAAGCGGGCTTCCTCCCTGGAAGGTCATGTGCGGACCAAATACACAATCTTCGATGTCTCCTCCAGCAGAGCAATGAATTTAACAGTGCTCTTGCTTGTTGTTTCGTCGACTATGAGAAGGCATTTGATAGTCCGCACAGACCCTCTTTGTGGAGGATACTGGATGCCTACGGGATTCCGCCAAAGATTGTGGCCATTATCAAATCCTTACATGAGAATAGTGCATGTTGTGTGAGAATCGGTGACTCAAATACCGAATGGTTCGGGGTCACAACCGGAGTGAGACAGGGGTGCGTTCTTGCACCGTTCCTGTTTATTATTATCTTTGACTTCATACTTCGCAGGTCAATTCCGCCTGATCGAGGTGTAGCTGTTGGTCCCGGTCTGAAGCTGTGTGACCTTGAATATGCCGATGATGCTGTAATATTCGATAAATCCATTGAGGGCATCCAGGAGACTATTGATGGGTTAGGAACTAACTCAGGTCGCATTGGTCTAAAAATTAATACTAGTAAAACCAATGTGATGTGTAACCAAACCTGTCATGACTCTGATAGGACCCTTACCAGCGCGGGACAGATCATCGAGAGGGTTGACAGCTTCAGATACCTCGGCGTACATATCCCTGAAGACGGTAGTACAAAAAACGAGCTCGCCATTCGTTTAGGAATGGCTGGAGCCACATTCAACTCAATGCGGACTGTCTGGGACACACAGCTGTACTCGATTAAAACCAAATGCCACTTGTTCAACGCTTGCATTCTGCCGGTAATGCTTTACGGTTGCGAATCATGGCACCTGACGAAGACTCAGAAAAACCGTATACTGAGCTTCGAGAACAGATGCTTGCGTCGGATAATGGGGGTGAGGTGGTTTGATTTTGTGAGGAATTCAGAGATAAGGGAGCGTACAAGACAGCGTCCCGTCACGTCAGTGGTTATGGAGAGACGTTGGAACTGGCTGGGTCACGTGCTGCGGATGCCTCCGGAAAGCCTCAATCCTGCCTGCCTTTTCTTTCGACCGGTGGGATTCCGGCGTCCTGGACGTCCGTCGGGTACTATCCATAGGATGTACTCGGCGGAACTGAGGGATGCTGGCATGTCATGGGAGGAAGCAAAGCTATTGGCGGGAGACAGGGAAACATGGAGGTGCCGCGTGGCGGCCATATGCTCCACATAGGGAGCGAACATGGTCAAAGAAGAATACTAAATATGATTTTCAAAAATACCCAAAGTTTTCTACGTATGTTTAATATGTCATAGACTGGAGTTGTTTTCCTTGTAGAGTAAAATAAATAATTCATTATTAAAAATACAGATATATACATATATATTTATTAATGACTCTTTAATGTATTTGTAACAGTTCGTAGAACGTACAATCTTTTTACAATTAAATAACTGATATTCTCACGTAGCATATTATTTAAAGATAATTATTTGTAGGCATAAATTAAGTAATAAACTGATGAAATTTACATATTTGTAGAAATATAACAGAATATAAATATCAATTTCATTAGATTTGTAGAATAAGGACTGAAGAGATCACAGAATGTTATTCGATTGTGGATAGAAACCAGTGAAAGTGTGTTATCACTGTGCTATAGCGGTTAGCTAAACAAATATCATTTAAATCAATTTACAACGTTTTACTTTCAGCAACTGAAATTGGTAACTACGAGAATAAAATATTCATATAAATTAATGATAACAATTTGGTAATTAAAATTATAAAAGCAAAAATATTAGAAAAATAACTATATGAGCCCTCGAGAGGTGAAGTGAGCCAACTAGTAAATGGTAAAACTTTTTTCTTGCACTTTTAAGTACAATCACGTCTTTACTTGGTGTTTTGCTGGATTGCATATTTTTATTTTTTGGAGATAACAATAGATATTGCAATGTGTATTAACTGAGATAACTTCACGTTTACGATACTTTAAGACAGGGATGGCGAACCTTTTTGGGTCCGCGTGCCAACAATTTTCAAATATTTTTTCTCGATAGTGTGGCGTGCCCAAACAGTAAAAAAGAATTAACAAAATAGAAAAAATAAAGTGTTTTTTTAAACGATTGTCGTTTATCTTGGAAATATTTGAAAAATAATAATTCACGGATTATTTAATCAAAATTTTAATTTTTGAAACTTAAAAATAAAAAAAAATTCTTCGCGTGCCATCCAAATTCTCAAACGTGCCATAGGTTCGCCATACCTGCTTTAAGACGTGTAGAATATTGTAACGCATCTATTTTTTTTTTCTTCTAAAATACTCACTTCGCCTCTAAAGGGCCCACATGAAACATTAAAAGACTAATTGAAGTTGAACATTTTTAGTGTGTAAATTTAACGGTTATTTAATGGAATACTTTTATTATACAAATCCGTCGCATTGAAGTATTTTTTTTATCATTCCATTTAGAAAAAAATAAAATTAGCCCCACCCGTTCGGGTATCAATATTGAAAATATATTTAATATTGAGCTGAGTCTATTTATAGTCAGGACGTTTAAACTTTAAATGGTCGGTGGAATGTTTGGTCTTTATTATGTAGAACTATGATTGTATCAATGGACAGAGTCTATAGTTTATAAAAAAAATGAATTTGAGTGTTTGTTATAAGCTTGTAGCAAAATCAGTCGACTGTTCCGCCTCCATACCGCTTAATTAAGTATTAATATATGAAAATAGCATATTTTAAGATCTCAAGCCATACAAATTTATGATAGGTTTTACCAATGTTATAAATTGTTATATCAAAAAATGGTTTCACCATCTTCTTGAGCATTATTTACATTTTTTTTGTTGGTCGAAAGAATTCAGCGCGCTTTGGTAATAATTTATAAATCTACAATATTTTTTTTTTAAATACATCGACGTCACACATTACACGTTAGCCGGCTTTACTCACAGGTGCCTTCACGTGCGATTGAAATGTGTGTTCTCTTCAAAACTCTCAACGCATTTAATTTTAACCAGAGGTGGAGAACCTTTTCTTTTTTATATGCCGCAATCATTTATCTGATTCAACGTAAGACTGTAGAAGATGAACCAAGAAAACGTTGACAATAGGGAATCTTTGGCTGGCGATTTTGAAATCATGAGATTTTTTAAAAAATTTCATGCCGATTTCTAAAACCCAGAAATTTGCGGGTTCCCAAAAGTACCAGCATTGGACCTTTTTTGTTAGGTCTTCCAAGAATTTTTAAATTCAAAATCACAAAAATTTCTGGATTTGCCCAAATGAACAGCGCGGGAGCTTTTTTTGTTTTTAAGTCTTCCAAGAATTTTTAAATCCAAACTCCCAAGAATTTACGGATTTACACAAAATTGCACGATCAAGCCAAAAGACCGCAGGTTTCCCTCCACTGATTTAAACACTATTTTTCTCGTTTCAAAAGTTACACACCACCCGATCGATTGTACGCGAAAACGCATGTTACTAAAGCCGGCTATTTTTTGAAAAAAGAACACTTCTGTGTGTCAGTTTTAAATAATTCAGGTAATACGTGAACATTGTATTGCCATAAACCGGTCATTATAGTAAATGCAGAAGTTTTCTTTAGTAAACAATAATAAACCTACGTAGCCGTTTTATTTATTGTAATGATTTAAAAATGGCGAACATTGAGCAAACTGTAAAATGAAGTGTTTTATTGTTATTCATGAGCAGGAACCCAATTATTGAATCAGACATTATGCGTGAATTTCGTTTTTTTGCGGTGGTTACATTCTCACGCTTTTCGGTTACTGTTGTCTTTTAGCAACTTTCTTTTGACATTTCGAATGAGATTTAAGATAATCTTATCAATAGAAAACAAAATCAAATCTATTCGCAGTAAGCTTGCAGAATTTGAATACAATTCGATTGTACAATAACGAAAAGTTGATTCAAAGAATTGAGCGCCAGCTACAAAATAAATGCGGTATTTTAAAACATTGATAATTTACACAATTAGCAATGTTTTGTCAAATAGTTTAAGTGCAACAGTGATATAATATATTTTATATTAAATTCTATAGCTGGAAATCAATATTGTGAAATATATAATAGTATGTCGATGGTCATTTGGTAACAAGAACAACACATGGTAACTAAATGTATATCGTTTTTAAACAATACTTCGCATCTCACCCACTACTTTTATACATATTAGCTTTTAATGTACATATTTAACTTCAATATGAAAAAACAAAAGATCTAGTATTAAGTAGGGTATCCAATCCCGAAGCCTTTTTCCAATCCCGGGATTTCGGGATTGATTTATTTTGAATCCCGGGATCCCGGGATTGAAATTTTCTCACCGAGGAATTTGAAATCCTCAATTTGCTTTTGCTCAATTTACTTTTTCCCGGAATCTCACGGAAACTCGTTTTTTTTTTTTAGCTCACCGAGGAATTTGAAATCTTCGATTTGCCAATTTCGTGTAAATTTCGAGAATTTGCTCAAAAATACTCAATCCCGGGATCGCGGCCATCTCAATCCCGGAATTTCGGGATCAGAAAATTGAACGGGATCCCGAATCCCGGGATTGGATGCCCTAGTATTAAGATGATTTTTACCATTCACTTGTTTTCCGTCTTGAAGCAATACGATTAATTACCTTTGTTGATACTTTTATATTATGAAATATATACGCTATATCTCGTTGTTTTATCAACAGAGTAAATGTGATTATCGTTTTAGAAATATGTTTAATAGTGACTATTGTTTTTTCCCGTCTTCTGTAAAATTGATGCCGTGTGGAATTCGAAGTATCGTTAAATTATGAGCGATATAAAATATATATTATGTATGATACAGCATTCATTTAATTTTGTCACGAAACAAAGATCTTCCTCGGAATCAGTAGTTTGTTTATTTTATTCCTTCAATAGTACTTGTATGTAGGTATTGTTGTTTGATTATTACATTTCTAAAACATTTTGTCGCCATTTATAAATTATTTTTAATGTACCTATAAGGCAGAGTTATGCGAGCCTTTGAAGTGAAATTCAATTCTCAGAAAATATTTATCAATGATTAAATTTCTGAATGGATAACAGACCCAAAAAAGAAAATAGTGTACGTAAATACGATTCTACTTTTTCGAACCTTCCCATTATCAAATTTTATTATTCTAAGCGTAAAAATTGCTTTGAATAAATTTCATCACAGAAAATATGAAATCGTTTTTCTCGCTTTGCGTTCTTCGTCTCGGAGGCCTTCGGGTGGCTTACATAAAAGGCGCTGCGAAGTAATATCGTGAAATAAGATTCTACATGGAATAACATTCAAAGTAAATTTGGCCAAAAATCGAACACACGTACAAGTTTGCATCGGCGACGAATTTGCATGGGCGTTATGAGTAAATTATAACGGTTTTTTTATTTACAGTTGTCTAAACATTTTTAAATAAAGAAACATTTTTAATTTGGCCAGGATTACATGACAAAAATTCAGTATACATTTACAAATGAACTATAGATACGAACATTTCAAATGTATAGGTATTCGTCTATGACAGTTTTTTTGTTGCATTTGGCTGCAGATAAAAATACTCTTATTTAGTTATATATCGGGTTTGTTCCAAGAACCACCGAAATATTGAAAAATATCCAATAAAAAAACGCTTTTAAAACTCTGAATTTGTTTCATAGATATATTGTTTACTATATAGCACATAAGCATACATAAATAATGTGTATATATTTTTATGCTAACTATATTCCATTCGTTTATGGTTTTAATAGTCTCTCACCAAGATATTAATTAATTCGTCTAAGACGTTAAAATTACATTTTAATATAAATATAAATTTTAAAACAAAACTATGATATCGGTACGATATTGTGACTTTTAGATTGGTTTGCCAAACCAACCGAATCTCAGTTTAAAAGGATTGTTGACTTTTATCAAAGAATAAATTTAAAACATAATCCGATATTGGAGATTTTTCAAGCGACGGTTTTATTATTATAGAAAAGGAAGTCAAAATATCAATTTTGTTAAAACGGATATTCGATGAACCAATCGCACAGAAACGATATGTTAAATTATTACCGTCATCAATTAAAAATGAAACAATACAAGACACAACTAGATAATCAAATTGAGATGATTTTGTATCAATTAAATATATTAATCAAGCACACTTTATCAAATAAAAAATAAGAATATATTATATTTAAATGTTATTAGAAGCTGTAGATATAAAACATTTAACAAATACTAAAAATAAAAACAACGACGTTAACACAGTAAGTACTCGACGTACGTTTAACTTCATTCGAGATTATTTCACTCGGGTATTTTATTATCACTGAGGTTGAATAAAATAAAATTCGGTCACAAAGTCGCCACTGTTTATTCATAATAAATTAGGTCTGGAGACGCTCGACTGCTCCCAGGCTAAGTAAGTACCGAGCGATGGATTCTAGTTTATATTCTAAAAATAATAATAATTATACATGTTGAAATCTTTCAATCAAATGACCAGAGCATCACAAGGTTAGTGAAGATCCCAGTGTAACATCACAGCACAAATGCGACACGATCGTTCACACAAACCGGGTTCACCTCGAGCATTTTTTTTATCTACAGTCACCGTATGGAACAACAATTACATGATACCACGTGAACCGACTCGCCGAACACATTCTTGATTTGAGAATAGTGTTTTAAATGCTAATTCTTGCAATTAACACTTGTTCCGTGGTTACATCATTCGCAGCACACGCGACAAGGTTATTTATTATGCAGCGCATCACTTGCGATAAACTGAAACGCAGATGAAAGCTAGGAAGATCGTCATGAATTGTCCGATGAACTGGCAAGAACTGCTGGCCGCCGCTGGGGTTGGTGTGTTGCTGACATGGACCCGTACTGGCTTGCCTGGCTTCTGTGGAGGTGGAGCCTGGTTAATTTTGTAAATCTCGCGTACTTGCTCTTCGGTCGGTCCGTACATGTAACTCCTGACTCCAACGTTAGCCTTGAGAATTCTGTAATTTATTTTGTCGACGTCAACTTTCCCAGCTACAAAGTTATGCAGCTTGTTGATTACGACGTATAGGTTTCCAACGGTATCGAAAGCGAACCTGTCAGCCCATTGGATGTAATTTTTGTCTTGGGCAATGATAATTTGCTCTGTGGCAAAGTTTGTCATGCTGTTCCACTGAGCGATGGAGAAGTTTCCGATCAAGCCGTAGTACAGGTAGCCGTCTTCGTCCATGATCATGCCGTCGGTCTGAGAGGGTTTCATACCGAGTTCTCTTATCAGCTGCATCGTCATCGATGCCGGGCTGGATACGAGACTTTCGTTTCTGAGAACTGACGCTTGAACGGAGAATAGTTTGAAGCTGGCTAAAGGCGAGTAGTAGACGTTGCGGTCAACTTTTTCGTCCATACCCATGTATCTAGGTCCCAGTGCGATGCCGTCAACGTTGACCGGTGAATCAATTTCCGTACCGTTGATGTTGAAATGCACAGCCTCAACCGCTGCCCTCATGGAGTTGGCCTCTCTCAATTTCCAAGATCGGCTGTCTTTCCTGCTGAAAACAATGATGCCGGGGTCCATTTGACTGTTGTCAGTAATGTAGGCATAACCACCGTCAGATTCGTCGAGAACGATGTCGTTCAGATAGCTGGCAGCGGACACAACGCTTTCGGGAAAGTTGAACGTCATCGACGCCCCGTTAATGTTTTTCAAGTCTATCAGAGATAGAGACGGCCGGCAGGTAGGTATACTTGAGTTAGGACTCATGGTAGACGTCCTACCGTTATCGATCACCCACATCATCCCGTTACGATCGATTTCAATGCTCTGCACGGACTGAAAAGCGGTGCAGACTCCGATTTCATTTCGAGACCAACTCGGATATGGAGTAAAGACTGGGTGGGTATTATTGTTCTCCGGAATAAGCGGCAAAGTTGCCAAAGTGGCCGGCACGCCAGCTTTCATACGAGGCAGCGTCACGTAAAATTTATCACCGTACTGCTTTATTCCAGAAGGTATTACATTTTCTTTGATGTAATTACGGGAGGCGATAGAACTATCGCGGGCCGCGTCATTTGGCCAGGCAAAATCGACGGTTTTCCATTCGTAAAGCACTCGGAACTGGTCTCTTTTCCGTTGAGGAGAGAACGCTCCCTGCGAGGCCGCTAGGCCAACGAAGGCGAACAACAACACTAGACGTGACGTTATCGCCATGTCGATTATTTTGGCACCACTGAGCACTATGGAAATAATTCTTGGCGCGAAATGCGTTATCTTGGCGAACACTAGCGATGGAATGACGCCGGACTGCGGCGCGGCGGACGGAACGCGGTTATATGTCTTTCCCCCCTCTATTGGCCAAGCGGCGGTGTCGGCGCCCCCTTGCGCGCCTCGTTCCGCACAGCACAATAAAAATGTTTAATTCAGATACGAAAACAAATTTTACCTCCAACTACTCATTTTGTTATTTGCTACATATCGAAGACTCGTGCACATTTCATGGCAGTTATGAAATTAATTCAAACGCCGTATTATTCGAATCGAAACAAATAACATAACCTCACAATAATCTTCCTGGCGTCTGACATTGAAATTTTCAAACATAACAGAGTTGTTGATATTGTTATTTCATAAATTAAGTCTGGTCACATAAATTTTGAATTGAATGCTACATAATTCAATTAGTTATTCAATTGTTTTCTCTGAAAGCGCCGAACCAAAATGATTTAAATTCAATGACATTGTCAAACACGTAACATCGACTTCATTTTATAAAACCAATTATTGCAATATGTGTACATACATACAACTTTATCTAATATCTTGTACCGATAAAATATCGTATTTATTTTCTTTTTTGAATTGTATCGCTGTATATTTTATCACATTACCTATTTAGCATATGATGTGAGAACGACATTTTGTATATTTGCAATATACGGTCAGGGCAGTAAAGTAATCAATATATTTGGCAAATCAATTACAGTGGCGTACTGTTTCACTATGTCTATAATTATTTTTGGTTAAATGTAAAAAAAAACAACATCGATATGATGACAGAGACTCAACAAGATTTTTTCAATGTGTTCCAAGAGTTTTCGATGTGCATATCGACTGTGGAAAAGAAAAATGACGTAACCCACAGTTTTTTCAAAACAGGTTTTTTGCGATAATCACAATGTATCAAACGTGATACACGTTCTATAAAAAAGATACAAGCTGCAAATGCCAAATTAGTATCTAAATTAAGCTTTTAAACTGGAAAAAGTTAAAACCAAGAAAAAAGACTGAAATAAAGATTTGCCTAGATAAATTCTTTAATTAATATTAGATTATGTCAATTAAACAACAGTTTAGAAGTCTCCGTCCACTTCAAGGTTGTGTATAATTCATAATTTGCATATGTCACAAAATCATCAAAACACGTTTTTAGCGCCTCCTGTAAAATTTTATATGTGTGGGTTACGTCCTTTTTCCTTTCCATAGTCGATATAATAGGTTATAATTCATAAATATTTATGATTTCCTTATTGTAATATCTAGTTCCACATAATTTTATATGTGTAAAAAAATATATTTTAACATTTTATAATACAATCTAAAACGTAAATAAAGAATTTCGATTGTATTAATATTGCCGCCTTTAAAATAATATTGTATATTGTATTCTCATCGGAAAAGTTATAGATAGCTAGAGATATATACATAGTTGTAAAAAAAACCGTGACTCCCGACTCAAGAATTTACAAATGGTTCGACTCCGATCAAAAAAAGGTGTACAATTTTACCTATGTTTTTGCGTATTTATTAATACATATCTACTAAATACATTGATTTTTGTATTTTATTTCAATAATTAAAAAAAGAAGTCGCACTCGTCTGCTTGACTCCACTCGAAACACCATGACTCAACGACTCCGGCTCCGTCTCCACAGCCCTAAGTGTTGGCTAACTTACCACAATACGGAGATATATTTTTAATAGTTAAATACAAAATATGCTTAGAATAATGCATGTAAGTGCTAAAGTAAGATGCACGTATTATGGATTTGTGCCAGGAATATTTTTAGAGTCTGGTGTATGTTTTCAATAACTTTTTACTTGGCATAGAACCTATATATTATTTGAGGGTATTACTTGTAAACACGGTTTATTCCAAAATGGTTAAAAAATGAAACTTGAATTTCACTTTGATAAAAAGTGTACATTTTAAAAGTATTTTTAGTCTTGCATTACTTTGGAGTAGAGGTCTGCACGGGCCGAAATTTTACGAAATTACCCGGTCCGAGCCCGAAAGACTCAGGCCCAACCCAGCCCGGGCCCGAATCTAATACCACACTTGTTACCCGAACCCGACCCGAAGCCCGGATTTATACTCCACAGCCCGAAAAAACCTGGTTTTTTTTACAAATTTACAACAATTTACGATTCTCTATAGAATTGGAAATTATTAAAATCATCATGGCTGACTTATGACACGAACGTAGTCTGAAATATGTTTCTGAGGAATAAATTCCTTACCCGGGCCCGGCCCGAGCCCGAGTCTCAATTGTGCTTACCCGCCCGAACTCGGCCCGCGGGCCGGGCCGGGTAAGGGCGCGGGCCCGTGCAGACCTCTACGTTTGGAGTGATATTTTGGATGTTGTCAAGCCATGTTTGAGACTGATTTCTAAAAATACTTTATTTTTATCTACTAAATTACATTGTTGGTTCATGTTTCAACAACTATGTAGTAAGCCAGGTTTGCATATAATAACCTCATTTTACTGATAACCAGTGTCGATAATATCAATATACATTCTATTGAAGACTGCTTGCGATTTTTCAATTAAATGGTTCAAGTCACGAAGGCTTGTTAAATGATGTGGAGACACGCCATTGAAATATTATCAGATCACTATAACCGTTGAAGTTAGTTGCATAATTTGTGCAACGCTATTTCTTCAGGGTATTAAATCATATTTTTATATATTCATAATGAATTAGTTAGACATTGAGCAGGATGAATGGATCAGGCAGAGTTTTCGTAAATCTGTGAACATACTACGTGAAGAAAAATTAAAACTGGGGTTCAGGATCCGTTCCTCCAAATCAGTCGGAAGTTTGAAAAAAAATATATCACCAATGAACATTATGTACACGATCTTTAAATGCTTTGAAACAGAGCTTTATACACTTAGCTTATATTTTAATGTATGTCCTTTCATGGACTTTTTACATTCAGTTGACGGAATGGGTTTCTGATAAAAACATATTTTTAATGTTCCAAATCACAAAAAAATACTTTCCATTGTGATTTGTATGTTCGTTTATTAAAAACTACCATCGAAACGTGAATTTGAAGTAAGTATATTTATATCGACTGTGGAAATGAAAAAAAACGTAACCCCACACATAAAAAATTTACAAGAGAGACAAGAAACGTTTTTTGGTGATATTGCGTCAAAATCAAATTATGAAATATACACAACCTTGAAGTACAAGGAGACAGATAAACTAGTCTTTAATTGACTTTATCTTATATTAATTTAGACATTTTCTTTAAAAAAAGCCTTGTTTTAAGTATTTTTTTCAAATAGCAATTTTCACAGGCCCTTCTTTTTTCAAACTTAAAAGGTAAATTTAGATACTAATTTAGCATTTTCAGCATACATCTTTTTGATAGAACGTGTATTAAGTTGTATACATTGTGATTATCGACAAAACTGTGGGTTACGTCTTTTTTCCTTTCCACTGTCGATATTATATTGTTGATTATTAGGTGAACGAGAACGCACGCCCATGTACCGATGAGTGCTAATGATGCTTGGATTGATGACGTCTTGCAGAAATATGATGAGTTTGTGACAAAACATGTTCACATTTAGATGTAATGATGGTATATTTAATTGTATGAAACCAAAATTATTTTATTCGTCGTAATTTAAAAAAATCTAATAACGGCACTGGAAAAGTTTCTAGTTTTAAGTGACACCAATTTAGATTTCACAAACGCTTCGACGCTAATTTAGAACGATACGTTTTTTGGACAAAACAAATTGCCTTTTAGCAGACTTAGCGCAATAATTAAGTTTTTGGTGCTAATGTATTCGCGTCAAAATCAATGTGAGGTAAACTCAACTCATTTTAACACGATTTTGAAATAACACGGTGCACTAAAAATAACGAATACTGCATATTTACACGAGCTATTTTTTCTAACAAGATTACCAAAAACAAAAAAAACATAGATATCTAGTAACAAGGAATTCAAAAACACAAGCCAGTAAGTATAAACAAAAGACTTCATTAGATCCTGGCATATTAGACGTGTCAGAAATTTCTAGCGATGAAAGTTATGTATGTCCAGTGCATTATAAAAATCCCCGTATATAATCAAGTAGTTATGAAAAATGGTTTTTTTCTTAATTCAAATACGAAATATGAATATTTTTTTTTTGTGTAATTTACTATATCAAAATGTAGTTCTTTTTCAGATTTTCTATGACTTCTATCACTTTTGCACATGTTTTTTGTGGAGCGTATCTACCGTGTAAAAATGAGTTGCACCGTTTGCTGCTCCGTCTGCACGTAGCCCCGGTATTGGCGTAGGGCAGGGGTCGGCAAACTGCGGGTCTTCAGACGTCAACCCTTGAACTTATCACGTTTTTTTGCCTTAAAAATCCATTTATGTATACATTGCATATTAATGATTCTCTGATACTTTTTCTGTTACATTTTCTTTACATCTTGGCTCTTCTCACTTGAAAGTTTGCCGATCCCTGGTGTAGGGTAAGGTAAGGG
Source organism: Himalopsyche tibetana (assembly GCA_030503985.1). Taxonomy (NCBI): domain Eukaryota; kingdom Metazoa; phylum Arthropoda; class Insecta; order Trichoptera; family Rhyacophilidae; genus Himalopsyche; species Himalopsyche tibetana. The sequence goes on from JAPJYX010000022.1 coordinate 10,931,768, forward strand.
TATGTGATGTTACAGGTAATTTGGTTAACGTTTATATTTATTCAAAAAGCATGTTGTGAAACCTTTAAAGAATCAACCATATATGTTTATAATATAATATGATTCAGTAGTATCGTGAAAAACGAGCGACGTGGGGTTGCAATCCCTAACCCTGGTTCATTGCGATGTCCAATAAGCTTGCCTTTGACAGATAATATGGCGGGTGAAAATTCGCTGAGCGGGAAACGTTTTTCCCGATGTCGATCAAATTAAAGGTGTGCCAATTGACCGAGCCACAAAACAAACTGTTGACCGGTTTATTTTTAAACTCATTCAACAATAACTAGGGGGAAGGTCAGTAATAGACCTGCGGTGAATTTATGATAGGTGAGGTTCCCGTTTATTATGAAATGAAATTGAGTAATTTGACGATTCTATTAATACACATTTGACAGCGAACGGTGGATATTATAGAGATTGAATGAATTCAAATTTAGAATTGAGGAGTGGGCTTATGGTTTATTTAGCATTGACTGTATGGACTGGAGAGGGCACTGACAGTCTCGCGCGAACCCCGTATTATTAAAAAAAAAAAAAACAATATTCACAAATAAAATCAGTTTTTTCAATCCATAATGTGTATCATATGGCCTCCTAATGAAGGTAATTCAACATAAGTTTTTCTAAGAGAACTGCTTGATACTCAGTTGTCCAAACATTCATTTTTTTAAGAGAGTAGGGATAGAAAAGATATGGCTAAGGCAGGATTAGTGGTTGGCTTATCACTATCGCTATACTCCGTTATTAAGGATTGGAATGTTGGGAGTTTTTAGGTATCATCATCATCAATGCCTTTTAACAGAAATCGTTTAAAAGAATCCTGTTTCTACAAAGATTCGAGCCCGTGAGGTCCGGCGTGGAAGAAATCGACGTTGACCATTGTGTTATCAGTACCTAACTGAAATTTCTGACAAATATGTCGACCCCGATTATTATATTATTTAGATATTTCGAGCTGAGGATATTTTGTCACTACATAATACGAGCGCGAATAATTCTTTGAGCGAAAGTAAAAGGGGTTAAGTTTTAAGTCGGCACTTTTTAGGGAGAGCCAAAACAAAATTTACATCTATATAAATATATGTATGTATGTGTAAAATGGATACTTCGTGGTTTTACGCCGGGCACTGAAAAATGCAACGGTCGTGGGTGCACCTTCACATCCAGATGAGGGTGAACGGATTCTACCGAACATGATTCTCCCGAACACGAACTCTCCGAACAAGAATACTCCGAACACGGATATACTCGGAACCTTCTGCACACAGAACCTTCCTGATATAGAATACTTCGCACACCGAATACTCCGAACATTTAAATATTTTTAATAGAAAAATCATTGTTTTATTGTAACGTGGAATGTTTTATGGCAATTATGCCAAATATTTTTCAGAACGAAAACACGAAACGTATTTAATTTTCATGTATATGAGCAGTTTATAATTTTATGCGTATTTTGGCTTATGAATTTTGAAAATTGTGTTGTATTATAATTGGACTGATATTTTTGACTATATTAAAAGGAAATACCATGCATATAAACATTTAAATTTGCAAATTGCATATAATAAGCTGGTGTGGGAGCGTATAATGTTTAGTGCTCTTTGGACGATATAATGTAGTTTCAGCAATAAATGTAAATAATTTTCATAATCTGATCGATAGAAGAACAAATTATTTTCAAAAGGATTAACTTCGTACAAATGATACACAAACCACAGAAAGGAGAACAAAATTAGCACATTGAAACGTGTTACGAAAATAGCATCGCTAAACACTTTTATGAAGTAATAAAATGACTGAAGTGAATTATCACTCAACCACGTAACAGTGTGTTTATTTTTTCACGAATGTCATATCGTTTCACGCCAGAATATCATTTTCACGTGACCGCCTTACAGAGTTTTTATAGTAAGATTTATATTTTTGGTTTGATGCAAACAAATTTATTTACCAGCCAAGCAACAGGTGAAGCGATGAGCGCGAAAGAAATTGAGGGCCTGCCTTTCGAATAACATAAAAGTGCTAGAAAACCTCTTCGTAGAATAATAATGAATATTGAAAATTGAAATTAAAATGTAAAGGTTTATATAATATATGCTATCTTTGAGGCCCCCAAGATTTGGAGGCCCCAAGCGCGCGCCTCTTGCGCTTATGGGGTAATCCGCCACTGTGTATAGCTAGTCTATCGTGTCATTCAAAAGTAACTCGGTTTCTAATATTACAATAAATTTTCATTATTTTTTATTATTTCACTAAAAGAGTTAATATTTTTACTAGGTTTAAATATAACGAGGTGAAATATGTAGTTTAACATTCACTACACGTCAATGGATGCGTTGGAAATATTACATTTAGGCTTTTTTAACTAGTTAACACTTCTTCTTCTTCTTTGATCATATTCGCTCCCTATGTGGTGCATATGGCACCTGTATGCAGTAGCGCAGCAAGGGGGGGGGGGGGGGTGCGGTAGGGGCGGACCATCCCGGGCGGCATTTTCAAAAATAAATACAATATTTTGCGAGAAATTATATTTTAACATAAAAAAATTAAGCCACCTGCTGTAAAAACTCCACATTCATCTATATATATAAAAGAAAGTGGGGTTTGTTACACCACGTATATCTCGAGAATTGCAGCTCGGATTTTAATGATCTTTGTTTTATTAAATTCGTATCCGCCTAGAATAGCAGAATAAGCATTAAAACATCGGAAAAATATCACGGGAAATAAATTATGAATAAAATAAATGTTTTCATACATTTTGTTTATTTGAAATTTCCAAATCGAACTTGGAACATGATTTTGTATGCTGTTTACGGTTAATGCACTAGGTGGCGTTGGTTGCATTATACCATGGACTGATGATATTGACAGTTGACTTGACGTCAATCGCGATGTAATTATACGCATAACGTTTTAAATATTATTATTTCATTGATTTGAATGCATTAGGAATATTCTAATGACAGTATGGATATTTTATTGAACTATATTTCGACTTTTATTTTTAAATCTTCTACTACGAAAAATAATTGTTAGCAAACTTTAACATTATTCCAAAAATTAAATAATTTACAATTTAAATACTGCAGGGATGTCGATATATGCCACGAGGTCTATTTCTGCTACTACGAAAAATGATTGTTAGCAAACTTAAACATTATTCCAATAATTAAATAATTTACAATTTAAATACTACAGGGCTGTCGATATACGCCACGTGGTCTATTTCTGCTACTACGAAAAATGATTGTTAGCCAACTTTATCATTATTCCAAAAATTAAATAATTTACTATTTAAATATTGCAGGGTTGTTAAATACTATTTACATACTACAGGGCTGTCGATATACGCCACGAGGTCTATTTCTACTACTTTAAAAAAATATTGTTAGCAAACGTAAACATTATTCCAAAAATTAAATGATTTACAATTTAAATACTGCAGGGCTGTCGATATATGCCCCGAGGTCTATTTCTGCTACTACGAAAAATGATTGTTAGAAAATTTAAACATTATTCCAAAAAATAAATAATTTACAATTTAAATACTGCAGGGCAGTCGATATATGCCCCGAGGTCTGTTTTTTTAGTACGAAATATATTTTTAGACTTTTTATTAATCTAAAAATTATATTATTTACAATTTAAATACTGCAAGGCTGTCAATATATTATGTCCCGAGATCTACTTCTTCTTCTACGAAATATATTTGTTAGCAAACTTAAAACATTTCAAATATTCTAAAAAATGTGTTATTTACAATTTAAATACTGAAGGACTATCGTTATATATTCCAAGATCTTTTTCTTTTTCTACGAAATAAATTTGTTAGCAAACTTCTAAAAATTATCTCTATCTCTATATAGGCTTGACCGATTTTTATGATATTTTTAATGTATATTTGTTAGATAGTAGAATAGGTTTTAAAGTATATTTCATCCCGCTAGGTGAAGGATGTCCCTATCCCGAATTTTTTTTCAATATTTTTGACGTCCGTCGTTCGTATTTCAAACATAACGAAATTATTTATGTTGTTGAATGACAGATGGCGCTAAGTGCGCAGCAACTTAAGTCTTTTTAAGTTTGATACGTGCCATGGTTACGTCAAACAATCAAAGGGTATTGTAAACAATTATCAAGTGAATTTTTAATAGTCATCACAAAGCATTTCTTTCCCTGTCAAACAATTATGCTACCTAAAAGACTTGCTATTAGTTGATCTAGACCTCAAGCACGAAAGAAAACGGCATCACGAGCTTCAGAAACAGAGGAGCAAGTTTGGAAACCGTTCGAGCTCTCACTGCTCAAGCCCGATCGTCTGATACAATGATATGCAAACAACCCTTTTGACCGTGATTAGGAACGAAAAACACAATTTGAGGTCGACAAATTGGGTACATTCGTTCAAACAAATCTTCCGAAATTGGTCCCAGAACAACGCATAGCGTAAGACAGAATTATGCATGCAATCAAACACAAGCCAAAACGTTGGATCACGAAACAGTATTGTTGGCAATCGCTTCATCTGCAATTGCAGCAAATCTTTTGGATGGTGGTCAAACAGCGCATTCAGCAAAGAAATTGCCTTTGAACACCAACATGCAATATCAAAAAAAATCATGATTGATGAAGTACTTTAATCATATCAACTCATTAAATGGGACGAATTTACTATGGCGCACAAAAAGGCATTGGAAAATCTTCACTATATGTACACTAAAAGATTTGAGAGGAAGTGAACAGGTCTTTGGTGGCGAACCTTTTTTATTGTCTGGTGTTTTTCGACAAACTCTACCAGTTATACCACGTTCAACAGCTGCTGATGAATCAAGTGCATGTCTCAAATCATCAGTTTTATGGTGACATGTACAGAAATTGACTTTGAAAGAGAATTTGCGTGTAAAATTACAGTATGATGCATCCGCTGAACGTTTCAAAAAACAATTGTCAGATATTGGTAATGAAAAATAGAAATCGATGAATCCACACATTACCACCAAGCTTTTGTAAAATTACAGGAACCGTAAGCGAATTGATGCACAAAGTTTTCCCAAATATGGCAAAGAATTACAAAAATCATCAGTGGCTTAGTGAATGTGTTATATTAGCAGTCAAAAACAACGATGGTAATGCCATCAACTTCAGGATTCCAAACGAAATACCAGGCAAAGAAACAACGTATAAGTCCATCGATACTATAAATTGATCAAGACGAAGTTGTCAATTATCCAACTGAATTCTTAAACTCACTTGATTTGCCAGGCATGCTACCGCACATTTTAACACTGAAAATTGGCGTACCTATTATTCTTCTCCGAAATATAAATCCACCACGACTTTGCAACGGTACCAGGCTTTCAGTGAAAAATTAATGAACAGTATCGTCTAAGCTTCAATTTTAAATGGAAAAATTAAAGGAAACGATGTACTGTTGCCAAGCATTCCAATAATTCCGACAGATAAGCCATTAAAATTTAAATGTTTGCAGTTTCCAGTGCGACTCGCATTTGGACAATCGCTACAAGTGTGTGGACTTAATTTTAAAAATCCATGCTTCTCATATGGACAGCTGTATCTGGCCTGATCACGCGTTGGAAAACCTTAAAATCTATTCATATACGCACCAGACAAAAAAACAAAATATATCCAAAAGCACTTCAATAAACATAATTAAAACACAAACACTTTCTTTCTTTGAGTGGCATTGCAACGCATGCCGGGTCAGCTAGTAGTTTATAAATAGTTGAAGTGATTTAAAAACAAAATTAGAGTACATATTTGGGGCGGCAAATTTAAGGATCGGCCCCGGCGGCAGGACCCTTTTACTACTCCACTGCCTCCATGTTTCCCTGTCTCCCGCCAATCGCTTTACTTCCATGACATGCCAGCATCCCTTAGTTTCACCGTGTACATCCTATGGATAGTAGCCGAAGGCCGAAAGTTAGCTAATGCCAATGCGCCAAATATTTTTAAAGCTGAAAGATCATTCGAGAAAAACTCGATGAGAATTTATTGTAAGTCACTTACTGAAAAAATTAAATTTGATATTGAACATACCGGGAATCGAACCCAGACCCGCCTGGTCGGTAGAGCAAGCTCTAAACAACTAGACCGGTGCTTCCCAAACAATTTCATACCACGGCCCCCTAAATCTGAAAAAAAGTAATCCGGGGCCCCCCTCAACACAAAACATGTTCTGCGGCTGCACCCAATTTGAGAAGCACTGAACTAGACTACAGCGGGTGACTATAATCAAACGACCACAAAAGAAAACGAAATAATTAGATCTTCTATTATAAAATTACACGCCCTTCTTCATTGTCCGGTGAAAGAGTATTTTCTGGTTCAAGAAATTTTGTTACCAACATTGGGTCATCACCACTAGGGCATCCAATCCCGGGATCCAGTTCAATTTTCTGATCCCGAAATCCTACGGATTGACATGACCGCGATCCCGGGATTTCGGGATTGAGAAATTTTGAGCAAATCCCGAAAATTGACACGAAATTGGAAAATTGAGCATTTCAAATTCTTCGGTGAGATACAAATAGCGAATTGAGGATTTCAAATTCCTCGGTGAGCTAATCACAATCCCGGGATTGGATACCCTAATCACCACGTATTTAATCATAATCTATGATGCTAAAAATGTGTTTTCTAAAAACATATTTCCTGAATACTAATAAACTTAGCTTCAATGAAAAATACCAAAAATTTTCCCCATTTTAATTTAATTTTACTTTTTGTAAATATGTATTCAAAATCGGAATTCTAAAACTTATTTTTGTAAAATATAAGACCATATAAAAGACAACAAATATTCATGTAAGTATTTTTTTTATCAAACTAAAAACATTTATTTATACCACCTTCTGTATGCAAATATTCTACTATTGTCACATAATTGTTTTTTATCAGACATAAACATTTGTATCCTTAAAATGACCTACTCTCATATATGTTTAATTCGCTAAAAGCACTTGTTAATTGATGCTATAAACTAAACCAATTGTCGTAAATTATAAACATTTTGATAACCGGTCCTGTTATAGTGTGTTCTTTTATCACCTGGAAAAAAGTCACTCGTTGGTGATAATACTATACCAGGGATGGCGAACCTTTTTGGGACCGCGTGCCAAAAATCCTCAAATATTATTTCTCGATTTTGTGGCGTGCCCAAGCAGTATTTTTTTTCTTAACAAAATAGAAAAAAATAAAAAATGATTTTTTTAAACGGTTGTCGTTTATCTTGGGAAACATTTGAAAATTAATAAAACGGAATAAATTAACAGTTCAGTTTTATTTTTTTAAACTTAAAAAATATCTTATTTGAACTTGGAAATCCATCCAAATTCTCAAACGTGCCACCTCGGGCACGCGTGCCACAGGTTCGCCATCCCTGTACTATACCATTCACTTTTAAGGTGTTATTGGCAAAAAGGCATCGTATTAAAATTTTTAAAAAAATCTTACCAATTCCACATTACATATTTATTTAAAAACCTGAAGCAGTTTCAATCATAACGGACGTTATGAAATGATTACAATATAATTTGAATCAGGCTTATAAGCTTTGGTTTTATAAAACCAATAACGAACAAGATGTAACAAACAATTGGTAGAATAAATATGAAAAGAATTGATGAATAATGACGTTAAATTATCAATAATTTAAATTTTAAGCACCTTTTACAGTTATGTACATATTTCTAATTCTTAATCAAAAATAACACCAGACTAAAAATCAATTAATTAATGAAAGGTGTCGACAATGGCCTGCAGTGGCCCAGTTGGTTAGAGCTTGCTCTACCGATCACGCAGGTCTGATTCCCGGTAAGATCATAATGAATTTGAGAATTATTCAATTCAAAGAAAGATGTGATCGAAGACTGGGTGTTTGTGATGTCAATTCACATCATTTTCCTCTCCTCCCATCCTTCTGGTAGTTTTAAAAAAACTGGGTGTAGCAATAGCGATTAATCAACCATTAGTCCTGTTCTAGCCTTATCCTTCTTTCCCTACTACTCACTTTGAAAAAAATGTGAATTTGAGCGACTGCGTGACAAACAGTTCTTTCAGAAAAAAACTTCTGTTGAGATATCTCCTAGGAGGCCATGTGCTCTACATTGGGAGCGGACATGGATTAAAAAAATATGTGATATTAGTAAAAATATGTTTTATTTTTGAATATATCATTGTACAATAATATAAATAATAAGTATATACTGCAAGCTGTGTATTATTTTTATAAAGACCTTTGTGTATGAATGACACTACAAATTAACTAATTAACTATCAATGACGAGTCAAATGACTATTATATCACAACGACTGGTTGCTTTTAGCTAACAGAGGTATTGCCAACCTGTTGCATACATGCATTTCAAAGCACATCCATTTATTCGCACATAACGTATTCAATTTAGTCTAACGTTGATTCAACATTGGATATTGAACGCGGTTTTTGTCATTTTAGAATGTCTGTATCTGTTATCGATACTTGATATTTTGTGATTCATTTTCACAGCTCTGTTTTTGATCAGTTATTGTAACCGAAATATTTTTTCCCCAGGGAGCATCCGCCTATGCGATCGATATCTCTGCTCAGTTTTGGTGTCAATATTTATTCATTGCCAGTATGTTATGCCATGATTATTCATTGCGGGATTTTTCAATTTCTGTTCGAAGTCATTCATGTATATCGTTGGTGTCTAAAATACCTTCCCACCCATCCCGATCCTAAAAATGGGGCATTAAGAGTGCGATAAGCTAACCACTAATCCTATTCTAGCACTATCATTGTATGGCTTAATCTAGAGATTTCCAACCTGTGAGGCGCGAACAGTCTAAAATATTTATTTACCCTTTAAAACGTGCCTTCATTACTGTATGAAATAAAGGACGGGAAGACGCGAAGATATTTTTTTCTTCAAAGGGAGGCGTAGTAACATAGAGGTTGGAAAACACTGCCTAAATCTCTTCGAAAAAAATAGGTTGAGCCAGTTGAGTATCAAGCTGTTATCGTAGACAACTTCTTTTGAGATAACGTCCGTTAAGAGTCTATGTATATGCAGCATGTCATAGTTAAAAAAAAACTGAATATATATATTCCACCTAAAATTGAAACATCAGAACAAGTTTCACATAATGATAATAAAATACATTATTAGAAGTAACTATTTTTAAAAACTGAGGAGCTCTGCCCTGTAGGTGGGCATTTTCTTTTCAAACTTAATTAAGCTTATCGCTTGTTGTTAATTTGCTATTAATTATTCCTGCGAGTTGGTGATGCTCGTATTTTAGACTGGAACGTGTGCAGTTTGTCACTATGCCACTGGCTCGTCATATTCAGTTTCTGTTTATGGCAGTTACGTCATTAATGTTAAAAGCGAATAATAAAGGTAATTGACCAATAAAAAACGGGTGACATGAACATTTAGCTATACAATAGCGCTCAATATGCACTTCGAAATCAGTCAAACAAGTGCTCCTCTCTCCTCTCTATTATGTATCCTAGAAGTCGGTAAATCAAATGTGCCATTTAATATATTTTTGCTGTATGTAGGTAACTGGTTTTTGAAGTTTTGTGATAAAAAGTTAGGTTTATAATTTCTCAACTTCAACTCTTACTTGGACTTGTCTTGACATGATTTTTTCAAACAAGCATGGAGTTACGAATCTATTACACACAAATGATACTGGTTTATCTCGCCCTTATTGGACGGCAGATAAAAAAATATAAATATGAAGACTGTGTGACTTAAAAGCAAGTTACTAAGATAGCCGAATGATTATAAATCACAGAATTACTACCGAAAGGCGCCAGTCACTCAATGTTTAACGGTTGCGTCACAATTTGCAACATCCTTCCTCAAATGACGCACCGAGGTCGTGTTTGCTAAATTCGCTTCTTGCATTTCTCCGTAGACTACCTAGTTAGTTAGTTGCTTTTAAATGTTTGCAAAATCACAAAAAAGTGACTCATAAGATAACTAACGACGTCATACTGTCTAATCAGTACCTATTGTGTATGATTTTTTTTTACCATATCCGCTTCCTAATGAAGTTGATCTCAAACGAATTGTTTACGTGAACTGTTCGATACTGAGTTGCTAAACCTCTCTGTTTTCGAAGAGAGTATGGATAGAAGGACAGGACTAGTGCAGGTTCATCATAATTCATCATAAGGTCACAGTAAAGAAAACGTTAACACCGCCCTCTCTGTTTTTCGACTGTCGAACACCACTGGCGGTTCTATGTACTGGGGTAGATGGGCTAAGCCCGCCCTGAAATTTTCAGCCAAATTGTGTAAAAACAATAATCTATAACAAATTCATACAGTATCTTAGCTCTGATTCTCTTCCATCAATATAAAGACAATTCTCTGATTCTCGATTTTTTTTGTACATACATATTAAAAATAAAAAGTAAAGCCGGGCTAGTTTGAATATAGTCTACTATACTAATATACTAAAGTAAAACAAATGATTTTACACAATACGTGCTCAAATTTTTAGGTTACGAACCGCCACTGTCGAACACGCTCTTTTTCCAAACGCTTGCGTTTAATTTTTTTGATCAAAGTGAATATTTCGATCAAGTCAAAAGGCCGCATCAGAGTAGCCAAAAGGCCGCAGGTTCCCCTCCACTAGACTAGTGTTTAGTTTATCACTCTCACTATGCCCGTTTTTTAGAATAGGACAGAAATCTATAAATTAATTTGAAAAACCTCTCTGGACCAAGATTCGGACCCGAGCAAACGACTTTGAGCACTCGACCACGCAGTCTTCATTAAAAAACTAGCACTGTTGAATCGGGTAAAAAGACGATTTTGTCGAGTATGTATAGATATTGTAATTCATATCGTATTTTACATGTTTTGAGATTACAGTAATTTACAGCGGATTTTGAAAGCGCCACGACGGTATTATGAAAAACGAATGTTGCCGAATTGAGGTATTACACGTTTCCAATATTCTAATGTGAAGTGATAGAACTATAATTATTATTCTATAGCACGCATCCAAAAGTTCATGGCGTGCAAATTGAACTCTTTCGGTGATTCAATCTTCAAGGCATTTTCTTTTTGAGGCCAATACAAATACAAACAACACAATAGGTAAATGGTAAGTTCAACGACTTGTGAGCATCTCTTTTAAATTCACAGCAACTTGTAACATAAACTGCTTAACTAGTTTTCCCATGTTACGTATTCAATTTGGTGACTAGTTTTCGTATAATTAACTTAACTAACTCTATTTCGTCACTAGTCTAAGCATCGATCGTTACGTTGATTAGTCAGACAACTAGGGTATCCAATCCCGGAGCCTTTTTCCAATCCCGGGATTTCGGGATTGATTAATTTTCAATCCCGGGATCCCGGGATTGGGATTAACTCACCGAGGAATTTGAAATCCTCGATTTGCCAATTTCATGTAAATTTTCGGGATTTGCTCCAAATTTTTCAATCCTGAAATCCCGGGATCGCAGCCGTGTCAATCAGAAAATTGAACGGGATCCCGGGATTGGATGCCCTACAGACAACTAAGAAAAATTTGATCTAAATACGCAGTTGTGTGAAAGTTTTTGCCCTCTATCGATTGTAGTAGTTCGATAAGGGTTTCCCAATCGTAATGGCGGGTCCCTGTACCCTTCACTTGTACTTATTTCCCCACTTTTATTTACCAAGATCAGGTAAGAGTTTCGCTCATGTCGAGCATTATCAACTGATAATTTCAGTACAAAGAAATGAGTGCAAAGGAATATTGTGTTTTTTTACTGTAAATATTATACATACATATCGACTGTGGAAAAGAAAAAGGACGTAACCCTCAATTTTCCAAAACGGCTTTTTTTCGATAATCACAATTTTTACAACTTGACACACATTCTATCAAAAGGATGGAAGCTGAAAATCCCGAATAAGTATCTAAATTTAGCATTTAAATTTGAAAAAGATGACCTTGTAAAATATTGAAACCAAGAAAAAACACTGAAATAAAGGTTTTTCCGAGACAATTTCTTTAATTAATATTAGATTGTGTCAATTAAACACCAGTTTAGAAGTCTCCGTGCACTTCAAGGTTGTGTATAATTCATAATTTGCATATGTCACAAAATCATCAAAATACGTTTTTAGCGCCTCCTGTAAAATTTGATATGTGTGGGTTACGTCCTTTTTCCTTTCCACAATCGATATTATTCTTCATATAAATCTCTTTTATGATCTTTAAAATTAGCAGCAACAGTGTGACAGAGTAAATTGTAAATATCTGTTGTACCTATACGTCTCGCTGTGAATGTGCTATATTTTAAAGAAAAAAGTTCTCCAGGCATTATGGTTTTGACAAAAACATTTACAAATATGTTAATTTCTTGTTAAATGAGGCTTCGGAAAACAACCTGACCGGTATGAAAGGTTCAGCGAACTTATCAAATATTGCCAAAGCAGTGAAATTCCATTGAATCGTCAGTCAAGCAATCAATGATATTGTCATCATTCTAACAAAGATACTCAAGTTTTTTTAGTTATGTTTATAGTAAATCGATGTTGATTCATTGAGTGTTCAATCACATCCAATTGAAAACAGTTTATTGCTCAAATACCATACAAATAATTGCTGACATGCAAATGCAGTGTATATTATAGGTACACACATATACAGGGCGTTCGTCGGAAGGTTTACAACATTGTTTGGTTGCATTTTGGAAAACGTTATTATTGACATTTAATTTGGCTCGTATTTTTCCGGTCAGAATTTATATTGCATTGGTCATAATATGTATATCGGTCAGAATGAATAGAAATAAAAAAAACCTAACCTAACCTAACCAAAAGGGTTATAAAATATTCTGACCGTATAATATTTTTATTCTGACCGTTCATATTTTTACTGTGACCAAAAATTGGTTTAAATTCTGACCATTTAATTCGTTCCCATTTAATATTATATTTTGCAGCCGTGAAAGATAGACGTGGCAAATTTATTATAGAAAATTATTCGATAAAACAATGTTTTTTAATTGTAAAAACATTTTATCAAAGTTAATCATCAATTATTGTGACAATTATACCAGTGTTTCTCAACCTTTTTGTTCTCGTGGCCCCTTTTGAGTGTCTTTATTTTTCTGTGACCCCCATACCATTGTTTTATCTTCCCATAAAAATTTTAATTTCAAACAGCTAGG